>CAHIKZ030005121.1:1575000-1710000 GCA_903632075.3 Acanthosepion pharaonis
AACCACTGATAGTGGTGGACTACATAGTCAGCCCCATTTACAATAGTGTCCAACGTATTGATGAGGATTGGGACGTACCCATAAGTGTTCATAGATACGTTATATATCACCCCGTTTATAGATTTACTCTTGGAAGAGTCAATATCTTTTCCTATTCGGATTAATGTCGATTCTCTATGTATCCCTTCTTTTTCATCTTACTTTGTCTTTTTTTTTTTGATTTTCAAAATAAAACTTTATTATCATTATGTTATGGCTTTGTAACCTAGAAAGGGTTACTGAGTGAGAAATAACCAAAACGGAGATTGGAAATGAAATAGTAATCTTTATAACATCAACAAAATATAATACTCGCCAGCGGCGTGAAGTAGGTAAACCACTGCTAGACAGCATATTACCCCACCCCATTTACAGTAGTGTCCAATGTATTTATGAGGATTGAGACATACCTATTAGTGTCCATACGTACGGTATATAACAAAAAAAAAGAAAAAAAACGATTCCTTAGCGTGTTGTCGCTTAAACAGTGTGAAGCAAGCCAACATGTTGTGATGTCAAGTTATCGGCCAAACTGTTGGCATCCATCTCTTCTATGTCTCCTGCCTTTTCCTTCCTCTAAAAGATGATGCTCCTACTGCAACCCCCATTGACATGAGGGCGGGGAATATGAATCGTTGTTCATTGTCTGTAAGGCAGTGTTAGTGTCTGAATTAAGTCGCAAATTCTACTAACGCACAAAAAAGCTGGGAAATATTTACGAGAATCTATTTCAAAGTAAAAGGAAAGTTTTATATATTTCATGAAATGCAATAATCAGAGTATAGGCAAAATGTAAAAAAAATAATTAGGAAAATATGTTGTTCGATAAATTGCTAAAGATTTTGACATTAACCTTTACTCGGAAATCGATAAATTGCGTTAAATTATGTCCGCCATGTTGTTCAAAATATTTTCTGCTGTAAATACCAATTAAATGAAACCAGAAGAGAGTAAATATCAAGCAAAAATTTCGAAATTCTTCTTTTTCTTCTTCTATGTCAATTATGTGCCATGCATAATATACGCGTAGGCGATCATGTATCTTTCGATACATGACTGACGAAATAGATTTTTAGATTTCCTTCTGCGGTAGACCAGTTGCCATTCTTCTATTTACCCATAGCTGGGACTGGGAAGAATAAGAGAATTCATACCTTTCCCAAGGATATTAGCACGTAAGTGAATGCAATGGATTCGACTGGAATTCGAACTCGGCTCTCCGATTTCTCAATCCGAGCTGCTATCCATTACTTCACTATACCTCTTCTAAATACTCTATCAATTCAGGAAATGCGCGATTATCGTTCTCCACAACTTCCTATCCTTTGTAGCTCTTATCAATATTCATCTTTTTATTATCCTTCCATTTCCCTGTTTTGCAATTCATTTACACGAGCTTGTTAGGTAGTTTGATCATGGCTCTCCACAACATTCTATTCTTTGTATCATCATGCCGACTCCCTTCAGCACGTTGGTAATCAGGAATTTATAGGTCTTAATAAATTTTGTCTTTTTCTTACTTTTCCTAAACATTGTTCCGCCATCCATTTACTCAAGCTTGACAGAGATGTTTTACGTTGTTTTCATGATGCCCTCAATCAGTCTTGTGAGTATCCAATTCTCCAAGTTGCCTTTCCTCGTTACATGCCCTAGGAATTCTGCTTACATTTTCTTTGAGAACTTCGTTTTTGCTCAGATGTTAGTTCCAGGATATTTTCATCATTTTTCTGTAGCACCTGATTTCTGCTACCTCAAGTCTCTTCTTCATCTGCAAGGATAAGCAAAGAAAAAGAATATGGAACTGTTATATAATATCAGTCTTCTTATACGGCAGTGAATTCTGGACAATCACCTTTCAACTGAAGAAGAGACTTGAGGCAACATGAATGTGATTCTACAAAAGGATCTTGAGGATGCCATGGACTATAAAATGAGTAACGACGAAATTTTAGAGAAAATTTAAACAAAAAAAAACACTTACACTTACCACAAGGAAGTGACAGTTGAAATTTCTTGGGCATATAGTAGGAAAAGACGGCTTGGTAAATTTCATACCCACAAGACATTCTAGTCAAGTGGGAAAACAACGTAACACTTACCTAGCTAGCTTGAGTAAATCGATGGCAAAGTAAGGTTTATCAAAACCTAAAAAGAACAGGTAATTGTGGGGAGCCATAATCGCCAACGTCCTGAAGGTACACAGGGTCTACAGAAGGAAGCTGAAAATACGATGGACTAAACATGTGAGTAATAACGAATGTTTTAGGGCAAAAAGAGAGAAAACAAAAAAACGCCACATGCGTTGGCCCAAAAAGAGTTTGAATTTCTAGCACACATAAGAAGGTGAACGTGACACAGAAAAGTAACGAACCATCTACCACACGAGCTTGTATAAATAATCGCTGGAACGAGAGTGAGGAGATAGAACAAAAGACAAACTTTACTAAAGGCTACAAAAGACGGGGCGTTTTCAGAGCCATGATCGTCCACGTACTGAAGAGACACGGCACATATAAGAAAATCTTTATATTAACTAATGTTGTCTTATATGGCACTTCCATATATATCAGAATGCAATCATTATTATTATTAAACAAACAAAATGATTGACATAATTCTTCCAATATTTTTCAATACGTAAAAGAAGAGCGTGATTTAAGAAAAGAAAAGAAAACACAGTGTTTGAAAATGTTCAACAATATTTCGACAATATGTCTGTCTTCTTCAAGTTATATATTTTTTTTCAAATTTTCGAGCATAAAAATATATGTTAATCTCCAAAATATTATAAATCTTTGCACAAACGTTACTTGTAATGGAAAAACGGCTGTCCTTGTAATAAACTAACGGAAAATTCCAAGAGAAAAAGATCACCACCATCTTACATTTCAGTTTCATGCCTTCCCGCTGGCGGCGTTTCATTCGTTTTGACACAATCATTACTAGGACATTACTTATAATTTTTCTGTAGATTTATATATATTTTTATACTTGAATATTATTTTTAATATCACTTGAAGAAGATCGACATAATGTCGAAATATTGTTTAACATCGTCAAACACTGTTTTATTTTTCTTTTCTGAAATCACGCAATTCTCTTAAGTATTATTATTATTATTATTATTATTATTATTATTATGTTTCAATTTCTGCTATGGTCACACTAACTACCAAGTCTACGGGAAGACCTAAGAGAGATGGTAGTGTGTTGTTTTGGCTACATTTCATGATTTATTTTTCTAACTCCCATAGCATCACTAGCGTTGCATGGACAAAGTGTGTGAGTTCTACTTATCAAATTTTTGTATTTTTCTTGAGCTGAAATATCCAGGGATTTATTATTATTATTCATTTTATTTTCTTTGATTTCTGGCGTTTACACATTTCTTTCCGGGTCCCGCCCAGGGACCTAAGGTTAGAAATGGCGTCATGACACTTTCCACTGACAAAAAAAAAAAAAAAAAGATTACATAGATAAAGCCCTTCGTAAGGTGTGGGCTGTACTTGTCAGAACAATTTTCTGTATCTCCTTGAGGCATGGACTTCCAGGAATCCCTTCAATTAGTCTACTGGAATCTTTTCCAACCAGTCCTAGAGCTCCAACTACAACAGGGATTGTTGATGTTCCCATATGCCACATTTTCGCGATTTCTATTTCAAGGTCCTTGTACTTTGACAACTTTTTGAATATCTTCAAAGATACATTGCAGTCGGCAGGGACTGCCATATCAATAAAGAGGCACCGATTTTGTTTGTGGTCTTTAATAACAATATCAGGGCGGTTGGCCTTGATTGTTCTGTCAGTGTGTATTGTGTAGTCCCATAGAATTGTAACAGGTCCTATCTCCGTAACCGGGTGTGGGTGGTGTTCATACCAGTTTCTTTCAGTTTTCTTCCCGTAGAAGTTGCAGATTTTCCAGTGCAGATATTGGCCCCTCTGTCATGTCGGGTTTATATTCAGTGGGTGCCAACACCGTACAACCTGCTACAAGATGATCAATCGTTTCTGGATATTTATCACAGAATCTGCATTTTGGGCTGACACAATATTTTAGTATATGTGCTTGATAATTCCTAGTTAGCAAGCATTGGTCCCTGCAGCAAGGATAAAACCTTCAGTTTCCGCTTTCAACCCTGCACTATGTAGCCACTGATGGGTACGTGTTTTGTCTACGTCAGCTTGTTTGGTACGGGCAGAGTATTGGCCATGAAGCGGTTTATTATTATTATTATTATTATTATTATTATTATTATTTCCTTTGGTTTCTGGTGTATACTCATTTCTTTTCGGGTCAGAGGCCTAGGGTCAGAAATGGCATCATGACATTTTACACTGAGCAGTTTTAGAAAAAAATCACATATTTTGCTTCGTAAGGTGTGGATTGTATTTATGAGTACAATTTTTTGTATTTCTTTAAGGCAGGGGTTACGGAGGGCTCCAACTACAACTGGATTTGTTAATGTCCTCATGCGAAACATTTTTTGAGATATCGATTTCAAGGTCCTTGTATTTTGATAGTTTTTTGAAGATCTTCAAATATACATTGCAGTCTATAAGGACGGCCATATCAATAAGGAGCCACATTTTGTCTTTACGGTCTCTAATTACGATGTCTGGGTGATCATAGCAATTTATTGCAGTTACCTTTATGTAAATGTTGCATATTTTTCATAGCAAATATTGGCCTATTCTATCGTGCCGTGTTTTATATTCAGTGGGTGCCAATACCGCGCAACCTGATAGAAGATGGTCAATTGTTTCTGGATATTTATCACAAAATCTGCATTTTGGACTAACACAATTATTCAGAATGTGTGCTCTGTAATTTCTAGTTAGCAAGCATTGTTACAAATATTCAGCTTTTGGTAATTTTGAGCCATTATCTTAAAATGAGTTTCAAGGCCGCTAAAGCTGTTCGCTGAATTTGAGACGTTGATGAAAATGAAATAAGATCAAAACTGCGCTTTTCAAAACTGCTTTCAGCATTTTAAAAAATGGATGACATCAATTATCAAATATAATCCTTGAAAACACTGGAAAGAGAAAAAGGCAACTTCGAGAGATTCGAAATTTTCTAAATGGCTAGGAATGCAAAGGGATAATATAATTTATGTTAATGGTAATGGCGAAATTAAAAAACTCCATTAAGAAAACTTTCAGCATTTATTGCGTGACTGTTGATTAAAATTTATAAAACCTTTTTTCTTTCAACTTTTATTATATTTTAAATTACAATTCAAAAGTTCAATAATTGTTATCGTTCTTTCTAGTATTGATGGGAGTTTCTTTCCAAACCTTTTGATTTTGGTTGTGTTGAAAATAAGCATTTTGATTATATCGTTATTTTGGTTTGGTTTGGTTTATTTTGTTTTACGGCATATCGACCTCAATGGATTATTTAATGCCAAGAACATTTATACGATAGATTCGTATGAATAGAATATGTATTCTTTGGTCTAAATTTGTTTTGTTTATTTTGTTTTACGGCATATCAAGGTCAATGGGTTATCTAATGCCGAAAGCCTATTTAGGATCGATTCGTATGAATAGAATATGTATTCTTTGATTTAGATTGGTTTAGTTTATTTTGTTTTACGGCATATCAACCTCAATGAGTTATTTAATGCCAAGAACATGTTAGGATAGATATGTATGAATAGAATATGCGTTATTTAGTTTAGATTGGTTTGGTTTATTTTGTTTTACGGCCAATCAAGCTCAATAGGTCATTTAATGCCGACAATTTTTTTTTTATTGTTGGTAATATTTTGTTTTGTCAAAAATCTGTTTCTGATAATATTTTTCCTTCAAAATTGTATTACTGGTAATAAGTTTTTTCAAGAAGGTATTGCTGGTAATAGTAAACTCTTTGCCCATAGCTGGGAATATCGTTATTTTCATTGTAGTTACATGTGTAAGCCATTCCCGTTACTGTTGCTACTGTTATTACTGGTGTTGTTGGAGGTCTCAAAGTTATGGACTTTTTGTTATTTAACGAACCTGTTTCATTGATTATGTAGCGCCAGTCTATCAGATTTAGTGGGTAATCTTCTTTAAGATCTAAACATTCATTTCTTTTAAATCTTTCATCTGAGAAAGCGTTTCTATATAAACGATAGTTTTTGATGGAGTTTGACATCATGCATTTTATCCATATGTAGAGAATTATAAATAAAGTCGAAGGACCAGACTGAACTCGATAAACCTCCGAAAACACAAACGAAGGAATGGACAATGATCTACACTATCTTAACTGCCATACCGGCTAAAGAGGGCAGAACTTGACAGACCGAGCATCCGTCATCCCGATGGAAACACGTTTGCAAGATCTGAATTCCTCTTTGAGACGCGAGGCAGTTGGTTCTTGGCCAGGTGGGTGGGCTTCTCCGACGGGCAGAGTTGTCCACCAAAATCAAATCCACACGAATGGCCTCGTTGAACTCTTTTTTTTATTAATTTATACCCATCTCCACCACCGATTGTAGCAGGAGAGAAAACAGGAATAAGAAGAGAGGTTTACGATCCCGATGGTCGAATAGGAGCGGTTGCCGACAATGACGACGTAATAAAAAAATTATAGTGTTATCAAGACTTTGGTCTTAAACGAAAGAGTAATATGAAAGAAACGTTGAAACAAACTCCATTCAAATATTCCATAAACTTTTGTAAGATTATTGACAATAAAAAAAAAAATATAATTCTAAAGAGTGCCATCTCCTGTCATAATTTAACTGACGGGACAATTTTGATGGCGATTGATTCTAAAGTCATTCTGCTAAAAGAGTTTGGGTTTGGCAAACGGAAATTAAGACAGCAATACCTACGGCGTTTTTCCCTCTCGTGCCAATGAAAGTGATTGTCTACTTTTGTTACCTGTCGTGCTCCCCTCCTGTTTCCCCGTTGGCATTTGAAGCGCTTGAAAAGAAATTGAAACACCAAAACCGACAATCTTTTGGCTCTGGAAAAAATAGCTGTATCAAGAGCAAAAATTGACTGCCCTGGGCTGCAGTTCCGTAGTTCCATTGTGTATGGTTCAATGGCTGTCTTCGTAAAATGTTACACTGGACAGACAGATAAGATTCAATAGAAAAGTGCGCGTAGTATAAACAATGGAAAATAGTTCGATGGCAAACTTAAGAAAACCGGTGAAAATCGTTTAAAGTATTAATGATTTTCATCAATAACTATGGCTCAATATGTTTGGCAAGCTGGTTTGCTGGTAGTGTTACGGTCATCGTCGCGGAAATAGAAATCGAGTTTTTAAAAAAAACAAACAAACTTTTGCGTTCACTTTCGTGTGTATGTTATTAGGGTTCATTTCTTCCCCCTCTAAAGTATGATAAAGTGTGCTCTCTAGCCCTGGATAGCAGTGCCAATCGAAAAAAAAACACGCTAAATTTCAAAGACAATGACAGACAATGTTTCCATTTTCTCTAAAAACTGGTTCTTTCTTACGGGATAGGTACGTTACTCTTGGCATCGTTCTGTAGAACCCCATTTCTGCTTCATTTTGTTTTCCCGTTCGGGACATGATGGTCCAGCATTCACTAACAGTATAGATATCAGGTAGTAATCCAGCACTTTCTAGCGACATTGCTTAGCTTTTCAGGTGCTTCTTTTGAGAGTTCAGTACGTCTTGAAATTTTGGCATCGCATTTTCATCCTCTCTTCAACCGCTTCCCAGATATTTAAACTTCGGTACTTGCTTGATATTTTATATCTCTGATCTGTAACTCGTATCTTGGGCTTTTTCTCTTGCTGAGGACCATTTAGTCCTTTTTTCTCCTTTCTTCTACCACACTCTCCAGAGGGTCCTGCAGTTTCCTTTCCAAATCGACTATCAACACAGTGTCTTCTGTTAAGATTACGCCCACCGATAATAAATCTTGATGAGTGTTCCAGTTTCATTACGATGGTGTCACTGTAGAGAGTGAATAAATCCGGCGAGAAGAGGTATCCTTGTCTCACGCCTCTGTCTATTTTTGTGTACCTACTCAAGTTATTTTCTATTCGTGTGCAGGAGGTCTGTTTAAAGTATAAGTTCTGGATTATTCTGATATCTTTTCCAAATAGATCGAGTTTTCCTAGCTTGCCAAATTCATTTGAGTAATCGATATAACGTAAATACAGATCCTTCTGGATTTGTATTGCTCTCTTTGATCATGAATATCCTATTTCATTCTTCGGTGCCCTCGACAAAGCCGCAATGTTCTTGTCTTATTTCCGGTCTAATTATATTCCATGCTCTATTTCATCCGGATTCGCATCATTAGTTTAGTTATGTGTCTCATTAAACTGATTGTTCCATGGGGTTCATTTGAATCAAATCTCTTAGTTATGTTACGACGATGGATTTAGCGAGTTCCTCCGGCATGTGGCCACTGTTGGGTATTGCGTGTATTACTTCTGTGATCTTGTGGTTGCCGTCTAAGGATGAGAACATTTCTGATACGATGCCATAAGGCCCTATTGCTTTGTTCCTGTTCATATTCATCTCTAGGAGTTATCTCCCCCTGAGTTCTCTAATTCTTCACCAGGGGTCTCTCTTCCTATCCTATAAATACTGGGAAACTTCTTAACTCCTCCTCTTTTCCCCTCAGGTCTCGTTCCGCATTCCACCTCGCGTGGAGGTGAGGTCAATCTATCTTTCTTCTTCATTTCAACGACAAGATGTAAGCTCTTAGAAGATCAGCGTTTCTCATTTATGGGAAAACGCTATGAACAATGAAAAACATACGTACGTACGAACATTCACCGCAATACGAACAGTTACAAACATTCACCAAAGAACACAATGTTCCCCCACACACAAAGGTTATGACTATTTCCCTGTAAATTGTTTAATACATATTTGTTGACATATATATATCTGTTTTTGTTTGTCTTCTTTCATCTTCGGTTGGACAGATTAAGTCCGCCAATTTTCCTGTAGTTGGGCCTTTTAATATTCTGCCAGGAGTTACAAACATGTCTCTAATATAACAACATGTAAATGCACACACGTCCTCTATACGCTCTTCTCCAAAGCTGATCTTACTTGAGCTTTTAGTATTTCTGGTCCTTCCATATGTTTAAGTGAAGGGTACCCTCTAGCATCGTGTAAACGTTCTCTGATCTATTCGACCCAGCATTATTTTTCTTTTTTCTGTCATCCGTACTCTTTTGGAATTGGTTCTCCTTTCGTCATGTTAATTCTTTTATATTGTGCACTAGTTTTATAACCAGGAATTTTTAAGTTTAAATTCAGCCCAACCTAAAATCAATATTAATAACAAAAATTACGTACAACGGAAAGACACTTCCCCAAATGGGGAGGTTGGCAATCTGAATGGGGGGGCGTTGCTCTTAAAAGGGTTGTTTTCGCGTTCACAATCTTGTTTCAGCCTCACGCGCAGCAGCGTTTGAAGAGGCGTTTCTCCTCAGCCGTTGAGTCGTTTGATCATCATTTTCAGCCTCGCGCGCAGAAGCGTTCGCATGAAAACTGAGGAAACGCATAAACAACATCCGATCATGAACACACACACACACATACACACACATTTTAAGATATAGATAATATTATTGTAATAATTTAAACTACTTATTTTTATTAAAGTTTTTATGAAAGATATATATCGAAGAATAGAGAGTAAATAATAAAACGTTGGTAAGAGTTATAATGGAGAGGAAGTAGTGGAGAGCCATTGTCGCCCACAATTTGAACTCAAAACTGTCATTGAAGAATTATCTATGAAACCAAAGAAATTTCATCGAAATCAGATGAAAACTGTGAAATCGCATGAACAAAATCCGATCACACACACACATACATACAGACACACACAAACACACACACATACATACACACCCATATTTTGAGAATTATAGATATAAGATACTTGCTGTGTTTGTGTTGCACATTCTCTGTTGTTGCACAATTTTCATTGATCCATTCCTCTTTAGCTTTTCTTACATTTCTTTTTTTTTATTTCTGTGATTAGTGTTCGGTATTCTTTTCCATTTGTTGGCATTGTTGTCACATTTTCATCATCTCTAGAATTTCTCCTGTCACCCATTTGTCATTTTCTTGTCTAGTTTTCTTTGGGATGATCGCGTTCGCCGATATCAATCTCAGCATGTTCCACTTCGGTTTCATATTCCTGTTCAGTTTTTATTCGTTCATAATACAGTTATTCTGTGTTTCCTTGCAAGGTGGATCATTCAGGGGTATGTTGTAGTGTAGTTTAGGTGCGGCTTTGGCCTTCTTAATAACCATAGTTTTACTCTGATATAGCACACTACTGGAAGATGGTCGCCACCGCATTCGTCATTTGGGTATGTTTTGTAATGTAGAATTGCGTTTCTAAATGTTTTGCTGATAGTTACATAATCATTCTGGTTCTTTGAGTCCTCCTCTACACCACTTGGCACGTCTCTCACCGTGTTCATTTCGGGATCCTAGTCTGAAGTTGCCGACTATTTGGTCTTATTGTTTGAAAAGAAATAAAGAAAGAAAGGAGTATAAGCAAAGAAAGAAAGCTGATGAAGAAGGTTCGAAAAAAAGAGGAAAATAACAAAGATAGAAAGAAAGAGAAAAAGAAAAAACGAAGAAAGAAAGAAAGATGAAGAAGTACGAGCAAAAAAGAAAAAAAGTTGAAAGAGAAGGTTCAAAGAAAAAAAAGAAAGCAAGAACAAGGAAAAATAAGAGCCAAGAAAAGAAAGAAAGGAAGAAAGAAAGAGGAAGAAGTGTGAACAAAGAAAGAATGTTGAAGAAAGAAAGAAGTATAAGGAAAGAAAGAAAGTTGAAGAAGGTTCGAAAAGAAAGAGGAAGAATAAAAATGATATATAGAGTGAGAAAGAAAGAAAGAAAGAAAGAAAGAAAGACGAAGAAGTACGAGCAAAAAAATAAAAAAAGTTGAAAGGAAAGGTTCAAAGAAAAAGAGAGAACACAAGAACGAAGAAAATGAGAGGCAAAGAAAGAAAGAAAGAAGGAAAGTAAGAAATAAAGAGGAAGAAGTATAAACAAAGAAAAGAAGTTGATGAAAGAAAGAAAGAAAGAAAGAAAGAGGAGAAACAAGAAGCAACGAAAGAAAGAAAGAAAATAGAAAGACGTATAAGCAAAGAAAGAAAGTTGAAGAACGTTCGAAGAAAGATGAAAAATAAGAAAGAAAAAAAGAAAGAAAGAGGAAAATTAAGAAGTAAAAAACCCAGAATGAAAAAGAAAAAATGAAAGAAAGTAAGAGGAAAAATAAGAAGCAAGAAGCAAAAAAAAAGAAACTCAACGTATTAGAGAGAGAGAGAGAGAGAGAGAGAGAGAGAAGATTGCAATTTATTAAAGCTGAAAGAAAAAATGAAAGAACCATTCCTAAATGATGATCAAATGTCAAAGATGCTTTGCTACACATATTTATAATTCAGTCTCTGCGAATATCACGTATCCTGATGTTGGCTACGTGCCATTTTAATCTAATGTTGTTTTTTTTTGTTTTGTTTTTTGTTTCATTCTAATAAAAATTAAAAAAAAAATATTTCAAATCTCAAATTTGTTTTTTCGGAAACGCTTTTTTTCAACCAGAAACGAAACGTAAAAATGTTTGTTTTGTTTTTAAGATAAAAACGGTGCCAGGATTCACGGTTAAGATATCATCTCTGTTTGCTTTTTCTGACACATACCAAGTGCAAAATATTTCACTTTCAAAATGTGAAAAGACAGAAGGTCAAATAAATTGTCATCCGAACCCTAAAAAGAAGGAGAGACAAAAAACGAAGATGGCTGCTGTAAAATCGTTGTTACTTTTTTCTTTTCGCCATACATTGTACGTTGTTTCCGAAATCGTGAAATTGGGGCTAAAAATGTCCTCATATCATCCAAATAGGATTAACACTAATATTACTCGGATTAAAAGCATAGCAAAGTTGAAATGGACATTTTTTTTTATGGTTTCACCCCAAGCAAGGCGGGAAGCCACTAGGACGCAAGGGGTTACAGAAGATTTGGAGCAAGATCAGATAGGAGTGATAGAAAAAAGGAAGAGGAGAAGGATAGTGGATAGATCAAGACAACTGGAGATGTCGATTGACATTACATTTGAATATTTGGAGATTATAGCTCTCAGGGAAACGGGAATAGGGAAGGGAGTTCCACAGGCGAGAGGTGTGAGACCTGAAGCAACTGGAATAGAAGAGGCGGCTAAATTTAGGAGTTTCGACAGTGAAAGGGTGAGAGCGGGATGCCAGCCTTGTAGGGCGCTTGAATTCATGAAGTCTGGGAACCAGCGAATGCAGCTCTTCGGAACAATTGCCATGAAAGTATTTGTAAAAAAGACAGAGAGAGACGACGGTGCGTCTGCGAGAGAGTGACTGTAGATGAGATGCCAGAACAGGGCCAATTATATTGCATATCCGCCTCTGGGGCCTATCAAGAACCCTGAGGCAAACAGAAGGGCCCCCAGACCATATATGGCAGCAATACTCGAAAAGTGTAAAAAAAAAACAAAAGATTATGAAGAAAATTACTATTGATTTTTAACAATTGTAGCTCTCGCCTGCTTCTGATATCAAATATGTAAATAATAATAATAATAATAATAATAATTATGTATGTTACAGTAAATATGTCAAGAGTAGAGTTTAAGTAGCGTGTTCTCACGATAATAAATAAAATATCCGTAGAAATTCCTCTATCGAATAGTTAAATATTTGAGCTTAACATAACAATATCTTCAATAACAATCAAGAATATGAATGCTGGTTGTTATTTCAGGAAGTAAGGGGGTACAAATGAAAATATTTGAAATTGTCGAGTTTTTCTCTTTCACTGAAACAGATGTTAAACACTTTTATTTTTCTTTCTTTTTTTTCATTTTCTCATTGAAACCAAGTAGCGTATTTGATATGTCTTTTGTTTTCTCATTCTCACGTGATCAAAGCGGAATTGTCTATTATTTATGAGGTATTGACATGGCGTAATGGTCGTGCTAACTATGCAACTAACGGAGGCCAGGACAAGCACAATTTTTATATAATATTGTTATTATATATATCATCATATATTTCTTCAATTTAGATGATAAATCCACTTGTTTTATTATAAGTCGCCATAAGCAGGAATCGCCAAACAAAGATTTAGGAAAATTCATGGCCGTATTTCGCTTTTGATTGACCTACAGTAAATGACTGTGAAAACCTAAGCTAAAACATGGTAAAACACCAAAATATTTACGGGTTTTGTATCTACTGACTTATTATTTTTTTACAGGAATATTCACCCTGTTCAAGGCCAGGGGGCGACTCGAGGTAGAGGGTTACAGATTAAGAGATATTATTTAGGTGATTATGTGGGGAAGATAAATGTTAACTCGAGACTTGAACAGGTTATGATTGAGGTGATCGGGGAAGCATCCTCTTGGGAGTCGGTTCCACATAGCAACGGTTCGTGGGAAGAAACTGTTTAAGTGGAACTTCTCCAAAATAGAATGTGAAGAGAATGAGGGGGTCTGCTACAATGTGCGTAACATGCCGAGTCTTAGCCGTGAAGGTTAGAACTGTGGGAACTAAAGAATGTACTTCATCTGACCACTTTCCATACATGTTGCGATAGAGCACTGAGAGGCTCGCCACGTTTTGTCTGTCAGGATGGGTTTGTCGGGTGAGGAATTATTTTTCACCCACAAGGACGAGGAGACGATTTAAGATTCAATCGACACTGGAAAGGGAAGACTGGAGAGTTCCTACCATATACGGTGGCAGTATTTCGTCTGATCTGAAAGTATAGCAGGAGGAATCAGGTACTTACAGCAGTGGTACATTTATAGGGATACGTAGGAAAGATAACGGTTTCTCCTACGGTTGAACAGATTAAGATTGTGTTGATCGGGAAAGTATTCGCTTGGGAGTCGGTTCTACCAATTATAAGTTCGTGGGAAGAAGCTGTTTGATTGTAACTTTCATCTTCTCAATAAAACACGAAGGGAATGAAAGGGATTTACTCGAATGTGCCTGGCGGGTTCTAGCAACAAAGTTAGAACTGGTGGAAACAAGGGACGTTGTTTATCTGACCACTTTCCATGGGATTAGCAATAGAGCACCGAGAAGCTTGCGACGTTTCGTCTGTGAGAAATGGGTTGCAAGGTGGAAAATGATTCATCAACCACAAGGACGCGGAAAGGCGTTTGGGTTCTATCGAAAGTGGAAAATGAAGACTCGGCACCTCCTGGCAAAATATAACAGCAGTAATTCATTTCCGGCCTGATCTGGCACTTGTAGGTACAGGATAGTGAGAGGGGTCAGATACTGTAGCGGAACCGAATTTGTGGATTGCATGTACGTGATCCACTTGAGGTGGGAGTTGAGTTTATGCTCAATAGACGTTCAAAGCACAGAGCCTCCCTAAGGGAACTTCCATTCATCGTGATTTGTGATACTTCAATCTACGATCGGCATTGTCGATGATGGAATGTAATTAGTCTGCTTTTCGAGGCATAGAATACAACCAATCATTTTCTACCGCCACTGGGATGTTATAGCTGGATCAGGGGAGATATCAGATGTCAATCTCTGGTCATCTAGATAGGGTTTAAACAAGTTGATACGTTTTCTCCGTATCTTTTATATTTCTCAGCAAAGAAATGTTGTTCGTGCCTTTTACAATCTTCCAGGAAACATTTCATTTAAAACAGTTAGACATTAGCCTATGATAAGTTTTTAAGCCACCCTTGGTTACAGCAATTTTGGCTTGTGTAACAACGTATCTTGTTTTCTCATGCACTACCCTGTTAGTATCAAGCTACTCTCAGCTATGAACGATGGTTGACTGATATTTTGCTGTGACGGTTACACACCTGGCCCAGTGTCGGATCCTTTGGTTACGGCGCCAACGGTGACGTCGCTCCTCCTGGTCGCTCCTCCTGGGTCCAAGCGTGCCGCTCCAACCCTTTGGTCAGATGATCACCAGCCTCGCCTTTTCCCGACTCGCTTCCAATACCTGGTCACTAAAGCAACTATACCGATCTCCGGTCTGTCCACCCACGCTGTGTTTAGATCTTAGACAGACGGGACCAGCAGGGATCGGGGCCGATACAAGTTGAGTCCGACGGGGTGGCAAAACACAAATAAAATAAAACTCACGACACCAAACAAAATTGCTGATGATAAAAGGGTAACAACCTTTTTATATCTTAAAGTCCGTTACATAAAAACAAAATTGTTCTCAATTCCCGACCCGCTCTGTGGACTATGGCACCAAGCTTCTATCACACAATAGGAAAATGTCAATTACCTACTTTCTAGAATCATGTATGTATGTCGGGTGTGGTTCAGTTCGACACTGGGGCTAATTTCTATCGATCATTCGCAGTTGATTCTTCTCTCCGACTTGAGTTGTATTTCTTCTTCTTCTTCTACTTGGGCTGGAAGTTCTTCTTGTCTGAGGGTTCTTTTCTCGCTGCCGTCCGGGGATGAACTTTAACCTCTCATCGACTTTCGGCTTGTCTGCATCTCCAATTCTTCTCAGGCTTTCAGGCAATCTTCTTCTTCGTCTACTTGGGCTGGAAGTTCTCCTGTCTTCGACTTGGGCTGGAAGGATTTCTTGTCTGAGGGTTCTTCTGCCCGCAAAGGGGCGAGTGAATCGGGCCTGATGCCCGCGTTCAGGCTCTTTCCCTGCCCGCGGTTCAGCTGCAACTCCACTCCATCTGCAACTCCAACTCAACTGATTTCTGTCGACTGGGGTCCTGCTTATATTGACGCCGCAACAAACTGGGGTGGGTCTGTCGGCGTCAGGGTTTTCTCGATAATTCCAAAACTGCATTAATTCTGTCTTCTCCATTATCGCTATTGTTTTTTCGCCCTACTTCCTCGCAGTACCTTTGGTGGGGCGGGCACATCCATCTCTCTTAGTCTCTCGTATGTCAGGTGACCGCTTTTCAACCAATCGTTCCTGATCGAGCATTTCTTTCCCTTTTCTTCCGCAGGTCACGTGATCGTATTCGACCAATTGTTATTGATCGAACATTTCTTTCCCTTTTCTTCCGCAGGTCACGTGATCGTATTCGACCAATTGTTATCAAATATTTCTTTCCCTTTTCTTCCGCAGGTCACGTGATCGTATTCGACCAATTGTTATTGATCGAACATCCTCTCCCCTCTGTTTGCGGGCGTGGTTACATCGTTCTTGTTAAAAAAAACAAAATCAATTTTGCCCTTTTTTTGCACGTACGCAAAATGACAATCTTTGGCTTTCTCTCACCTGGACTTTGTCAAACAGCCCGCTGCTAATTAGTCTTGACTTTAGAAAGGATCTTTTCCGCCTTCTTGGCGCCCTCTGTGAGCCAAAAGCAATTGTCCCTCTTTTTACCTCTTTGTTTTACCTGATAGTCGAAAATCTTAATTATCTACATTGAAATGTCTCTACTTTATTAACGTGGGTGTCCAATTCTTAACAGGTCTGTATATCGTTCCACCGGTCCTCCCCTCAACCCAAAGACACTTTTTCCCTGATTAAAAATTGTTTCATTGTTCCCAAAATTTCTCTTTATCCAAATTGATAAGGTGTCTTTCCATGCAAAAAGTAGGCTAGGTGCTCTGACCGACATTCTTACCAAAATGACTTTCGAAAATCGGCCAAGACGCTGACCTAAATCTCTTTCTGACTCCTATCTCCACCCTCAATTGGGTCATGCGTCATACATTTCTCTTTCTTTCTTTTCTTCCTTCCTTCCTTTTTCCTTTCTTTCCTTCTTCTTTCCTTAGGATAGTCTAGTACACTCTTAGTGAATTATTTTCAACTCAGTTATTTTCCGTTTAAAAAAAAAATTAACAACCTGTTTAGTAACCGAGTAAGAAAAAATTAAATCATATTTCTATGAATATTTCTAATAATGCAAGGTGCCACAATCCTCCCCTAACCGATTTGTCATTTACCCAATTACATCATTTAACATGCACCATGCATTTGTCTCATGCAATTCTATTCTACTTTCTAACATGCAAGGGTAATGTTCTTTCCATTTTCTTTTGTTCTACATGCAATGAAATGTTCTTTTCATTTTCTTTTGTTCTACATGCAATGAAATGTTCTTTTCATTTTCTTTTGTTCTACAGGCAATGTAATGTTCCTTTCATTTTCTTCTGTTCTACGTGCAATGAAATGTTCTTTTCATTTTCTTCTGTTCTACATGCAATGAAATGTTCTTTTCATTTTCTTTTGTTCTACATGCAATGTAATGTTCTTTTCATTTTCTTCTGTTCTACATGCAATGAAATGTTCTTTTCATTTTCTTCTGTTCTACATGCAATGAAATGTTCTTTTCATTTTCTTCTGTTCTACATGCAATGAAATGTTCTTTTTCATTTTCTTCTGTTCTTCATGCAATGAAATGTTCTTTTCATTTTCTTCTGTTCTACATGCAATGAAATGTGTGCGTGTGTCTGTAGGTGCAGATGTGTTCATTAGGGTTTGTTCTTCTTGGTCAATGTTTTCCTCTCTGCTGTGGGAGGTTTTTCCGCCGCACGTGGTGGTCTCACGCCAGCCTCCTCCATTGGTCTTCCAGCAATTTCTTCGCCAGTCCTGTCTGAGTGAGGAACACCGCTCGGCATCTCCTCTCGAGTTGTTGCATGCTCACTAGACTGTCGTTCGCTAATCTTCTCTTACTCTTAATTTTCCATATTATTACACCCCGAGGGCTATAACTAGGAATGTACCCATTACTATTGACCAACTTATCGCGATCTGCTCATCGTCTTCCCAAGCTACACCTTCGTCTCCCAACGCACTTAACTTATCCCTTAAGTGATCCATATCGATCTTTTCTACTGGCTTCATTAATACTGGCATCTTATTTAAGGTAACATTAGAGAATCTCTTTACTATCGGCTCCCATAATTCTGTACAATTGACTAAGCCTCTACCAATCATCTCTATGAGTGAATCTTTTTCTTCATACCTTTCTTCCATCTGGTAATAGGGGGGCAAGGAGATGGACACCCCAACCGCCGAACATCCCATGGGTAGCGACACCAGGGATAACGGTGGCCTTATTCTTAATGTCCTTGTGGACTCTCCCCACATACCCTAGACAGGCTGATATGTTTCTGGGTGGCTACTGCCCACACCCCGTCTGAAACACTGATAGCTTGTGGTAATGCCGAGTTTGTTAATACCTCCACTTGGCAGATTCTTTTGATTCCTTCTCCTCCCTTCAAACAATTCTAGTATGCACAGTTTGCGGTTACCAGTTTTATAGATAGGGCTCAACGAGGTACAAGTCCCCAGGGTATCATCTCTACACCTTCTAGCTTCTTCAGCTGATAGCAACATAAATTTCGTTCTCCCCGAATTTAATGCTATGTAGTCTGCTTCCACCTTGTACCTTGCTATCATTCCTGAAAGATAACAAATTCTCTTGTTGTTATTCTTCACAACCACTTAGTCTCGCTCGACTCATCACTCAATCATTTCATAACTTTTCTCTTAGTTCGGCTCCTCCCTCCTCTAACTAACCTCTAGCAGACAGAATGGTCTGGTCAGGTGTGCGTGGCGACCACCCCAAGGTCGTACTTCATGACACCACTGGTGATCAATCAACAATGCCAATGATCTTCTTCCGTCCTTGTGAGGTGCAGCCCGCGACTCCATTCCCTCCACTCACATCTACCATAGTCAGCCAATAGGATTTTTGGATGAGCCAGTGTCGCTATCTGTCGACACTAAATGCTCCCTATTCTGCACAGCCCTTTTGTTCTACTGAGATTTGGGGTTCTTCTCCCTCCCTGATCTCATCTTCTGAGGTGATTCCTGTTCAACCTCTAACCTTCTTTCTGTGTTTAACTCCCGTCCAGGAGGTTTTTGTCCTCTTCTTCATCCCCTGATTCTTCTTCCTGTTTAGAGTCTTCACCTTGAATGTCTTCGATACCTCTCGACTCTGTGTAAACTTCTCCTGTTCTTTATCCTTTCCTTAAGCTGGGAAAGGGTATTTGATCCTCCTCCTCCCACTCGCTGGACCCTTCGTCTTGTTCAGGGTGCCTCCTTTTAGAGCCTTCGACTGCTTGATTGGACCTCTTCGTCTTTTTCTTCCTTTCCTTCGGACATGGGGGTGTGATGGCGATCTCACGGGGTCTTCTCTGCACTGATTCAGTCGACGACTGAACATCGCTAATCCCCGCTGAGGGTTCCAACTCTGTCACTCGGACTGCTTCGTTTATCTGGCCACGTCGGCCTATCTCCTCATCTTCCTCGGAGTCTTCTTCCGTTTCCATTTCTTCCGGTTCAACCAGAGTTACCTTCCTTTTCCTTGTCTTCTTAGGCCTCGGCTCGCTCATTTCTAGGTTAGCTATTTCAGCCTTCTTCAGATCATTGGCATGAACCCTCCTCGCTCGTCCTGCCACTTGATCCCATATTACATACGATACTGGGCCCGTCTGCTCTACTATCCGGTAGTACGGCTCCCATCTCTGGTCCAGCTTTCCTTCTCTCTGGTGGATTTTATAGTAGACAGGGTCTCCAACCTTCAATTCTACCACCTTTCTTTCAGCATTCACCCTCTCATTTCTTTTCTTCTGGGCCCTCTTTATTCTTCTTCTGGCCTGTACGAATATCTTATGTTGCTGTTCCAGCAATAGTTGATGATGATCTTCTCCCATATACCTTCTTCGGGGCTTCAGTAGGTTATCTACAGGCAGGACCACGTCTCTGCCAAACAACAAAAAATAAGGAGAAAATCTGGAGGTTTCGTTTATCGTAAACATCACGGCCGCCAGAGCCTGCGTCAAATACAAGTCCCATTTCCAGTGTTTTCTCTGACCAACTTGGCTAATACATCTCCCAAGGTTCTATGAAACCTTTCCACTTTAGCATTTCCCTGGGGGGTGATATGGGGATGTTTTTATGTGCTCTACATTCAAACCTGTCAAAACCTCTCTCATGATGCTGTTCACATTCTCCGTGCCATTATCTGTTACCAACTGCACAGGGGCACCATACCTAGGGAAGATTTCACTTATTATCAACCCGGCCACAGTTCTGGCCTTCTTGTCTGGTACTGCAAATGCTTCAGGCCAATTTGTTAGCCAATCGACAAAACTCACTATATAGTTGTTTCCTTGTGCAGTTTCCCCATATGGTCCTGATACATCCATACTCACTTTTCTCGAAGGGGAAGTTTGGTACGTCTGTTTCCTCCAAGGGTGCCATTTCCTGCCTTCTGCTCTGCGACTGGCACACTACACAACTCGAACATAGTTAGTGACTTCTCCGTACAGTTTGGGCCAATAGTACTTTCTTCCTATGAGATCACATGTCCTATCAATTCCCATGTGACCCAACCTTTCGTGGCACTGTTCCAATATCTCTGGTCTTAAACTTTTGGGCACATACAACTTGGGTTTGACTTCTTCATCCCTTCCTGAGAGATAATACAGCCTTTCCTCTATTATGGCATACTTGGTGGTCTCTCCTGACTTCACCTTCTCTCTCAGAGCAGCTATTTCACTGTCTGCTTGCTCCTTTTCAATTCCTTCTGTCCAGTAAGGATCGGTTATTATCTGGGCGTCCCCTTCTTCGTCCGATTCTAATATAGGGCGATCTTTTTAGCTTATTAGAGTTAATTACTCCTATTCTATAGGCTTTATCATCTACTCCCTGTTCTACCTTTACAGATCTTTCTTCCAGTTGCTTCGGTATTCTTGAGAGTAAATCTGCGCACGTGTTTTCTTTTTCCTGCCAAGTACTCTATCTTACAGTGGTAGCCACTTAACTTAAGTGCCCACTGTTGAATTTTCTTATTATTTGTCCACTCTGCCTGCAATAGGTACTGCAGAGGCTTGTGGTCTGTCTTTATAGTGAAGACCGCACCATTTAAATAGTAGTCCAGTTTTTGGAGAGCATACATGATAGCATATGCTTCCCTCTCTATTACTGGCCACCTCTGTTGTGTCTCTGAGAGCTTATGGGAGAGGAAGTATATCGGTACTTCCTCTGGTATGCCTGGCACTGGTCCTTCCTTATCAGGACACGGCTGGGTAAGTACTGCTCCTACACACTGCTCACTGGCATCCGTGTATAATATCATGGGCCTGCTGAGGTCTGGATACGTCAGCAGTGGAACGGTTGTCAACTGTTCCTTTAGCGAATCAAATGCTCGTTGACAGTCCTCTGTCCACTTGAACCTAGCGTATTTCTTCGTCAGGGCCACTAGCGGTATGGCAATTCTTGAAAATGCCGGGACGAAGCGCCGGTAGTAGCCTATAGCTCCTATAAAACCTCTTACCTGCCTCACTGTCTTAGGCTCTGGCATTTCCCTTATGACCTTTACCTTATCCATGTCGGGTTTAATACCGTCTCCGTTTATGACGAAGCCTAAATACCTAGTTTCTTCCCTCAGAAACTGACACTTTGACAATTTCAATTTTAATCCGTGTTTCCTCAACCTTCCCAACACCTGTCTTAAATGAAAAAAGTGTTGTTCCACTGTCTCCGAAAATATCAAGATATCGTCCAAATACGCCATGGCAAAGCTCTCGTATCCTCCTAACACTATTGACATTAGCTGTTGGAAGACTCCCGGGGCATTAGCTAAACCGAATGGCATCACTCTGAACTGAAACAGTCCCAGGTGACACGCGAATGCGGCCTTCTCCTTGTCAGCCTCATCAGGGCTACCTGCCAATACCCGGACCTCAAGTCCAACGTAGAGAAGTACTTTGCCTTCCCTAATAATGCCAAAATGTCGTCTATCAATGGCAATGGCACCGCCAACGGCTTCGATATAGAATTCAGCTTTCTAAAATCTACACAGAAACGGTGGCCGCCATCTTTCTTACCTACTATTACTATTGGGAAGCTCAAGGAGAGATCGATCTTTTCGATCATCCCAGCTTCAACATTTCCTCTACTGCCTCTTCTACAAGGGGTCTTTTATGTATAGGTGTTCGGTAGGGTTTTAATTTCACAGGGGGGTGGTCTCCGGTGTCGATTTTCATTTCGACTGTGTGGGTCTGACCTAGTTCCTTATCTGACTGGGCTACCACATCTCGATTGTTCCTTAACAGACCCCCACTCTGGTTCTAAATTGATCCGGTGCTAATATATCCTCATCTAAGATTCCTTTTGTTTGCTCTACTAGCTTCCTTCGTTCCTCCTCGAATCTCACCCGATTCAGAGTTCGTGGGGAAGCGCTCTCCCTATCTTCTCCCTCTCCTAACCTTGATAGTCTTTTGGGCCTGGTTCACCATCATAATGGGCACCAACTCGGCTGCCTCCACTACCGTTTCGCATAGGGTTACCTCGTTATCTACTAGGCCCTTTCCTTCTACAGGGACCAACTGCAGAGGTCCTCTCCGTACCTTTTTTTTCTGACATTAGCCTACCCTTTCCCGACACTGCGGTCCTAGGAGGTAACTTTACATCTTCCTCCACCACTATGGTTATCTCTTCCTCTGGTGGGCATCCCAATGGCGTTCTCTCGCCGTTCACCACCAACACAGTAGGATTAAACTCTATCTGGGCCCTCTGGCTCCGGGCCAATCTTCTCCCAAGATTGCCCTCTGTACACAGGTCGGGGGTTACGTAAAAATTTTGGGTGCTTTTCACTTTCCCAATCCTTACCGGAAGCCTCACCATCCCTTTTTATCTCAGGGGGCTCCATCTGCTTGCGTGACCTCTATGTCCGCTTCCCGTAACCTTCTCTTCCGTTTCACCCGCCTGTATGTTTCCTCTCTCATCAATGACACAGATGCTCCTGTGTCCACCAAAGCCCTCATCTCTCTACCACCTATCTCTGCTCTACAGGATAGTTCTCTCTCTTGCGTTAGCGAAGAGAACACCCGAGCTTTCTTCTTCCTGGGTCCCCCCACCCTTGGGTTAACCCAGCCATAGGCGCCGGCAGTAATAATTCATCTTCGTTTTTTTTATGAGGTGGAGTTCTGCGCCCCCTGCACCTGGGCGACCCCGGCCGGACCTCTCCCGGTCTCCCATGGCCGTTTCTAAGAATACAGTTTCTTTTCAGGTGTCCTGGCCTCCTGCAAAACCAGCACCTTCTTGCTGGACAGCTTGCCGCAAAGTGGCCCGCCTGACCACATGTCCAACATTTTGCTCTTTCCCTTTTTAACTGGGTTGGCCTTGTGTCTATCCTCGGGGAACCCGTCCTCTATTCAAGCGGTTCGCCCACCCACTGGTCCAAGTTTTATTTCTCTCTTTTTTTTTAACTGGGCCACCCTCCTCTTAATTCTGGGGTGGCCCGCTGGCTTTTCCCTGGGCCGGTCTCTTGGGCTCAGCCTTCTTTGTTAATATCGGTGGGGCACCCTTCCTCAGCCCGCACCACTTGGCCAGGTGTCCTTTCTTACCACACCTGGTGCATCTGTCCTGATTGAAGTCTGGGGGCAACCCCCCACTTCGTCGGACATTCCGCCGCCCTGTGGTCCTCATGCCCCACAGGTCCAGCAGACCAGCCCGTATCGACCCGGCGTGGGCTTATAAAAGCCATGCCTGGTCGACCATGCCCTTCTATTGGGGTCCTCCTCCCATAATTCTGCCCGATCCACCTCTTCCTTAACCCTCTGATTCCACACGGGGTTCTTCCGCCTACCCCCTTCTTCCAGCCTCTTGACTTGGTATCTGCTTCTTCCCACACCTCTTCACTTTATCCCACCCCTGGCTCTCCCTGGCCAGCTCTATCGCTGCCGACAGTCTGAGCGGTCCTTCTTTCAATACGTCGTGACGAACACGCTCGTCGCTCAGCGCCTCCCATACAGGTCCGCCAGTTGAGCCTGCATAACCGCATTATCCCTGACCACTTCGGGGAATGCCAATGACGATAACTTCCCCGCTCGGGCCCCTAATTCTCCCGGGTTTCATCCCGTAGCTGTGTCAGTTTTAAAAGGGCCCTCATGGCCTCTATGGCCGTACCTTCGTCGGCGAACTCTTTGGTCAGCAGTTTTTTATTTCTTCCCAAGCCAAGCGGGGATGATTTTCCAAGCCCCCCTACGAACTCAGACGCTTTTCCCTTTGTGGCATCGTATGCCAGGTACAGGGTTTCTTGGTCCGAGAGCTCGTAGATGGTTCGGCTCTTCTCGAGGATTGCCAGCCAGTTCTAAACTCCTTCCCGCTGCCATCAAATACTGGGACCCTCGGTCCGCCCAACAGCTTCCTTAGATCCACTGACAACCCCTGCCCTACTTCTTCTTCACCCCCCACTGCTCTATCCGACTCATAATCTGACATGTCTACAGAGAAAGACAGTCCATACAGCAACAATCGAGGTTGGGAAACAAAATAAGGTGTCCTACCTTACAGACGATTCTGTTCCTTCTTTTCCTTTGGTCCCGGGTCGTTCTGATTTCTGCTTGAACTTTTCAGCAACGGCGGTCGATCGTGGTCTTCTCAGGGTTGAAATCCTCGGTCACCACGGCACCATATGTGACGTGGTTGTCTCAGGGTTGATCCGTTGGTCACGGCACCACTTGTGACGGTTACACACCTGGCCCAGTGTCGGATCCTTTGGTTACGGCGCCAACGGTGACGTCGCTCCTCCTGGTCGCTCCTCCTGGGTCCAAGCGTGCCGCTCCAACCCTTTGGTCAGATGATCACCAGCCTCGCCTTTTCCCGACTCGCTTCCAATACCTGGTCACTAAAGCAACTATACCGATCTCCGGTCTGTCCACGCTGTGTTTAGATCTTAGACAGACGGGACCAGCAGGGATCGGGGCCGATACAAGTTGAGTCCGACAGGGGTGGCAAAACACAAATAAAATAAAAACTCACGACACCAAACAAAATTGCTGATAAAAAGGGTAACAACCTTTTATATCTTAAAGTCCGTTACATAAAACAAAATTGTTCTCAATTCCCGACCCGCTCTGTGGACTATGGCACCAAGCTTCTATCACACAATAGGAAAATGTCGAATTACCTACTTTCTAGAATCATGTATGTATGTCGGAGTGTGGTTCAGTTCGACACTGGGGCTAATTTCTATCGATCATTCGCAGTTGATTCTTCTCTCCGACTTGAGTTGTATTTCTTCTTCTTCTTCTACTTGGGCTGGAAGTTCTTCTTGTCTGAGGGTTCATTTCTCGCTGCCGTCCGGGGATGAACTTTAACCTCTCATCGACTTTCGGCTTGTCTGCATCTCCAATTCTTCTCAGGCTTTCAGGCAATCTTCTTCTTCGTCTACTTGGGCTGGAAGTTCTCCTGTCTTCGACTTGGGCTGGAAGGATTTCTTGTCTGAGGGTTCTTCTGCCCGCAAAGGGGCGAGTGAATCGGGCCTGATGCCCGCGTTCAGGCTCTTTCACTGCCCGCGGTTCAGCTGCAACTCCACTCCATCTGCAACTCCAACTCAACTGATTTCTGTCGACTGGGGTCCTGCTTTTATTGACGCCGCAACAAACTGGGGTGGGTCTGTCGGCGTCAGGGGTTTTCTCGATAATTCCAAAAACTGCATTAATTCTGTCTTCTCCATTATCGCTATTGTTTTCGCCCCTACTTCCTCGCAGTACCTTTGGTGGGGCGGCGCACATCCATCTCTCTTAGTCTCTCGTATGTCAGGTGACCGCTTTTCAACCAATCGTTCCTGATCGAGCATTTCTTTCCCTTTTCTTCCGCAGGTCACGTGATCGTATTCGACCAATTGTTATTGATCGAACATTTCTTTCCCTTTTCTTCCGCAGGTCACGTGATCGTATTCGACCAATTGTTATCAAACATTTCTTTCCCTTTTCTTCCGCAGGTCACGTGATCGTATTCGACCAATTGTTATTGATCGAACATCCTCTCCCCTCTGTTTGCGGGCGTGGTTACATCGTTCTTGTTTAAAAAAAAACAAAATCCAATTTTGCCCCTTTTTGCACGTACGCAAAATGACAATCTTTGGCTTTCTCTCACCTGGACTTTGTCAAACAGCCCGCTGCTAATTAGTCTTGACTTTAGAAAGGATATTTTCCGCCTTCTTGGCGCCCTCTGTGAGCCAAAAGCAATTGTCCCTCTTTTTTACCTCTTTGTTTTACCTGATAGTCGAAAATCTTAATTATCTACATTGAAATGTCTCTACTTTATTAACGTGGGTGTCCAATTCTTAACAGGTCTGTATATCGTTCCACCGGTCACTCCCCTCAACCCAAAGACACTTTTTCCCTGATTAAAAATTGTTTCATTGTTCCCAAAATTTCTCTTTATCCAAATTGATAAGGTGTCTTTCCATGCAAAAGTAGGCTAGGTGCTCTGACCGACATTCTTACCAAAATGACTTTCGAAAATCGGCCAAGACGCTGACCTAAATCTCTTTCTGACTCCTATCTCCACCCTCAATTGGGTCATGCGTCATACATTTCTCTTTCTTTCTTTTTCTTCCCTTCCTTCCTTTTTCCTTTCTTTCCTTCTTCTTTCCTTAGGATCGTCTAGTACACTCTTAGTGAATTATTTTCAACTCAGTTATTTTCCGTTTAAAAAAAAAAAAAATTAACAACCTGTTTAGTAACCGAGTAAGAAAAAATTAAATCATATTTCTATGAATATTTCTAATAATGCAAGGTGCCACATTGCAATGAAAGTTCGCGGAAGTAAGGAAATTGGATTGCGCCAGTTTGGTAAGTCAAATAGAGAAATTGCTAGGTTTTTTCATGTTAATCATCAATCGTTTAATAATATTGTCAAAAGATTTAATGAAGAAGGCCATTGTCGTGTGGAACAATGTTCAGGAAGACCAAGCATCGTGTCTAAGCGAACGAAAAGGGCGCTAAAGAAGGAAGTCATCAGAAACCATCGTCAGAGCGTCAATTTTGTCGTCAAAAGCATAGAAATGTCGCCATATGCAGCGAGAACGTCTCTGAAAGAGCTAGGCTATCAAAGAAGAGTTGCAAGAAAGAAGCCCTTGATTACAGAAATTAACAGGAACAGGCGTATGGACTGGGCGAGAGAATCCGAGCGCAAAGATTATGAATTTTTGCAGTTTGTAATTTGTTCAGATGAAAGTAAATTCTGACAATATTCGAATTCGAGACAGGTTTATGTTTGGAGAAATCAGAATGAGACTTGGAACACTGAATTTCAGCAGGCCACCGTGAAACATGGAAGGATTGGAGTAATGGTGTGGAGCTAATTTGATGTAGTTTATTTCTCCTGGTTAAAAACTTTTCTTAGACCACTGTATAGACACTTGAACAAAACAATTTCCTAAACTAAAAAAAAAATGAATATAGTGTTGATTTGCCAGCCAAACGGTTATAAAATAAATTAGAAAAAAGATTAAATAATACACATTTTTCATTAAATAAATCCACTTTTCTTATAATGCTCACTTTTCAAAGTGACACAGATCAAAAGTGTTTAGACGGCCTTGTGGGTGATCAATTATTTACCAGCTTACAATCTCTTTATCGCAGACGAATCGTTATTAGCCTCTCACTGCTATCTCGCCATTTTCATGAGAATTGTTCAGACTACGTTCAACAGTTCCAGCAGTCCAGATCTTCAAAACTAGAACCTTACATGATGTCACGTACACCGGATAAAATCACGTAATTTCCATTGGGTAATAAGTAAGTTCTATTCGGAAAGCTTCTTCCTGAGTACAGCTACTTTGTGGAACAGATTTCCGAGAGGATACTCTCTTGATCACTACAATCTTAACCACTTCATGTCAAGGGTTAACTATTATCTATTCTACATATCGTTGCTTCTTCCTGTTAGGCCCATACAACCTCATTCAGTAACCCTCTACCTTGAGTGGCTTTTGACCCTTGTATTGAATGTGCATCTATTAGTAAAAAGTACCAACTTTGAGTTATAGTACTTTATTCATAAATCGTATAAAATCATTTGTTTCACTTGTATTTTACCCTTTCTTAAAATAAAAAAAAAACGAAACATGCTGACAATATTTACTAAGTTTGAAATAAAAAAAAATCTTCAGATGTATTGATTCAAAAAGATACAGTATAAATATTCTTAAAAATGAGTTTTACACTGGCATTAGAGTAAGAAAATACTTCAGATATGGAACGAATACGTCGGAGATCTTTTTCCACTGCAAAAGAGAACAACCGGCCAATGCACAAAAACATCGAAGGACCAGAAATATTAAAATCTAAAGTGGAATCAACACGTTCCAAAGGGATCAAAATAAAAGCATCACCGCGAGGAACAATTGTAAAAGAGATGCTGTCAGACTTAAATGATTTAAGCATTGACAAGATGACAGAGATAATAAACGAAATATACATCAATCGTAATATACCTGAAAACCTGAATAGATCTATTTTCATAGCACTGCCTAAAAAGCCAGGTGCAAATGAATGTCAACCCCACTGGACATCAGCTTAATGAGCCACATAATAAAACTCATCACGCGAATTCTAATTAATAGAGCACGTAGCGGAATTAGACCAGAAATAGGACAAGAACAGTGCGGGTTCGTCAAAGACACTGGAACAAGAAATGGCAATATTTATGCACAGAAGTATGTTAGAAAGAGCAATGCAAATTCAAAAGCCTGTACCATTATGCTTTATAGATTATGCAAAAGCATTTGGTAAAATACGTCACAAAAAATAGTTGGAACTATTTGGTAACCTTGCAAAATTTTGGAAAGATATTAAAATAAACCATAACCTATATTAACAGCAAATAGTCTGCATACGAATAAAAAATGAATTTAGTAAATATACAAAAATAGAAATCAGTGTAAGACAAGAATATGTCTTCTCGCCAGACTTATTCAGGCTACACGGCGACACAATTCTGAGAGGGTTAGAAGTCCTATCAGGATTCATTATTAGCGGCCACAGTCATAAAAACATAAAATATGCAAATTAAACAGAGAGGATAGGGGACACAGAAATTAAACTACAAGAATTGATAAAGAAGCTGACGAAGGGAAGCAAAAATAAAAGATTAAAAATCAATTGTATGAAGACAGAAGGCAAGGTTGTCAACAGAAACAACAGCTCAACATACAAATTTCAAATTTGAGATCCTAAAATAATACAAGTACAGCGAATATCTGTAATGGTTTTAACAGAGGACGGAAAGTGCGGCACTGATAACTGAAGGTGTATCGGGATAGCCAAATATACCTTACTAAAGCTAAGAAAAGTATTAAGAAACAAGAAAATGTCGTTAGAAACAAATAAAAGAGTACTGATGTGTTACGTAATATCAGTCTTCCTGTATGGCAGTGAATGTTGGACAATCTCCTCACAAATGAAGAAGGGACATGAGGTAACTTTAAGTGGTTCTACAGAAACATGATGAGATTACCATAGACCGAACATGTGAGCAACGACGAAGTTGTAGAGAAGATGGAAATAAAAATAATATTTATAGATAACATTGGGAAGAGAAAATTTCTAGGACATATAATGAGGAAAAAGGGTTTGGAAAATTTAATACTCAGAGGAAAACAACGAATAACCTACCTAGCGAGCTTAAGTAAATGGATGGCGGAACAAGATTTAGGAGAGATCAAAAAAGGACATTTATTAAGAGTGACAAAGACAGGAAATAGTGAAGAGCCATGATCACGGCACAAAGAAGAAATTTGCATAAATCGGATTTACACGAATTCGCTCCATTCGACTTTTACACGAATACAGATGGTAATCACGACTGACAAAAAAAATCGGAAACAAAATATTTGCCTCGGTTTTTCTAATCAAAATAATTGCTTACGGCGCTAGAGTTGCAGAATTACCTAATAACATGCAAACGCCAATCAAATCTTCAACTGGAAGTGCTAACCTACACCGGAAGCACTAAGCCTACGATAGAAAATTAATTCTCGTCTGATGACAAATGTATTTTTCTCTATAGTAAAGCAAATGGCCGGCATTACACTGATTGCAAACACGAATAGAAAATGCAAACACTGATTGCAAACAGGATAATGGCGGGAATTAATTTTGTGTGCATCGAAGATGGCGAAATGTGCCTCGGGTCGATTAGCTCCAGACCAGACCGAATAGGGATTTCATGGAAAAGGAATGGTCGAATATCTGAAAGGAAATAGTTGGAAATTATAACATTCAAAGAAAACTCGAGAGATAAACTCCAATTTGAAATCTATTATGTTTCAACGATTCTATTTTATTTTATATCCGAACACTTTTTCCCGGTAAATCTTTTATCTTCTTTCATAATGATTTCCTTCTTGGTATCCATCAATCTTATTGAGATTGATGGCAATGGAATACATTTTTAAGGAAAAGAGAATGGTGAAGCTGAAACTGAGAAGACATTTTTTCTATGTGCCGTGTCATGTTCTCCACAATTGAATTTGTTTGTGGCTCTTAGTAAATCTTGTCTTTTTGCTGTCTCTCATAATCCTTATTCTACCATCTATTTACATAAGCTCATTGCGTCGGTCATGCGATGCTTTCCTGTGTCCCTCTGGGCTTCAATATGTCTTGTGAGTATCAAATTTTCTTAGCCTTCTTTCCTCATTATATGCCCTGGAAGTTCTTTCCCTTTCAGATGTTATGTGTAAGTGTTCTTTTTGTTTTGCTTTTCCCTAAAACGTCGTCATTGCTCAAATGTTTAGTCCATGATATTCCCAGCATGCATCTGTAGAAACGCATTTCCATTGCCTCAAGTCTCTATTTCATGGGTTTGGAAACTGTCTAGCATTTCCTGCCATTTCAAAATCTGCACAGAGTATTAAGAGCCAGAAGAAAAACTTAGTTAGAAACAAAGAAAATATTACTGAACTATTGCGTGATAATCATATGGTAGTGAATCCTGGACAATCTCCTCAAAGATGAAGAAGAGACCTGAATGGCCGAATATGGGAAAAACGGCGAAGTTTTAGAGACAATGGAACCAAAAAGGAAACTTATACTTAACACCAGTTGGAATTTTCTAAGATACATAATGAGAAAAGAGGGATGGGAAAATGTAATACTCACAGGACAAATTGATAGAAAGAGGGACAAAGAAAAACAACGTATGACCTCCGTAGTGAGGTTGAGTAAATGAATGGTGGAACAAGGGTTAGGAGAAATAACAAAGAGACAAGATTTATTAAGAGCTATGAAAGAAAAGAAAGTTGTGGAGAGATATGATCGCCAACATTCTGAAGGGACATGGCATATATAGAATAAGATATTTAAATCAGCTAAAACACTCATATCATCATATAGCTTTTTATACTGGAGAAGTAAACACTCTTTGAACTGAGAACTTTTACAATGGATAACATTGATGTTTTGGTGTCATAACCTGAAGTCTTAGCAGTTTCATCAAATTTAGCATCGGATTCTCAGAAGACGATAAACAAATAAGATGATTTACCGAAAATATAATAAGTTATAAACCCAGGTTTGTTACCAACTACCATCGCTAGTAGCTAGCAAGCTCGTCTGGCAGATATCTTAATTGTGAATTCAAACCATAATTGACGTTCCGTCAGTCTATTTTAGTTTCAGCTACTATAAGTGTTGTAGGGAACGAACTGCTAACACTCAGTCATACAAAAAACTGATACACCTGTATTAAACGGACTGTTCTAGTAGGATTATAAGCGTCTATGGTGAAGTTTTGTGTCACATCTTGCTTCGTGGGGAGGTTGGGTAAATACAGCTGGCATTACAGCTTAGGCTTGAGCAAGCATTACGACGTCAAACTCAGAGCAGAGAGGAACCTAGACGAGGCTATACCGAAGAAGAGAGTCTGGTCTGGGGAGGTAGACCAGCCCGAATCCGTGTATGCGGGATCGACGGGGAATTTTCGCCCAGGCCTATGGGAACTGATTTGCCCCATATAAAAATTGGCTTTCTGCCACATCCTACCTTGTGAGGACGTTGGTAAATACCGACTTGCTTTCCGGCTTCAGACTCGTGAATATCTCTACATGTATCACTCTTGTTTAAAATAAACCCTAATGTTTTGTAAGTCGACGTTCTGGTTATTATTTTAATTACTATCCCAGGACATAACAAAACTGGCGACAAGTTAACTTGAAACGACAATTCAACTTGATACGAAGCGTCTGCTTCTTCGAGTTTACAGCAGACATTTATTTTTGTTGATTTCTTCTTGAAAGCTCTCAAGCAAGAAGCATTTGGATTTTCATGGATTCAAAGGATTTTTTTTTTTTTTGGGGAAGGCTTTCTTTCTCAAAGTAAGATCTTTTTTTTACCTCAGTGAAAAAATTAATCTAATTTTGATGCGGTTATTTTGGAAAAAAAAAATAGACGATTGTTTTCATGACAAGTTACTTCGAAGGAAGAAACTTATTTCGTACGAAAACCTCTTCAAGATTTAAAAAAAAAAATTGTTTTTGTTACGAAGTTGTTTTGAAAATGGATGAATTATTGACAGTAAAGAAGATTTTTGTGGAAAACCAGAAATTAAAACAAGAACAGAAAATTAAACAAGATGAAATGTTGGAGTGGATCTTAACACAACATTCTACATAAGTAGAAGCTTTCATACAAAAGAAACTGAGCGAACACAACTCGACTTTTTCACAGCTATTGCAAATTCGGTTACTGAATTTAAATGTTGTCCAGAAGATGGTATTACGTTTCCATCGTAAGATATGCCGAGCTTTCAAAAAGTGAAAAGTGAACCGATGAAAGGAAAGTAAGGTTACTTTTGCAAAAATTAGGCCCTGAAAAATAATAAATACGTGTATTTTATGCTTCCGGGAAAAACTAGTTAAATTTCTTTCGAAGAAACAGTAAATATATTGTCTAGCACTTTCTTGTCGAGAGAAGCTCCTTATTTCAAACTCGCTACAAATGTTTAAATATTGTTAAAAGCGACGATGAGTATTTGTCACCTATGCTGGAAATGTGAATCTACATTGTGAATATTTTTTGTTGCATGAACTAAATTCTGACATCTTCATATGTTTAATTTTTGTTCAAGGTCTTACTTCAACAAATGATAAAGACACGAATACTGTCTAAGCTATAACAGGACCCGGATATAAAGCTTCAGAACGTTACTGAAGAATGTCAGAGAATTGTAAATTTGAAGCACGATAAAACAAAAAATAGCAGAAAAAGACATTCTGTTCGTCCTAAAATACGACATTAGAATAACGAAAAAAAAATGTTCAAAACCAAATCCAGATTTTCGTTGCGGTGGATTAGATTTCAAAAGTGATTTCTTTTACGTAATAAAAGTTTTATTTGCGGAAATTTAAGACATAAAAGCATCCCCCCCGGCAAAACCAAACTGAATCTTTTTTTTTTTAAAGTCAAACACAAAAAGCAAATTAAATATAGTGTTATCGAGACGAGTCATTAAGTAGGGTAAGTAACGTAAATTTGTGTACGTAAAAATTAATAATGAAAATGTTATACTCCAACTTGAGACCGGAAGTGATATTTTGATTCTTAACTAAGAAACATGGGAAAAATAGGTTCAGTTCGACATTTCAAACACCTGGAGAAGGCCGTAGCGCACAACGGCCGAAACGTTCTAATAAAAATGGCGACAAAGATGAGGAAAATAGTCCGAATAATGTAAATAGTGTACATAATACCTCATCTCAGAAATATAGACACATATAAAATGTATTCGAAAGGATAAAAGAATACGCTTTCAAACATAGCCCCCAGAAGTGTGATTTTTTTTATGTCACAAGTAAAAGTTTCTAGGAAAAATTATTGACGAAAATGGAAGAAGTCAAGACCCATCAAGAGCAGAGGCAATAAAAGGCATGACAACTCCAACAAATGTGACTACAATACAAGCTTTTTTTAGGGCTCGCAAATATGGCGTGTATATACCAAACGTGCACAATATACTAAAAAGAAAGGCGAAAAATGGAAATGAACTCTTAAATACCAGAATGCCTTTGACAAAATAAAAAATATCCTCACCTTTGACTTCTCATTAACACATTTAGATCTCGAACTTGACTTGGCGTTGGACACAATATAGCAGTGAGGTATTAATTCTTCAAATATTTCAAGATGATAGTACAACACCAGTAGCGCATGCTTCAAGAACTTTATTACAGACAGAAAAAAATTACAATCAGATAGAGAAAGAATGTTTATCAATAATATTTACTCTTAAAATAATTAATAAATTTATTCATGGAATTAAGTTTTCGTTACAGAGAGGACACCGTCCTCTATTGTCCATATATGGATCGAAGTAGGATATCCTTACCCATACAGCCAATAGATTGCAACGCTGAGGAAACATATTATTAAACTATGATCATATAATGGTGTTTGTACCATCAAAGAAACTAGGACATGTGGATCGTCTGTTTAGGTTAATTCCAACTTTTTTTCCGAACCACTGGAAGGAACGGTGATCGCAACCTTAACTGAGAAAGAATAAAAAGAGAATTACCCGTGAAATTGGAGGAAATTAAAGTTATGACTGAAAAAGATCATTTCATTATAAAACTTAACAAACAAGGAGAAAAATAAAACAATTCCTGGAAATACACCATTCACAATATTTGACGAAGTAATAATATTCGCAGATAGGGTGGCGATGCTTTTTACTCTTCAAAAAAGGATTGGGAAGGAATTTCATTTAGGTCACCCGTGAATATCGCATATGAAATCTCTGAAAAGTTATACATATTGGCCAAGTATGGATCATGATATTTGGAAACTCGTGAAAACCTTCAGAGGTTGTGCTCTTGCAGCAAAATCCCCACCAATGAAATTTCAACCACGGCTCAAAAGGGATAAGCCATGATCCAGACTATACATAGGTTTTGCGGGACCATTAAGTGAATATTAATATCTAGAAGTTGTAGGCAGCTACACAAAGAGCCTGCAGTATTCAAATACAGAAGACCTACTTCGACGTTTACGATAAGTTTTCTTCAGGAGTTTTTCGCTCGTTTTGATGTCTCCGAAATGTTTGTTGTTACAGCGACATCAACTAATGAAACTGAAGTCCGTGGAACCCTTGAGTCCAGACCTAAAAAGAAAAATATATTAATTTTCAGAGGAAAATAATCTCGAGTGGGGAGGTGTTGTAGGTAACCCCCAGTATACAAAGAACTGATAAACCTCTATTAAATGGACTTATCAGCATTTATGGTGTTGGCCTCAGAGGGACTTGCCTTTCATCTTCAAAGACCGTCAGTCTTCTGAGTTTGGATTGCTCAGCTTGTCTACTTCTTTGTCTTCAAACAGGGAGGAACCCAGACGAAACTATGCCGAAGAGCAGAGTCTTGTCTGGGGAGGCAGACAAACCCAACCCCGTGTATACAGAGTCTGCGGGTTCGAAATGACTCACGTAAAGCTGGCTTTGTGCCACATCCCGCTCAGTGGCTAGCTCGAGTAAATACCTCTTGCTTTCCAGCTAAGGCTTGGGCAACCTCAAGACGTTGAACTCTCTGCTTTCGGGTAGAGAAGGACCCAGACCCGGCTTTGCTGAAGGGCAGAGTCTCGTTACGGGTGGTAGATAAAACCAACCTCGTGTATGCGCGGTCCATGGGGAAATTTTGCTTGAGCCTACGGACTCGAATCGCCCCACATAAAATTGGCCTTGTGCCACATGCAGCCTCGTGGAGAGTATGGGTAAATAGCGGCTTGTTTTCCAGCTGCAGACAAACGTGTGAATATCTACTTGATTTATTCTTGTTAAAAGTAAACCCTTATATTTTTCTAAAGTGGCATTCTAGTTATTATTTCAATAACCACCACGAACCACATTAGAAAAATAAGTAAATAAGTAGATTAAATATTCCACTAACTGTTCACCTGCAACGCTACGGTTGTTTCAATATATCTGTATGTATAAACAAATATATATATATATATATATTTATCTTTTCGTTTTTATCTTCGGCATTATTACGGTTTTTACACTTGCATTCGTAAGTGTTATGGTAATTTACCCACGCGCGCATGGACTCCCCCAGCTATAAATAGGAGCAGGTACTGCCTTTTGGAGAGAGAAGATTCCAGCAGTCAGCTCTGACAGTCAGACCGAACATTCTTGCTGTAACACTCTCGGTTGTATATGTTTGTATTTCTCTTTCTGTTAATAAATTTGTTTAACTCAGTTCCTCTCTTTGTGTTTTTATTTCTGGCCCTAACAAGGCCACAACAGTAAGAAAATTTGTATAAAATTTTTGCTTATATTGGATAAGTGTGTGCAAGGTGATAGTGGGAAAAAAGATATTATTTTTATCGACCCAAAACCAAAAGAATTATTGGATTTGCCCTTTATTTATTTAGATATACCACAAATTCATGAAGGGACACGGAACAATAAGTACGAAAGAAGATATATATATATATATATATATATATATATATATATATATATATATATATATATGGAGTAAATGATAGTGGTTTGGATTGAGAAATCGGAGAGCCAATTTCGAATTCCACTCGAGTTTATTACATTCAATACTCCTAACAGACGTATGAATCCATCTCTTCTCCCTAGCTATGGTTAAGATGCAGGCAAGTCTGAGTCCTATAGTTGTCAACCGGTCTAGAAGGAATTGGTATTTACTTGATTCCCACAAAATCAAGATGCGACACAAGGTCGTTTAACGTGGGAGACCCGAGTGTTTCCACTCAAAGGCCACTGGTCAAAATTGGTCATAGCTTGTCCAAGCTGGTCAGAGCCTAGTCAAAGCTGGTCATGACTTGTCCTAACAGGTCCAGGCCGGAGCCAGTCCAAGCTAGTCAAAGACTTGATCGAATCTCAGCCATAGGTCAAGAAACGATCCAATATTTGTCAAAAACCCCAGCCGAAAGGCCAACCAGCCAGCAGAAAGTTGGGTTCTATAAGGCTATCTTGCCCAGAAAGCGCAACTGCAGCTGCTGTACATGTGATGCATCTACAACCATTAATGGGTTACACGTCTAGCGTTAGATTTGTATTATTTTAAATAACAAATAATAACAATAATATAACTGAGAAAATACTTAAAAGATTAGCAGAACTTCGGTCAAAAATCATTCAATAGATAACAAGTTATAATATTAAATAAAGGAAAGTTGAAATTTTCTTTATTGATTATTATATCAATCTGAGAGTAGTGACCCAAAATAAACCATTTTCCGTAAACAAAAAAATAAAAAAATAAAAAACCTGAAATGGGATAGTTCTTTTCTTCCCCACTTTCATTAATCTTCTGAAATATTCACATTTTGATTTAGTTTGGTCGGTTTTACGGCGTCTCAGTCTCAATGGGTTATTTAATGCCGACAAAATGTTTATTGCTGATAATATTCTTTTTTAAAAATGTATTGCTCATAATATTTTTCCAAAATCGATTTTCATAGTGATTTGAACCCAGTTTGGGGGCTAACTATATGCCAATAGCTGTGATCCTAACAGGTGCTACCACCGCAGACCAGAGTGAACCTTGGAACACCAGCAATTAAAAGTTCATTCCACGCTCCTCAGAGTCTCATGATCAGAGGTTTTGCCGTTGGATGTAGTTTATCGTCTTACCCAGCACACGGATGTAGTTTATCTTCATACCCATGACGGCACATTTTGGATAAAAAAGTTCCGTTCTTATGGAATTTAGATAGAAATGATTTTCATAGCATTTATTCTAGTTACATACCATTCTACAAAAATAACAGAATTCTTATGGGCTTTGTTTGAACAAATAAATCGTATACTCCTGTCTCTCTCCATGAAAAACTGGAAAATTATCATAACAATCGAAGGAGAATTATTACCATAGATAAACAAAACAAATCATTTTTATATATATATATATATATATATATATATATATATATATATATATATATATATATATATATATAAAGTGATATCAATTTGTAGATATGATAACGGTAAATATAATCTTGAAAAATGTAACCATTCTCCAACGCAAGAAATAAAATCAGCTTGCTGTATATGAATGGTATAAAATTAAATGCAAAGAAAATTAAATGTATCTCTTGGTCAACAGAGTTAAAAACCCCAGTGACGTAAACGGAATGCATCTTAGGAAAGAGCAACATGCCAACCGGAAAACTTAGACCAACATGAACTGAATAAAGTCAAGACATTTATTCCATTGGATGGCGATAAATGTCAACGTATTTGAATATCATGAAGTAAAGCAAATGGAAAAGACATAAATCAGAAAATGCCTTAAAACGATCATGAGAAAAATACGAGAAAGTAAATTAGGTTGTTTTTAATGCTATGTCCTCTTCGTGAATTCATTATTTTTTATTTGGTTGACCTATTTCGGACATTAATTACTCTGTCATACTAACCATCACGGCCCTACATCAAGGCCGGAAGGACATTTAGGTATGACTAAATTTGACGAGGCTATTTAATCACATGACTCAAGTTCTTAGGCCAGTGCTTCCCAAACTATATTTTCTCTGCACCGCATTTTCTGAATTAAAATTTCCTCACGCCTCACCATATTTTATGTGTTAAAAATACATTTAAAGATAAAAAAAAAACACAGAGAGGATTCAAGGGAGATAACCACGGATTTGAAGTCAGAACATTATCATTGATAAATCTCCCCTACAATTTTCTGACCCTAATTAATATATCCTTAATACTTGATATAATGGAAAAATATCCCAATGATAGTATCGGTCAATAATTATACATAACTATTTCTACTGGGACTCATGAATTGATCTGATAAAACGGTTGTGTATAGCTGAATAGTTTCGACATTTCTGGATGAGTTGGAAGCTATGCGTGACATCTATATGAATAAAGCGCCTTTAAATTAGATATTAATGGAAGCCTGCAAGTCATGTGGTTTCTGCTATTTGATAAAGTTCTTTCTTTGTGATTCTGTAGAGACAGTTGACGAGATCGATAAAGGGAAGTTTTCTTCAAGACACACGAGGTTCATTTGCTTAAATCCATTTTAGTCATTGAGATGAGAAAACGGTTGTAAAAAAATGTAAAAAATGTGTGTTACCCACTTGATATTTTGTTTAGTTTTGAATCCATTTTTAATTCGATATTTTTTATTTTTTTAAATTTCTTTAATGTTTTTTATTTCTTCGCCTTTCGAATTCGAATGACATAAATTATTATTAATTAATTCTAATACTTTAGGCAGAAATAATTAAATAAAGAAGATTCAACACAGAATTTTGTATTAACACCACGAGAACGCGAAATAACGGTGAGATTGCAACTGCATGAAACTTCAAGTCTTGGTATAGATGTTGGATATTATGTATAGTGACTAATATATATATATATATATATATATATATATATATATATATATATATATATATATATATATATACCCGTTAGAATAACACAATAGATTAGCTACAAAGCAATATAATAGACTACCCACACGGTATCACTGACCTATATATATATATATATATATATATATATATATATATATATATATATATATATAGTCAAGCAAAAAACACAACGCTCAAGGCCAGGAGATTGCCTTGACAGAATTTACCTATATGCCAGACTGATTAAGCCTTGCGTAGAGTACAACTCTGAATTAAAGTTCATTTTAATCAAAGAGTGCTATAAATTTTAAGATAATTTATTCTCGTTACATTTATTTTACCTTGACTGTATCGGTTGCAATTTTTGTATTTTTTTTATTTTCAGTTTTATTTTATTTTATTCAAATGGAAATAAGCCATTTTTATTTTCTTATTTTTCTGGGGTCACGACCTTTTATTTGTTGTCTTTAGTATTGATTTTTTCTTTTCTTGCGTTTCATTTTGATATAAGTGTTCAAGTTTTTCTTTCCTTTCTTAAAAGCCCCGGACTTTAAAGCCCATTTTTTAAAAATTTTACTAACCAGTTTAATTTTTATTTTCTACTAGAATTTCTGCCAATTTTATTTTTTTTATTATTATTCGTTTGTTTTTTTCGGACATTTTATTTTCTTGATAGGCGATCTTTTTTTTTGCTACACTTGTGTTTAATTTAATTTTTTCAGTCTTCCTTGTATTTAAATATTTTCCATTGATTTTGTTATTTATAATTGTTTAATTTAAAATACCCCCCTTTTGTGCAGTTTAAAATACCCCCTTTTGTGCAGTTTAAAATACCCCCTTTTGTGCAGTTTAAAATACCCCCCTTTTGTGCAGTTTAAAATACCCCCCCTTTTGTGCAGTTTAAAATACCCCCCCCTTTTGTGCAGTTTAAAATACCCCCCTTTTGTGCAGTTTTATTGTTCGTGTCTTTGAAGTAAATTTCTTTTATTTTTACGCATTAAATTGTTTTGTAATTTCCTACTTCTGTTCGTAAACCCAGTAATTTATCTTCCGTTTCATTGTTACGATTTGTACGTAAAACTAGTTTTATTTTTCTCCACACTTTATAGAAATACTTTAATTTGTGTCGAAATTTGGTTTTTATTGTTTCTTTTTTTCGTTTGGTTAATTGTTAATTTATTTAAAATCCAAATTTTGACTACAAGAAAAAAAAATCCACAGTCTTCTCCAAATGACCGACAAAAGGCGATTCGTTAAAAATAACCTGTATTTTTCTAAAAATTAACTGCCGGATAAACAAGTAAAAAAAGGGTGGATATTAGCATCGACAACAAAAAGAAAAATGAACAGTGTATAGTGGCAACAAATGATCAGAATTCCGAAAACGGAAAAAATACACTAACCAAAAATAAGACAACCTAGAATGGATAGGTCAAGAACAACGACATCAACAACAGCATAATGATAATGTAGTGACTGGGGAATCGCCATCTTGCTGAAAGCCTCCACACACAAATGCATAATCAAAATTACGGAGTTCCTGGAGACAGCCAAGAGTTACGTACACATTAACAAAGAAGATGGATTCTTGGTAGAGTCCCGATAAATTAGAGATGATTGAAAAAAGAATTGTATCTATTTTGTGGTCGACAAGCGTTCGCGCAAAATTTATCGTTCCACAAAAAACATCGTGATAAAATCTTTTTACGTCCCTGGGGGTTAAACGACAAATATTAATAAAGTGTGGAATGAACTATTGACCACCTCTTTCGAATGTGAGAACGTCTCTTAACAAAAGAGTTCTGCACAGAATATGTGGCCTTGCGAAGGTCCAAAATGTCATCATACGAGGTCCCTCCCCGTGATTTAGGAGGGGACTTGGCCGCATTTCTGTCCAGTATGTTCAGAAGTTAGTGCTACTTCCTGAACGGGGGATGGATGTTTCTTGTTTTCTAAGCATCAGTTTAACTCCAAAATCAGGACGGAAAGGCGACGACTGTTTCCATCAGAATTTAGCGGAAAGTGGGTGAGACTTGAGCGGATCTGTCGAAGGAAAGGGACCACCTTAGAGTGGCATTTTGATGCCGGTTAGGCATCAGGATATTAGGAGCCCTGAATTAAACATTGACAACCACGCCCAAAATAGGTTAGTTTAGGCTAGTTTGCTTTTAGTTTTTATGCTGTTAACTTAGGTAGGGGATCTATACTCATTGACCCCTTTTATTTTTGACTCCAATTTCTTTCGCTTAATTCCCCACCCCTTCCTCTTTAAGCGACCTGAAAGTGTATTTTTTTCGTAAGTGTTGTCGTGTCTAAATGTGTATGTAGTTATGTATGTAATCGGTCGAATGACTGGTTTTCCTGCATAAATCATTTTGTCCACTTAACTGATATTGTACATATGGTATTATGCATAGTGTAATTATTCCTCAAAGATTTCATTTTTTAAAAACTTCATTTTTATTCCCCACTCCCCACAGACAAATTGTACTTATGGTACAATTTAGAGTCTTTGGAGTATTATGGTAAGTAAGTATGGTAAGTAAAAATGGAAGGATGAAAACAAGCATTCTCCATCCCGACTTTTGGCCTCGTGCCATATTTTTTGTTTTGCACAAACATAATGTCCTGACAATTGCGCTTAGCATGAAACAGACTGTCGCCTCTGGGTGTTGCTTCAGTGTTTACTTTTATATTTACATACTCTCTAGCTCTGATATTGAGCACTTTAACTCATAAAAAAGCATACCTTAAACCTATAGTTTATCAAATAGATAGAAGATTTTGTATATGAAAAGATTACAGACAAAGGGAAATTCGTAGTCTTCTTTGGAAACATAGAGGAAAAACCTAATAATCAAAAAAGAAATATACCTTATATAAATATACACATAATAATGTCATATATTTACTAATTTTAGGTCAGTCTCGTTTCATGCGAAATAGTAAAGAAAGAAATAGTTTTTGGCCATTCTTTGATTGTAGACTAGGACTACGTATTTAAATGAACAGTTTAAATTCCTGTGTTGTTTTTGAATTTTCAAAGCTATCCAGGAACTTTTGAAGATATGTTGTAAAGAGAGCTTTATGAAAATTAAATAAGATGAACATCCTGACATCCTGATGTATAATTGAATTTGATCCATTATTTGTTTAAAAAAAAAGATATCGCTAGGAATATTAAAAGAAATAGAAATTTTTCTTTCTTTCATTCGAATAATTTCTCTTTTTTTATTTCCGACTTCGCGATAAAATGTGCAAAAGTTCCTCACCAAAAGGGAGGTAAGCAAATATTTTGGTTCTCAACGTCTTTAATTGATTTACGAAAATGTGATAAATTCCTTTTTTTTTCTTTCTTTCTTCCTGGGATATACAAAAAAAGATCAAATAATCGGATATAAATCTGATTTGTTCATTAAGTATAAAGAAAAATCTATCGTTATTCGAAATCTTAAAAAATTTCCGGATAATTTGCCTCTTTTTTGGTTTCTTCTTATTCACATCTGTCAACATTGAGGGAATTGACCTCAGATTCATATTTATATATTTAAACTTCCAAATGAATATGTTTCTTTTCACAAAAAGAAATGCACTCCATTTCTTCCAACAAATATGTAATGTCAAAGACAATTACTGGGCAGGCAAAAACACACAACGTTTTATAAAATATTTCCTTAAGCATTTCTCTATGTTTCTGGGAAGAGGTATGCACACTATTTAAATCGTCCGGACTGTTGTTCTCATCTTTATTGCCACATTCACGACGTTTGGGCGGTTGTTGGTTCCGGCCTTCTTCTCGATATTTCTATATTTTTGAGATAACGAATTGTAACTATTTACATCGTTTTTGCTGTTGTCTTCATCCGTATTGCCATATTCAATACGTTTCAGCCATTGTATGCTCCGGTTTTCGTCCCGATATGTCTATATTTATGAGATGAGTTGTAACTATTTACATCGTTTTGGCTGTTGTCTTCATCTGTATTGCCATATTCCCATCGTTTCAGCCATTGTACGCTCCGACCTTCTTCAGGTGTTTACTTTGGAATTTGGAACCGTATTCGGAAAATATAACATTCATATATAACACTAGATACATGCATAAAAAGATCCATAGATTGTTAAAATTTAAAAATAAAATCAAGTCTGGCTAAAGGCATAGCTGAAAACGCTCGGACATACGGAACGCTAGAACAATTTATACATAATTCATGCCCAGAAAATAAGAGAATTATAAGATCATAAGAAAAAATTCAATAAAAAAATTATCTCTCACAGTATCCACATTTCTATCTATCACAATAAGTACATTTCTATCTATCTATCTATCTATCTATCTATCTATCTATCTATCTATCTATCTATCACAAGTAAATTTCTATCTATCTATCTATCTATCTATCTATCTATCTATCTATCTATCTATCACAAGTAAATTTCTATCTATCACAACAAATAAATTTATCTCTATCACAACAAATAAATTTCTTTCTACCTATCTATCACAAGTAAATTTCTATCTATCTATCTATCTATCTATCTATCTATCTATCTATCTATCACAACAAGTAAATTTCTATCTATCTATCTATATATCTATAACAAGTAAATTTCTATCTATCTATCACAACAAGTAAATTTCTATCTATCTATATATATATATATATATAAACACACACACATACACACTTGGTGTCCCATAATGATGGGACACATTTTAAATTCAAGTATCTTGGATGATAAAATATATATTTATTATATAACTGATATACAAAGCAAAAAAGCAAATATACAAAGCAAAATAAATATCGGATACTTGTAAGAAATAGCAATCTTTGTTACAGTTAAATATATTTGTTAGTCTAAGTCGGGCCGGATTGTGGGCCGGACGAAGGCCCTTAATGAAAAATTAAGGAAAATTACATATGCACACCCCTGTCAACCAAAATATTTAAAACCATAATGAAAATAAACATTGAGAAATCAGAAAAACAAAAGAAAATCTAAAATTAAAAAAAAAACACCTAACAAAAATTACTTTTCCTCAAGGAACGTCAAAATACTTCAAAGTGAAAAAAATCAATCGAAGTGAAATGGATGAAATTGTGACGTGTAGGTTTGAAACTGTTATTGAAAATAGTTCCACACACAAACACACACACACATCAAACAAAAACGAAGCACATATACCCATACATAAGAGTACAAATAGTTGCAAACATATACACTTACGTATGTACACATGCGGTTCAATCCACACATTCATGAGGCATGTATGTTTAAGTGTCTTTAGATTTCTGCTACCTCGCATGTCAGTCCCTCCCTGGCCTCTTTCAGTTTATTGTTCCTTTCGCTTCTGTTATCTTTTAATGTAGCCAAGGGCCATAACAAATATGTATCCATTATTTGACATTAAACGTAGGCAACGCAACTTGGTAAAATAAGTCTCATGAAAGATAACTGGCAGATAGTCTAATATTTTTAGTGCACTGAGATGTGTAGACATTCTATGGAAAATTACATATAAAAATTTTCATTTGAAGGTCGTCTCTCATGTTAATATAGTCATTGGTAATCAGGCTCGCTGGCCGGTCAAAATGGCTTCGTGGGTCGGATCCGGCCAGCGGGCCGTAGGTTGCCGACCCTTGGTCTAAGTCATTTTTATAATTCAAGATACTGGCATTTAAATTGAGTCCCATCTATGTGACACTATATATATATTGAGCACTTTAACTCATGAATAAAGCATACCTTAAACCTATAGTTTATCATATAGATAGATACATAGAAGATTTTGTATATTAAAAGAGTAGAGACAAAGGGAAAATTGTAGTTTTCTTTTGGAAACTTAGAGTAATATATATATATATATATATATATATATATATATATATATATATATATATATATATATATATATTATTACGGCGCGACTCTACGTTCGTTAAGAACGAAGAACGTACGCGCAACGAATAAAAAAAAAAAAACAAGAGGATCCTAGGTGTAAATGAAATAAAAATATATATATATATATATATATATATATATATATATATATATACACGGTGGGGGACTCCTTCTTAAGACACCGATAAATGAGAGATATATAACACCTATACATATTAATCAGTTAACAAAGAAAATACAAAGGTATTCACTTACATTAGAACAGAGGGGTGGAGACGTCAGTTTAAAGTTCAATGTAAATACAAAACAAATATTCTCTATAAGGGAATATAATGTACTAATTCAGATTCTCATTCTTTCCGTTGTGACAGCGGCAAATTTTTCGTCTCTCCAAAGCTGTTGAGGCAATTAACTCTTTCTCATGAAGAAATTCATTGACTTAGGTTTCTTTTTTTTTCTATTTTCTTCTGTTTTTCTTCTCGTTGTCTTCTTCAAACAATCTTTAATATTTGCTGTGAAGTTTTCCGCGGACATTTTTTTTCCCGTGAAAATAACCAGTTTTTTTTTTTTTTTAAATATATTTTTCAAAATTTTCAATATACATTGTGAAGTCTTTCGCGGGCATCTTTTCTTCCGTAAATACAACCAGTTTTTTTTTTCTTACATACATCTATGTTGCAGTATTTCCTTATGGGTTTGTCATCCGTGGAAGTACACCGTATCATTTCTCCGATACCCTCATGTACGGAGACTGAGTTTAATACGTGTGCTCTGGTAGATGTAAAATGCTGGAAAGAAAGTTCTCATTTCCGCGGGAAATTTTGAACAGTCACGTGATGTCGCCCGGGAAAGGTTTGAAGTCACGTGACAGGAACTGAAGGTCAGATACCGGAAGGCCACGAAACATGGGCTGATGGGTGGGTAGATGTAAAACCAAAGACGATATGAAATCCTTTTTCTTCAAAAGTACACCGTAGACTATGATGAAAACTAAAACACTTTTCTTTTTTTTGTGGTCTGAGAACTAAAGTGAAAATATATTATTGTTGTATAAAATGATTTTCTATGCTGATCGAAGAATAGGAAATATCTTTAACATTGCAGAATGTCTCTTCAATATTGTTTATTACTTGTGCTCAGTGAGTGTCCATGTTAAGAGTAATGGGTGGCTTTCGCTAGAGATGAGGTGACAACTGGTCTCCTAAATTCTACAGATTTCTCGTCGTCAGTTCAGCTACTTTTAGCAACCTGACTATTTTGACCTTTCTTCAGACTTCCAAATTTTCCAATTTCGCTGTAAGTCACTTCAGAAATATTCCAATCACGTAAGCAATGATAGGTTCTAATGACATTTTCATATTCTGTTACGTCGTAAGTTCCATCGCAATATATTTAAAAGTTTTTCATTTTCTTTTGTTTCATTCTGCGGTCAGCTTGAGAAAGGACATTAGGTAGCATATATTATTTTCCGTCATGTTTTGGTGGCCTCGTCTCCCGAGGTGAATCATCACAATTATTATTGGCCATATTTCTTTTACCATTGGAATCCTTCTATTGGATTTGTCCAGATTTGTTTACGGCGAAATAGCTGTATTGGAAATCCGTCTGAAGTTGACGATTGACGATGAAGAAATTCCGTTCAGCCATTTGTTTAGTGAATGTATCCTAAATGCCTTATTTGATTTCGATTTGGAGAACTCAGCTTGTATCGATTAAATAAATCAATCTATTTGCTACATTTGTTGGTCGGCCAATTTCGGGGAATCAATTTTTAAAATCGATCAACACATCATAGGCTGGGATATAAAACAAGGTAATCAATTCCGACGATACATTGCCGGGGATTTTCTCAAATGTAACGAAACCAAGTTACTCTTTGAAAATAAATTATGTGTTAGCAGTAATTCAATGTCATTCCTGATTTAAATTAGAATTTGTTCAGTAATAAAACAGGAAATGTTTTATTTCATTAGGATATTTTCTTCGAACTTTTTTTTTTGTATCCAGTGTGTTTCTATAACATAATTTTGCTGTCACTGGGAAAGAATATACAGTCCTCATTGACTGGGCAGTTACCATTAATGTTTTTTTTTTATATTAACAGAATTTCATTTTAAAGTTTTTCAGGAAAAAGGCGTTTCATGCCTTTCTAGCATTAATCTTTCCTTCGTTTATGACCGTGTTCAAAGCCAACGCCATGATTATTCCTCCTTTCTTGTTATATTTGCTGCATATTTTAGTAGTTGCAACTATTGGGAAACTTCCAGTGACGTGGTTTTGTTATTTGCTAATGCTCGTCGTTTATGATTATATAGCGCCAATCTCATGAAGGATAGTCAACTTTAAGACTTTTATTTTATTTTATTTTTTTTTTAAGCATTTCACCCGAAGCAAGGCGGGAAGCCACTAGGACGCAAGGGGTTACAGAAAGTTTAGAGCAAGATCAGATAGGAGTGATAGAAGAAAGGATGAGGATAGTGGATAGATCAAGGCAACTGGGGATGTCGATTGACATTACATTTGAATAGCTGGAGATTATAGCTCACAGGGAAACAGGAGAAGGAAAGGGAGTTCCACAGGCGAGAGGTGCGAGACATGAAGTTATTAGAGTAGAAGAGACGGCTACATTTAGGAGTTTCGACAGTGAAGGGGTGAGAGCGGGATGCCAGCCTCGTAGGGCGCTGGAACTCATGACGTCTGGGAACCAGCGAATGCAGCTCCTCGGAAAAATTTCCATGAAAGTATTTGTAGAACACTTCAGGGATTTATTCGCTTGAAGATATTTTTAAATCGTTGATTACAGTCACTAATTACATATAATCACTGTTTTTACCCGATGATACGAAAAATGTTTCTTGCAATTGAAATTATTTTATCACATCCTACGAGATAAATAGATAGATAGAAACACACACACAGACACACACATACATACATACATACATATATATATATATATATATATATATATATATATATATATATATATATAAGGCAAAACATAATACAATAATATAAATAATATATATAAAGAAACGTCATAGACTCGATGTGACATCAACAGAAATATAAGCAAAAATGGATTGAAATATGACAGAGTGTATTGAGATAGATAGATACATACATATATATATATATATATATATATATAGAGAGAGAGAGAGATAGATAGATAGATAGATAGATAGATAGAAATGTACATAGATAGATAATGAATTTTAGATTGAGATAGAGAATGTACATACTGAGAGAGAAATGTATATATATATATATATATATATATATATATATATATATATATATATATAGATAGATAGATAGATAGATAGATAGATAGATAGATAGAAATGTATATAGATAGATATATACATAGATAGATAATGAATTTTAGATTGAGATAGAGAGATAGAAATGTACATACTGAGATAGAAATGTATATATATATATATATATATATATATATATATATATATATATATATATATAGATAGATAGATAGATAGAAATGTATATAGATAGATATATACATAGATAGATAATGAATTTTAGATTGAGATAGAGAGATAGAAATGTACATACTGAGATAGAAAATAGTAGATATATATATATATATATATATATATATATATATATATATATATATAGATAGATAGATAGATAGATAGAAATGTATATAGATAGATATATACATAGATAGATAATGAATTTTAGATTGAGATAGAGAGATAGAAATGTACATACTGAGATAGATAGAAATTTCCATAGATAGATAGAAATGTACATACTGAGATAGAAATGATATATATATATATATATATATATATATATATATATATATATATAGATAGATAGATAGATAGATAGATAGATATGAACAATCTTGAGTTTGGTCGCGTTTGGTAGGAGATCATAAGTAGATCACAGGAGGAAGGATATTGCCAATAGCTCCATTGCAATTAGGTTATTCCATGATAGCTTCATTTGGATCAATATCACTCCGTGTTGTTGAAGCACATTGTCTAAACTGAGAAATGACAGTAACTGTTCTTCAATCATCATGTCTGGTTTATTTTTTGGACCCTATTTAAAGAAAAACTGTTTGCTCATGCTGCCTAGGCCAGCTCATTTATTTTGGATCACCCCCATAATCAACTTGGTTCGTAGTCTGGATTCTGTTTCTTGGATGCCTTCTACTACCGACTATTAGGTGACAGTTTTGATATCTGGCCGTAAACTGCGGACGATCTCATCGGTCGAGTCCCAAATCATCATGTGATAGGCGTACCTTCCCGGTCTTGAACGCATCTGTCAATGAGGAGATAGAAATTTGCAGTTTTCTGGAATTGGTGTAGAGTACCAGCGTGGAGAAGAAGCGGGGAACCACAAGCCATTTACGCTGTTATTTGTTCATACACTGCTGCTTCTGCTGAATGCAAGGCAGAATAATATCATACACCTGGATTGGAAACAGAAGCCGAAGAAGCAACCTATGTTTGTAGCTCTAGGCCTTCAGTTTGCCATAGTTATGGCTTCTATCGATAGATACAAGTCAATCTAGTGCCACTTTCTGCCGATCAATCAGTGGAATTTCATACAGTCGTCCGAGGCTCTTCCCTGGCTACTCTTAAATTGTCGGGAACATGTCACCCCCAGTTCAGAAGTGACAGAGTCTCTGAGTAATAAGCTCCGGCTTTTCTTAGGCTTAACATTCATCATACGTAAAGAAATTATAGTAGCTTTCCAGCAGTCGATCAGAACCAGCCTGAGATGGGACCAGAATCGTAATGCCATCCATGAACACTGTTTAAGGAGGAAGGGTTCTGGTCATTACCTTTTCTGTGAAGCTGCACCACGCAATATAAGTTCCACCGCAAAACGGTTTAATAGCAAGAAAGTATTTATATTTCATGTATATCACATGATATTCAGTCATTATTGAACTAGCGAGACTAGCCTGTTAAAGATTGAGGCACGTAGAGGTTCCCACAAAATGATTTTCTAAGCATAGGTTACATGTAGCACAAAGACTAAAGTATGCAGCACACGCTGAGGATCGAACTTACTATTCAGTCATAATTGATCTAGCGAGACATGCTTGCTAAATATTGACGCAGGTTGAGGTTCCCCAAAATGAATTTCTAAGCATAGGTTAGATGTAGCACAAAGACTAAAGCATATCGTACTCGCTGAGGATCGAACTCCCTATTTAGTCGTAATTGAACAAGCGATACATGATTGCTAATGATTGAAGCACGTTGAGGTTCCCTAAAATGATTTTCTACGGATAGGTTAGATGTAGCACAAAGACTAAAGTATGCCGTACTCGCTGAGGATCGAACTCACTATTCAGTCGTAATTGATCAAGCGAGACATGCTTGCTAATGATTGAGGCACGTTGAGCATCTTCAAAATGTGTTTCTTATCTTAGGTTAGATATAGCTCAAAGACTAATGCACGGTTTGTAGAAACGTCTCTCCATACTGAGGTTACCGTGTTTGCATTTTTCTGCTTGGTGTTCCCGACTGGTAGTTGGGAGACCGAAATCTTGCGTAGCGTCTTGAGAGCCTGCTCTGATCAACAGTTAGATAATATATGGGTTCTTGCGGTGCTATATCACTCATGGAGGGATGTCTCTGCACGCACCTCCGGTGGGTAACTCTGAGGCCACATTATGTTGCAGTCTGCGCCAGTTCCTTTCTGCCTATGTCACATATGATAACTGTCTGTTACTATTACTTTAGGTCTTTTCCTTTCCAACATAACTCAATATGACCAAAAACAATCAAAAATATAAGCCTAAACCAGACAAAAAATCACGTAAACCCTTTAACTTTTTAAAATCTTTCGCATTCGTACCAACTTCTGCAGTGTGGAATCGTTCCTCTTCATAAAGTTTCTTGATATACTAGCTTTCTACGAGACTAACCTTGACTCGTCAATCACCTGCTATGATTTCTCTATTATCGGCTACATTCCTATACTTAGAAAGTAATCTAAAATCCACATGCAAGGCCTGAGAGTTTGCGATCATCTCACGCTGACTAGGTAACATTTGAATATCCCGACAATTCGTATATATGTCTCCGTCTATCTCTTCTCAATTCACTAAGCTCTCTCTTATTTCTCTCTCGTTCCCCTTCCTCTCAAGACTGTGGTGTACTCGATAGCTTTTTCTATAATATAAACAAAGCCCTCTTTCTACTTCCATTTACGCACATATTTGTGTTCAGTGACCTTAACGTCCAGCATACCATGTGGCTTGACCTTGCTGGCATGCAAACCCTTAACTTTTCAATCACTCAATCCCTCGCGCAAGTGGCTGACCTTCCTACACGTTTTCATAATAACCCATCTTGGCTTATTTAGATATTATTATAGACACAAAGTTTCGACTAAATTCCTTCTGGTCATCATCAGGTATCCATTGCTTAGCAGATATGGGATATTTGTTTATTATTAGGATATTAGTTATTGATCATTTCTGCTGAACTGGTGCGTCACTACCAGATCAAAGGATTGAACTCTTGATCACCAGATGACAGTATTATATTTATAACCAACACCGTCCCGAGGACATTAGTGGTGTATTTTTGGAGCCTTTTATATTCAATGTCAGATTTTCTTTTTAAAATTTGGTTATGACGGTGCGTTCGTAATTACATAATTACTCATATCAAAAATGAAATACGAAATTTTCGCTTTTTGTTCAACTGTACGGCTCGCTTGCTTTTTATATACAGTAAGGTTTTCTGCCATAACTAACGTACTTTTGTAATGTTTTGTAATGGACTGTTAACACTATTTAATAATTACATTCTCAAATACCATTTTATTCAATATGCCCTGCAAAAACAGAAATGTTTCTCATATGTCAAGCTTCTTCTGTGTTTTTATACGAACATTCACTTAATACAAGTCTAGAGATTTACTCAAAATAGAGAATTAATGTTAAAATTATTATGATGATTGAGGTATGTAATATGAATGAAACAAGAAGAGATAGAACGTGAAGGTTATGATCTCGGGTAAAAAATGATAAGATTACGCACAAAATCTTTCAGTTTGAAATCTGGCAATGTTTGATGGAAAAATTAATTTAGCAAGTTTAAGGAGTGAGACTGTGTCGTCGGCAGGACATTCAGAATAAAATCCTGATTGGATACAAAAGGAAAATAAATCTCGCTTTAAGAGACACCATAAACGATTTTATCTATAATTATTATCCCAGAATTCCCTGATAAATTAATAATAACTCGGCCTGTCTTAAAAGTTGGAATTTTATGCTGATCAAGAACGCTCTCCAACCTGTCCGGCGACACAGCCGCACCTTTTAAAGAACTTTCCCAGTAATGCTTCATCAACTGATTTATATATTCTGTAGTCAAACTGAAAGACTTCGTTATCAAACCAGCAGACAAGGACATATTATTAAAGTCGTGTAAATAAGCAAGCAGAAATAAAAGGCGCTTAATTGCAGTTGGTATATTTATTTACTTGCCTTTGGTACGAACAGCAACCAGAACGAAATTGTATTCATTCATCTATAAAAATGGTTTAATGAGATCCAATGTTATTAAGAGACGAGTTCGTTAAGTTTTATTTGAACGCAGGCGCAGTTCTCTGTGTTTATCGATCTTGAAAAATCGATAATCCATGAGATTCTGATGAACGTTTGTCTATTTGACAGGGAAACGATTCAAAATATATAACTGATTTAACGAACCTTCAGGAGCCTAGTTATCTTCGTAACATTGTGATAAATCTCCTTTCGCTAGAACATACAGAAAATAAGGTTCTATGCCTCACTATGAAATCCCAATAAGTTTCCATGTGTGTACGTATTCAAACAAAAACACAGAGAGATATATTCACATCGCTTAGAAGAAAGAAAACGTCTTTACGATATTTGCTCAGGTTAAAACCATGATTTTAAGATCACTACAATACCAAAACCATTGCAAAATTTCTTGCCTAATTGACATTGTCAATATAAAATGATTACAATTTGTCCTTGTTTCGGTGCCGATTTCTGAAGTTTTTGAGATGGAAATCTTTCACCGTTCAACTGCGGGTCAGACTTTGTGAAATGTTGACGTTTTTTTCTACAAAAGAATATTTTAAGATGGAGGATGAAAAGTTACACTTTTGCCATATTAAGAATTTCAGAAATGAGTAAGCGTCGGAACTGCAATAATAATAAAAAAAAAACATTCAAAAGGTTTATTTGTATCATCCTGAAGCCCTTCGGACTCTCAAAGACTTTGGATCGAAGATTTCGTCAGGGTGATTTTAATCTAATTAAATTAATCACGATCTGTGTGACATTCTGATATTGATGAAAATGCTCAGATTGCCATCATGGAGAACAAACCGAATATTTTGACGGAAGATAGAACTAAAACTTTCAATTTTTCAACTCCCTATCACTGTTTAAAGAGACTTGGGTGCAAGAAAAACGGCCGATTTTGGCAAATCGAAAAGGTGTCATTTTCCACCAGGACAACACAAGACAGTATGTTGCAAAAAGAAAAAAGAAAAAAAGAAAAAAAGCCTCCAGCACCAACCGTACTCTCCTGACTTGTCTCCTTCGGATTTTCATTTGTTCTAGACACTACAGAACAATTTAAATGATAAAATCTCCAGTCATTTTTTGACAGTCGGGATCTGGCTTTTTTTCTGTCTTTTCTAAAAATATTTTCATGGCAATTTCTCTGACGAGCTATTTTCACTGGTGCCCAAATGAATAAATTTAAACATGCAACTAAGTTAGCATCTCACTCCCACCATTCTACTGTTGAAACAGTTAAATCTAACCGACTCTTCTACTTCAACAGCTTTTTCTGTCGCACTTCCCGACAGTGGAACTCCCTTCCTCTTACTTGGTTTCCTGATAAATATAATCTTTAAAAATTTAAATGTAATGTCAACCGACATATTCTGATGACTTGATCTTGGTCTCCGTCCTTCTTTTTATCCTTTCCTCAGCCTCTCTTTACTCTTACTCTCACTCTCTGTAACCCCTCCCTCTTTACTCTTACTCTCACTCTCTGTAACCCCTCCCTCTTTACTCTTACTCTCACTCTGTGTAACCCCTCCCTCTTTACTCTTACTCTCACTCTCTGTAACCCCTCCCTCTTTACTCTTACAATCACTCTCTGTAACTCCTCCCTCTTTACTCTTACTCTCACTCTCTGTAGCCCCTCCCTCTTTACTCTTACTCTCACTCTCTGTAACCCCTCCCTCTTTACTCTTACAATCACTCTCTGTAACCTCTGTCATGCTATTGGCACACCCACCTTGCTTGGGATGAAATGCTTAGAAAAACAGTCGCAAACTACCTCAAAAGTTTCTTCCAACAAAAAAAAAAAAAAACACGAAGTTTCTACGAAAATGGCATCAACAAAATTGTAAAACGTTTGGAAACGGTTGTTAAAAGTAATGGAAGCTAAGTAATTGGCAAATAAGTTTGGATTTTTTATTATGCAAAATATATATATATATATATTTTTAATTTTCAAATAGGGTAGGAACGTTTGCAATGGTCTAGTAATTAAATCTTAGCAGGTAGAGTATTAAATATTTTTTTTCCAAATAACGGTTGTCGTCATTGTTTGATATATATATATATATATATATATATATGTGTGTGTGTGTGTCTGTGAACATTACATATCATTCTTGCAACATTGCAACATAAACATACGTTAATTTTATAGATACAAATATTTAACTAAAGTCTCTGTATATAGTAAACAGTATTAACTACACTAGTGAGATTATTTTTATCTTTGTCGCCATATTTATTACAGCGTTTCGGCCATTGTACGCTCTGGCCTTCTTCAAGTGGTTTATTTCGCTCAGTTTATTTCCACGTACCATGTTTAATGGATGTAAGTCATCAGTTATCTCCTGCTAATTCCACTCTCTAAGTTCTCCACTGCCGTAACCGTGTATTGAACTCCCGCACTTTGGGTCCTGTTACAGGATCTAACCAACGTCTTTATCCACCGTACCATGTGTCCTTGAGAGTAGATCCCACAGAGGGTGGTGATCTCACTTATCTCTCCACATGTGGTCAGCCACGCCTGATTTTTCCATTTCCCCTCGTGTTACAGCTTTCTGGGGTGATTGAAGCTTATCCTTAAGCTGTACCCAGAGATTCATACACAGATAACCTTAAGGACAGTTTTTTTATTTGTGAAAGTCAATTTTGTGTTTTTAAAATCCTTATGGACAATTTAGAATGCTATTTCGTATTAGATTTGATAAAAGTTTTTTCAATACATGTAGATTTGTATGTGTGTGCTAGTACGTGTGTGTTGTTTATGTAATATAGTTGTGTATAGTTGGTGTATGCAGGATTTGGCTGATAATGTGTGTGCATCTTCGCGTGTATGTAACGAGTGGGAATTCTATTTTTGATTATTAGTATACGTGATTGAGGCATGTTTTGTGTGGGAGTCAAAATATTTAGGTTACACCGGTTGTGGTTGTAGGTAAACGGATTTTAGATTGAACCTAAATTCTTTCACTCCCACACACAAAAAATCACCCAAACTCATAGAGAGAAATGAAATTCCTCTATGTACAAAATATCTGTAGTTGCAAGCATACAAATACGTACAAAATATTTAGATTTCGGCATTGAATATCCCATAGAGGTGTTGATATACCGTCAAACAATATCAACCAGCCAAGCAACCAACATGAAAGAACGCTTTCATGACATTAAATCATATAATATCCTAGAATTTCTTTAAAAAATCAAACTTGTATTCAAAAATATAACTTCAACAAAACTACAATATAAAACACATATATCACCACCTCAAGTAACAATGTCCACACAAACATGCATATGTACAAAAGCTGAGTATCATGTATTCAATTGTGAAGGCAGAATAACATCCTACGTATTATAAAACCCAGGTTGTGTATGTGTGTGTGTCTGTTCGTTTATATATTGGATCGGATTTCCTACATTTTTAACTGATTTCAACTGAACTTAACAGGACTACGTAAAATTACATTGTGGTGGTTCTAACAGCGCCCAAAATAGGAAAAACACAATTGTTTTTGCACGAAATCAATTTGAAAACACGATTAAGAGGCATCGCTGTCTGAGAATGAAAGGGGGACAACTCATATCGAGTTATACTTATTATAAAACCCAGGTTGTTAGTGTGTGTGTGTGTATGTTCGTGTATCTATGGGATCGGTTTTCCTACATTTTTCAAACAATTTCAACAAAACTTCGCTTTTTTTGGCAGGTAGTGTTTCTTATTGTCTTGCACACTTTTTTCTTTATTTTTACATTCAGAATGCTTCAAAAAATTCTATTTACAAGACAATTGTTTATAATAAAATTCTATTCAATCGGTAGACTCATAACGATTGAAAACAATGTTTTTGTTTGAGTTTGGGTTTGACCAATTCGTAAAAAACAACAACAACAAAAAAAAAAAACTAGTTATGACATGCGTGTCCCTCAAGCTTAAACAATAATCTTTGTCAATTTTATTTTTCAGTCTTCATGATGGTCGATACTTGATCTATCTCTTACTGTTACATCCCCGGGCAACGTCTGGCTCTACTGTTAGTATATGATATTTTTATTACTTAAAAGCTCCCAGGAAACTTAAATGTTACAATGTTTCATTTTGAGAGCCAGTATCACCTTGCCGTTAATAGTATTGTCTCTCTGCCAAGTTGATATAAGATCTGATCCGAAGCAACAGCATTTTTTTTTACTTTTCTCCCCAAGCAAAGCGGGAGCGCCTCAAGCACATGTGGGGTTACAGAAAGTGAGAGAAAGAGTAAAGAGGCGTGAGAGAGGAAAGGGTGAAGAGAAGAATCAAGGCATCTGGAGATGTCAATTGACATTTCATTTGAATAATTAGTGACTATAGCTGTCAGGGAAGCAAGTAAGACGGGAAGTGAGAGACATGAAGCTATTGGAATAGAAGAGACGACTACATTTAACTGTTTCGACAGTGAAATAGTGGAACGACGATGCCGACCTAGTGACACGTTTAAATTCATTCAGTTTGGGAACTAGGGAAAATAGCTCGTCAGGCCAGTTACCGTGAAAGTATTTGATAGAGGGAGGCAACGCCACATCTTTGAGAGAGCGATGTAAAGGAGATATCAGATCAGGGCCAGTCACATTGCATATTCGTTTCTGGATTTTGCTGAGGACCCCAAGACGAACAGCAGGGGATCCAGACCATATATGACAGTGATATTCCATGCACGAGCGAATGGTTGATTTATAAATTTGAAGGATGGAAAAACATTCTGGCACGACACAGAGAACCAACTTTCCTTGCGATAGATGAATGTACGCACTAACATATTTTTTTGCCTCCTGGGTTTCCAAAGGAAGCATTTTCTTGTCTGCCTTTACTCACCTAATTCTTACAGTACCTAATATACCCAAGCGTTTCTCCATTAAGTACTAACCAAGTTCAATGATACTTAACTTTGGTGACCGAAATGGAAACTTGTAATTTTACGGTAATTTAACATTAAAGTGATAGGCTGTAGTAAATATTTGCAAATAAGCATTAGATAAGGATTTGGATAGTTTTTCTATCTTTATTAAACATAATTGTAAAATTCAGACTTGAATGTTGAGAACTGAAATACTCTAGGTAGAAAGAACACATAGGCAAATAGAATTTAGACAAAAAATATTGATATGTCTTTACTATAAAAAATAAATAGATGCATATTTAAACCGAAAAATGGGCCTGAGAATTTCCATCTTGAAAAGTATTAATTCGAATGAAACATTTACAAGTAGAAATGGGAAAAATTCGAGATATATTTTCTATATTTACCGTGTTCAGTTGAATAGAAGCATATTTTTAAAAAAGTTATATTGGCTCTAAATATTTAAGTGTTGAAGATTTTTAAATATGAGAAAACTTTTTCAAAAAACAACTGAATTTTTAATCATGTTGACAATTTTGATATCTTTACCGTCCAAAGTTGATAAATTCAGATGTAAAACCGACGAATTGGGTTTTAAATACTAAATATATTTCAGTAAATTTGGAGGTGCTTAGTAACCTCGACAGATCTGGGTTGGATTTAGAATAATCCAGAATATATACCAGAAGCAAACTGCCTGCATGCGGAAAGAAAATGAATTCGGTAAATATACCAAAATAGAATGGGGTTGTACCGTATTTTGGCAATCTATTGAATGAGGCGATTATAAGTGAATTAGAAATCCTACCATTATTCATTACCGTAGGTCACAATCTTAACAAAATTATTATTATTAAATTATTTATTATTTATGCAGATGACACTGTGTTGGTAGCAGACAAAGAAAGCATACTAATGAAGGAAAGCGAGAAGAAAGAACAAAGCATCAATTGTAAAAAGACAGAATGCATTGGAGACACTTAAAAAACAATCCAACATGCAAATTACAAACTGAAAATACTAAAATCAAGCAAATACAACAATTTAAATATTTGAGAAGTGTTTAAATGGCAGATATAAAATGCGACACTGAAATTGGAATCGCGAAAGATGCCTTCCAAAAGCTCGGTAACGTATGAAGAAACAAGAAAATTTAATGAGTCATCAAGAAAAGAGAACTTACATGCTACGTAATCTCAGTCCTTTTCAAGGCAATGGATGCTGGACAGAAAGATGTTGAGAATATCATGGACTGAACATGAGAGCAACCAGGAAGTTTTAGAGAAAATGGAAACAAAAAGAAAACGTATACTTAACATCAGAAAGAGACAGTTGAAATGGGGAAAGAGAGCTTGGAACACTTGACACTCAAAAGACATATTGAAGGTAAGAAGGACATAGGAAAATAGTGTATAACCTAGCCGACAAACTTGTGTCAATGGATGGCATAACAAGATTTAGAAGAGATAAGAAAATGAGAAAAATTTCTAAGAGCTATAAAGGACAGGAAATTGTGGAGAGCCATGATTGTCAACACCCGGAAGGGTCATGACATGTAGAAGAAAAAGTAGCAATAAACAAGTATTTAAAGAAATTGTTAGAAAATGCATAAAAGTGTTTACATTTTTATTACATTTACTTTTTGATGGTGGATACAGATTTGTAAACAAGACAAACTATTGAAGACTTAAGGCTGGAATCGGAATATTTGCCAAATTATTGGTCAAATGTTCTATTTAAGAACAAGAAATATAGAAAAATTAGTTACATTTCAATCTTTTCGGCACTGTTACCATCAATTTCTCTCGGCTAATGTCAAATTCGATTCTTTAGTCTTCTCCAAAGATTTTGTTTTTAAAATCTATTCAAAGATAAAGAAGGAAAATGTTTTCTAAATCTACTAAAAATAAATTTGCTCATACGAAATGAGATGTTGATTTTGAAATCATTTCGCCCCAAGCAAGTCGATAAAGCAGTTAAGACGCAAGAGGTTACTGAGACTAAAATAAACTGAGAAAACGTGACTGAGGAGAAAGGGCAACAAAAAAGAACAGATTTCATGAAGACAGAAGTTGATGATTGACATTGCGTTTAGATATTTGTAGATTGCAATTGACAGGAAAGCAAGAAGTTCGAAGAAATCTTTAGAGGCAAGAAGGGTGAGAGAAGAAACTTTTGGGATAGAACTTACGGTTACATTTAGCAAGTACAACCATATAATAATAGGTCATAGCTCCCAATGCCATAAACTCAGGAATTCAGGAAGTCGGTACATCAAATACGTAGATACTCATCAAAATAATTTCCATAAATATATTTGTAGACAAGCCAGTGAGGAGATAGGTTACGGCTGAGGGGAAAAGATTGAAACCTAGATGCCAATTCGGGAACAATGTTTTGCATATTGTCCAGATACATAGCCGGAGCAGCAGACTAAATGTGCCAAAAACGGACTGGAATAAGAAAATTAGTCCAACATAACATATTGTACCAACTTTCTTACTAGTAAACTTAGCAATTGATTCAATATAACCAATCCAATTCATATGAACAGAAAATATTAAACCGGGAAGGTGCAATGTGTTAGCACCAGCCATACTGTTGCTTGCTGGGTGACTGATTTTTTCACGGGTTATGGACCTCTGTGATTTATTTTAAGCCGAAACATATTTCAAATTCTAGAGGGTTGCTTACCTGGCAGTCCTACATCTCTGGCCGAGCCATGTTAATGGAAGCCGGAAAAGTTTAAGATTAAGAAAGCTGTTTCGTTTTGGAGATATTTAAATTAACAAGCCATTTCTTGCCTCAGGTAACAACATATTGTAAGTCATTTTTGAGATCGGCTGTCCACTTGATATTTTCGAAAGTATCAGCCTTACTTTTACAACAGGAAGAGTTGTCAGCGATATAGATACGTGATTATTTGATATACTTGTTTGATAGATACTTAGATTAAACATTCTCAGTTTTAATTCTATGCTATAACCCTGTTAAAGCAGAACATTAATATACGACACTTGAAACAAAAAGAAAACCCTTTTAATAAAATTGTTTTATGCTCATCATGACGACGTATTTTACGGTATATTTCTCAAATTGGTCATTTTAGTTGCAAATAATTGTTCATTCAAATAATTGCTCATTATTGGGACAAATACACGTTTTGCTCAAAACGATAAAGCATTTTTCATCGCAACCAAATGACAAGAAACGCTTGTAGAAAAAATATGCGATGGAATTATTGTTCAAATATAATCTTCAACACATTTTTCACTTCGTCAATTTTGATGATGTCTGCGGGGATTTTGATGATGTTCATTTGAATGTACCCTAACCATTAATTGTCCAAAAGGCAACGTAAATGTTTTCGTTTTGTTCTGCAGGATATTTCTTAATTCCAAATTATTTAACTAATTGCTCTTTCTCTACGAACATCGGATAGTCAAAAAATAAAAATAAAAATAAAAAAATAAAAATAAAATAAAATAAATAAATAAATAAATAAACCAAGTATATGGTTGACCGACAATTGGAACGCAATTGCCTGATTTACAGTAAACAATATTTTAATAAATGCTTTCATCAATTCATATAGTGATTTTCTAAAGACGAAATTAATGACGATAGAACTTACTACACAGTAATAATTGATACGGCGAGACAAACTTGCTAACTAATAGACCAAGTCAAACTGCTCAAAATATAATTTACTAAGTAAAGCTTGTGGCACAAGGCCGAAAATAGGGAGCACCTAGTAAGTATCGACCTCACTATTCAGTCGTAATTGATCTAGCGAGGCAGGCTTGCTAACCATTACACTTCGTCAGAGAGACCTGGTGTCTTTTTTCAGCGTAGTTTAGATATGAAGCCTAATTGTGTTAAGGCCCAAAGTAAGGAACATCTAGTGAGGATCGAACTCCCTACTCAATTGTAATTCATCTAGCGACACAAGCTCAAAGTGTCCTGGTCAATCCATATAGATATCATCCCAATAACGACTCGTTATTAATGTGATGTTTCATATAATACAGCCTAAGATAGCAGTAGAATAAACAGATTACAGTGCCAAATGAGACAATATAATACACGCCATCTTCAATCCAACTTCAATTCCTCGAATAATGATATGTTATTTTTTTATTTATTGAATATTACAGAAGCCAAGTCTCGGCTCAGTATTATTGACATTGTGCAGTAATTTTTATCTACTGTCTATGAGTTCAGATATCACTTAAAATTTGGTTAAATTTTGATTGTCTTCATCGATACTCATTGGACCGTCATTGATCTATAATGGATACTGATAGGTTGTTTTTCTGACAAAAACAAGGATAGAAAAATATTTTCGATTTACAGGAACTCGTCTCTCCTCGTTGATACGACAAAATAAACCCGGTGACTTCCATATAAACACCCGAAGAATGACAATGTCAGAGAGTAAATGAAGTTGATACTGTCATTATATTCAACTTGACTCAGAATTCAAACATTATCTGACCAAGGCTCTTAAATTTTTCTTTTTTTTTCTCTCTTTCCATTTTAAACTTATTTATACCGTTTCTGTTTCTCTTTAAACTGCCATTTTATCTTATTGAAAAATGGTAATCGTATTTGAGGAGAGAGTTTGTTTTCATTCCGTCCGAGCTTCCATACCTTCCAATTTGCTGTTTGTTGAAAATAAGTTGATCGGCTAAATAACGTTCTGCTTTCTAATTGGCCATTGTTTATCGATCAAACTTGTGTTATTCCTCGAACATAAAAAGAGATTTTCATTCTTATTACACTTATAAATCAAATGAAGTTTATACGCAGATTTGGCAAAAGTCAACAAACAGCTATTTTTAAAAAAATAACTTTTATTCGACGAACTAAACAAGACACTGGTATCTTCCTTTACAAAATTTCGTTTCTTTACTATTTTTAATCTTATATATACTATGAGCCTTCAAAACGTAGAAATCATGACTCTCCACAATATCCCGTCCTTTTTTTTTTTTTTTAGCTATAAGCAATATTTGTTGTTCTATCCATCCCGTTCCATATACTCCTCATCATTTGTACACGAGCAAGTTTGGTAAGGTAATCGTTACATATTTCTGGTCTTCAATGCAAAATGAATAACAGCAAAAGTGTCGAAATTTCAAAAGGTCTTTTTCAGTATGAAAGAACTCAATTAGTTAAGCTGTCAAAAGTAACTGATGTATAAGCTTACTCAAAATCTGTTGAGACAAAATATTTCTGATCATTTAAATTGATGCCTCTACCTGCAGCTGCAATTAAAACTCATCCACTCTGATATGGATAAGATTCTGCAGAAACGTTTCATTTCATTGAAAAATTGCCTCAATATTCTGAATAATTTCTATTATCAAAGACGTACATGATGACACGAAGAAAAGGGAATGCCCCACTACAAAAGTGATACCAGATTCGAATGATAAAAATACGACATTTCTTTCTGTTTGGAGAAATAGCGAAGGAAAATAGAAAGCAAATCAAGGAAAACGGCTAAGTGTCTATCGAAAGATCCATGACCGCCTAAGCTTGTATCGAAAGATACATGATCGCCTAAGCATCTATCGAAAGATACATGATCGCCTAAGCGAGTATCGAAAGATACATGATCACCTAAGCGTATATCGAAAAATACATGATCGGCTAAACGTGTATCGAAAGATCCATGATCGCCTAAGCGTGTATTGAAAGATCCATGATCGCGTTGCTTGACGAAACACCGTTTACTAACAATGTTTAATAACTCAACATAAGTTGAGAACAGGATCTATACAAATTATAAAACTGTCCCATTTGTATATAGCGGGAAAAGTTACAAGATTGCCCACAAAAGAAGAAATACTTAATAATGCAATTTTCTTACCAAGAATATGATTTTTTTTAAGAAATACATTATGGTAATTTAAAAATTGTACTGGGATTGTACTTGTATGGCTAAATGGGTGTTTTTTCTGTTATATGTTTTCTGTTGATAAATTGGAAAGATGAATTCTTTCACGAAGTTCTTGTTTTTTGTCTTTGAAATGTATTATTTCAATATGAAGCGAATACATGGGATTATTATATTGCCAAATATATATTTTCCAAAATTACCGTTTGATTCTCCTAAAGTTAAGAATCAACACTAGAAGATTTGACATGATCTGAAAATCTTGTACAACTCCCATTAGGTTCCAATATTAAAAATTCACATTAAAATATAATCTACAATTCTCCTAATTTGTAGTGAATAAAGTGATTTTTATGAGTTTATCATGAAGAGGAGGTTGATTTTGTTCCTTCTTTGTACATTTGAATTTATGGAAATTAGTCAATATTTGTTAATATTTATAAGCGGCTCCTAAATATTAGGTATGACTACTAATTAACTAATTACTGGATATTAATAACATGCTCTTTGCTAAAAAATGTTCTCTGTAACTTCTATTTATTAGTAATTTATGTCTCTACATATCCGTTCCCAGTCACGGCCATGAGTTGCATGGCTACCAGGCCTATTATAGATATCGTCTTGGAATATATGCTTTAAATGTCATCTGGCTCTCAAGATACCCCCAAACCTCAAGTGGATCTCATATAACCAATCTATTGCTGAAGCATCTGGAAAATGGTTGGTTCAATAAGTAGCTTACTTCTACCATACTTTATTTTTACAAAAGTCAAACAGACCCAAATTCGAGTATTGCCGCCATATCTGGGATGGGGTTGCCCAGTCATCAATTTCTAACCTTGGTAGTGTTCAAAATTGTTTACCTGGTCTTGTTATTTATTTTTAAATCTGCATTTTCTTTATCACAGACTCAAAGTTGCAAGCTTATAACTAATCTGTCTCTTTCCATGGCAAACATTCAGATTTTCTCCATTCTTTGGTTCCAACAGGACGTGCCATGCCATTTGCACGGAGTCGAATTTCCTATGTAAAATTAGATGAATGTTTCACTCAGACAGTTTTCCAAGAACTGCTACTTTATGGAAAAACGTCCTCTGGTAGCGTTTCCCTGAAAACATTTTAAGTTTTTCAAGTGCCAATCATTATCTATCCCTCATATCCTCATAGTTTTTAACTTCTGCTGTCTCCAATTCTATTCATATCACACTCATTCAAAATTTCTATTTTGTTGACATTAACCGTCTGCTTTGACTGGCTTTCATAATAATAATAGGGGTAAGATTAACAACTAAGAGTAAGATTAACTTGCAAATGCTAACATAGTCAAAATAGAATACTTCATGGTAGAGGTCACAGATATTATACTGATTCTTGAGCACCGACATACCACACTGATCTTTGGCAGATGGCACTGATAATACACTGATCCTTGGCAGCGTGCACAGATACTACACTGTTCCTTGATTGAGGACGCACTGATCTTTGCTCGAAATGCCGATCGATATTTAAATAACCCCATCAATTTTACAAGCATTGTTAGTCAGTTATGTGCCATGCTTAGACGATCATGTATCTTTCGATACATGACTGTCAAAGGAGATTTTTCCGCAGTAGGTTGCCATTTCTTTCTGAGGTAGACTAGTTGCCATCGAAGGCTATACAACCCGGTCTGACCTGCTATTTACCCTTAGCTAGGAGGAGAAGAAGAGGTTTCATACCTTTCCTAACGGTATTAGCACGTAAGTGAATTTAATGGATTCGACTGGAATTCGAACTCAGCTGTCCGATTCATCAATCCGAGCCGCTATGCATTATTCCACCATAATGCTTAATAAATTACATATCAGATTTAATTAGTCTTGATCATAGTTTTGTGTGTGTGTGTATATATATATATATATTAATTAAATCAGATGAGAAATTGTATATAAAAACTATTATGATTCCAATGTAATAAATTATAACCATGGGATATTATCTGATTTTTGAGCATTATATATATATATATATATATATATATATATATATATATATATATATATATATATTAAGAAATTAAAAAGTCCGACAATTTATTTATTAAAGACATTTTTATATTTAATAAATAAATTGTCGGACTTTTGTCCATTTTTTAATATATGACGTCATTTGTTTACATTCGATACGCCAGAGCAGTTATGAATGTACGAGATTCATGGAAGATTGAAGTTTATAAGCAGTAAATTGACCTTGTCTACCGAACGCCCTTTGTGGCTGGTCGGTAAGGCACGTCAGCGTAAATGACGGTTCCGTATAGGATACAGGTTCGAATCCTGTCAAAGAACGAATATTTTCTATAAAAATTTCTCGGACATTCAGGCCGGTAAATGTTATTTAATACTGTTTATTATAAACAGAGCATTTACTTAAATACTTGTATCTATAAAAAAGAACGTTAAACATAAAAATGTCTTTAATATATATATATATATATAAAATGAAAAGCTTTTTGAAAAAATGTAGCTGATGTCCTCGTAACTGTTTGCCATGGCTTTCTTTATTAAATGATTCATTTATGATATGTATTTCTCTTCTGTGCGAATAAACAAGACAATGAAACATCTGCACAATGGTTTGTCACATTGATTGGATAAAACATGTCACACCTGACACCTATAGAAATATTTTTATTTTCTCGCCTATTTGCTTGAAGACATATTTATGGCTACTGCAATCGACGCGGGTAGAATTACAAGAATTTCCTTTTGTTAATTTTAAAAACTGGATGAAATCTAAGTTTCCAAATTCAGAGTGCCATGAAATCGTCCTATATGACAGTGTATGCTGGACAATCTCGTCTGGGATAAAGAGACCTGAGGCAACAGAATTATGATTCTACAGGTGGATGATGAGAATACCATAGACGTAACCTATAAATGACAAGAACGTCTTGTGGATAATGGAAAACAACAAGGACGCTATACGAATCAGAATCCGGTGGATTGCAGAAAAGAGACTTGGCTGATGGCGAAAAGTCAGATTCGCGACCATAAAGGTAGAATGGTGAGATTCGAATCACCTCGGATGGTGAAATTCGAACCAGGTCAGATGGTGCTATTTAGATTGGGTTGTGCTATACAAGCAAGGTTATGCGATTCTATTGGAAACGGATAGTAAGGTGCGATTCGAACCACGTTCAATGGTGCGATTAAAACTATTGAATGGTCTGATTGGAACAGGACGGATGGTCCGATCTTAACCAGGTTGCATCGCGCGATTTGAAACAGATCGCAGGTTGAGATTCGAACAAGATAAAATGCTGAAATTCTAACCAAATTGATAATCAAAAACAAGTTGATAATCTTTGTATGATGCGATTCGAAAGAGTTTGCATGGTGTGATTCAAACTATATTATTCTGTAATTCCATGCACTGCACTTCAAACAAGATCAGATTGTGCCGTTAGAACCATTGTGGAATGCGTGATTCGAATCCAGTCACACGGGACGTTATCAGAAAGATGTTACACTTCAAACCCCGTTGTGAGGTACGTTTCGAACCATGTCTCTGGGAGCAATTCGTATTACATTCGTTGGTGCATTTCAAATAAAGTTACATGATGATATTCGAAGTTTGTCAAATGGTACAATTAGAAAAATGTCCAATGATTCTATTTGAACCAGATTAAATGGTGCAATTTGACCGATATTGCATGGTGAAATTCGAACTTTGTCACATGGTACGATTGTAACCATTTCGGATGATGTGCTATTTGAACTAGGTTCAATGGTGCAATTTGTCCAAGGTTGCATGCTGAGGTTTGACCCGGGTAGAATATTGAGATATGAACCAAATAGAATATTGATATTTGAACAAGGGAGTTTGGTGCGATTAGAAAAGTCTCATTGTCGCTTTGGTATTACATCGGATGTTGCGGTTCAAACACTGTCTAATTTTTCTATTCAACCCCGACAGGTGGGTGCATTCGAGCCATTTTGTATGATGTGATTCAAACCAACGAGGTTGTTGCTGTTCGAATTTAGTGCAATTCGACCCATGTTGCACAGTGCAATCCAAACCATGCAGGATGGTGTGATTCAAATCTTGATCGGAACGCTATATTCCTTATCCCTCAATCGACGGTTAATAATTTTTATTTTCCTCTGTCGTTTCTTTTCGTTTTTCGTTTTAAAACAGCATTTCTGTTTCATTTTATTATTTTGCAGCCGCTATCATTTTTTGTTCAACAAACAATCCGTGTTGCATACACAGAAAAAAAAATCTTAAACACCTCGCGTGGTTACATTTGCAGAAACAAATATGTCTAGCTTTAAAAATGTACTTTAATTTTTGAGTAACAGATAAGAACTTATTAAAAAGATTTTTTTAAACTGAAGTACTTCCATTTGATTCGGAACGACTGATTGAAATATGTGAAATATAAACATGAAAAAACCTTTTAAAGGATTGATTCGATTGATTTAATATTTCATCAGAAAGTCTTTTACTCCCATAGCAGAATTGAATACGCCAATAAAGGAGAAACAAATAAGACAAACAAATTCTAGAAATGGAGAAGAGACGCGAGTTACAAAAGAAAACAAGTGAGTCAAAGAGAAGAGGAAAGTTTCTATAGAAATGCTGAGTTGGTTGATTTAGTATATCGTGACGAGATAAAATGCCAAAGTTTGGGAATCAAATTTTAAATAATGTCTTGCACCGCTTCTCTCAGACATAACGATCAGTGTCAGTCTTCGACTTTTGTTCTGAGACTGGTTTTGGCCAAAATATCTGAAACAGAAATTCCTGCACGCCATTTCAAAAAATATATTTTTGAATAAAATTCTTTAAAAAGAAAAGAAACAATGAAGATTAAAAGTATGAAAACAAAAACAGAGAAAAAAGTAGGTGTAATTTTTTTTTCTGTAGATGAATTCAAATCCATAACAATGAGGCATATAATCAATATCGTTTGTCTATAAATCTGAGGAATGGCATTAGCATTTCAGTATCTAGCAGAGGGTCCTAAATGGAAGACGGACGAGGGAATAGATCGTCAATATTAGGACAGAAGTAACAAGAAAATAATTCTCCATTTCAGTATGTAGCAAACGTTCCTTATGGAATAGGAACGTATATCCTCTGAGGAAAACCAGAGTGTAAATCGGCCGAAACGTCATGAAGCTGGCATTATTGATGAGGACATTAGTTCGAATAATGTAAATAGTGTAAATATCTTGACTATATTATTATTTTTCTTTGGGTTACAATTGCAATCCATCCATTTGTTGCTGTGGTTACATACCGCAAATGATGAGATTGATGTTATTTGGTATTTGTGATTCTGTAGCGGCAGCCACACGGTTCGATGTAGAATAGTCGTCGATTAGACCTACGGGCTTCAATCGCTCGAAGCTATTTTTAATCATTGATCTGAGAAGGTTTTTGTATACAGTTCGATGTTTCTGAATTGAAACAAATCATGCCATACTGCTTCTCTATCGTCTGCATTGATCCCGACCTCGTTTGCGATGATGAATGTCGGGTTAAACACTGGTGCTGTCAAAACTTATTGCCAGAGAAACAACAAAGTTGTAAATGAAGTTAAACAACGTTCAGAATATCCTGTTGCATGACGGGACCTATACTTTGGGCACAGGTGCGCTAACAGATCACCTCGAATGACTCTCCTTTTTAAACAAAAATAGCCAGGTTTGACGTATTTAAGAATGTCACAAGAACGGAAAATTATAATTTATTAAAACTGGATGTTCAAAAATATTTCAATATGGCAACGCTGGCGATGTAATCATCAAATGCAAAGCTACGAATCGATTACGAATTTAGAAAAAATATCTTGTTCACATTTGGTATGTTGTAAATTGATATGAGCTGATTTGGAATTTGATATATTTAAATCAACTTTAAATAAATTTTAGATAATCTTTAATTTCCTATCCTGTTCATTTATATTTCAGAGTAGAAATCAGTATCAATAATGTCACAAGGGTGCTGTTTTCTGAGCTAATCGTTAAAGCACATGGTTTGTTTTTATATAAAATTATCTTCCCCACCAAAAGAGAACAGAAGATAAAATCTTTTTATACCAACACGATTCGTTCGTTGAAGAGTTTTATCAAGGCAAATGTAGAAATTTTATTTAGTCATCATGAGATCGACTTGACTCAGCACATAAACGTGATTTCTTAGGATTCAACCACTTTGTAAATATCTCTTATTAGTCATCTTCAAACATCTATAGTCTTTGCTAACAGACGAAAGTACTGCAAATCTTCCAAGCTCTTTAATTTTTTTTTTTTACTAATAATGAAGAAATTTTAATGATAGTTCTTTAAATATTGTTGATCAATATGTTTACTATGGTTGTTCGTTAAACATCTATGAATATTGTTACTCTATTTTATATTGATGACAAAACCGCCGCCATAATATTTTCTGTTTCTAAAGCTATTAACTCCGATACTAATATAATATTTGTTCTTTGATTTTGTTTATATGTGGACATCATATTATAAATAATAACGTCCTGGGCCAATAATTCTTGCTTTTCCATTTTTGTGACTCTTCGAATATTAAATGCCCCGATAGTAAAATCTTTATATGCAATTGGAGGCATTTATAAAGTTTTTAAAAAGAAATTACCAATTTTTAAGGGTTGACAACTGAGCAAGTCAACACAGAAGTTGTAATCGTCATCCGCTTTAGTTCGTATCCAAGGATGTAATTTCTTTTTTACTGATCGCTTCCTTTATGATGATGATGTTGAGTACTACATTCTCCGCCAACGTGCAGGTTCAGCACTTGAAGCTTCAATTTTGACCAAAACCTGCTCCCATCATCTATTTCCTATCGCCTTTTACCTTTGTTATAAGTAGATTGATTGTAGAAGAAAGTGCTGATGATGTGTATTTGTTTAATGTGAATCTCAACTTACCAGGAACTGACCCACACACTTCATTTCCTGACCTTCCTCTGCAGCACATATGAAATGAGACATGAAGAATCCAGTTATGAAAATGCAACGGACTGCCGCTGACTCCCTTATGAATTTGAGTGGCGCCTACTGTAGCATATCCGTCAGGCGTAGCCCTCTTCATTCGCTGATTCAACCGTTGAGATCTGTTCCAATCGTCATCACTTTGTTCTACTGTTGAGGTCCTTAGGTCGGATCAAGTTTAGCCTGGGTCCTCGTCTTCAACCATGCTGCTAAGGGTGGCCCTACCGACGGCATCGTTCTCAGAGTCAATGGACCACAGAAGCCTCCCCACCTCAACAAGAAGCAACCACCAGAGGTAAATGCTCCACCAACACAAAAGTAACGTGAAGAAAAAATAAAAGTATTCGAATTTTGAACTAGAGGATGCTCTAAAATATTCTGAAACTTATATTGTAATGGAATGTATGGAGGACGCTAAGTGGCATAATTGAAAGCGTTATTAAAACCGAACGACAAGGTTGGTAAAATGACTAATTTATTATATTTCCTAATCATTTTTTTAAAGCTACCCAACGTTGGTCGATCATTTTCGACCAACGTTAATGTTATCAATTACAAACGAGAAAAGGTTTTTCATATTTTTGCAACCTGGGATTTTTGAAATTCATTATAATAGTTGTAGGAAGGTTTTATGTTCCGAACACGGTGAGTAAATCTGTGGCCGAGTTCATAGTTGATATTAATTAGTGTTGGCTTTTTCTTTTTTATTAATAATACTTCCATTATTTTTATCTATTTTCCCATGTGGATGATGTTATTATATTTATATTATCAACGAGCGTGTTACGGGTGATGTTTGGTAGATCTCTATGTGTATTTAAATTAGACCTAATTGAGCTAAAGTCAGAGAGATGTAACGTGAGTCTTCTTGTTAGGCATGTTGTAGTATGTCCAATATAATTATTTACGAATTTTCTTCCTTAAGAGACATGTGATTTCGTAAATAATATTGCTTGTACGCAAGGTTAAAATGTGGTCAACAGTTTCATCAAATTTATGATATAGGCAACATGCTGGATTTGAGCCATATTTGTTGATTTTGTGGGCGTGTCTTGGAAGACATTGGTCTAGTACTACTTTAATAAGACCTTTAGAAAACCCCTTAAGACTTCTCTTACTAAGCCATTTGTATCAGGTTCATCCAGACGCTTTGTGTTCTTTCCATACAAGGGTCTAGATTTTTGTTCAAGTGTCTTCATATAAGCAGCTTTCACCAGAAAATTAACTTTCTTTACTGCAGCGGTGGGAGTGTCAGGATATTTCTCGTCTTGATGATGTTACATCTCAGTTTAAGGTATTATTATTTAATTTCCTTTGATTTCTGGTGTGTACACACTTCTTTCTGGGTCCCGACCCGTGACCTAAGGTTTGAAATGGCATCATGACATTTTCCACTGACCAACTAAGAAGAAAAATACACTCATATTTTACATACGGTGTCGACTGTACTCGTAGGAAGAGTTTTTTTTTTGTATTTCTTTAAGGCATGGGTTTGCAGGAAACCCTTCGATGAGTTTAATGGAAGCTTTTACAATCAATCCGAGGGCTCCAACTACATCAGGGATGTTGATGTTTCCATATGCTACATTTTTGAGATTTCGATTTCAAGGTCCTTGTATTTTGATAGATTTTTAACGATCTTCAAAGATACATTGCAATCTACAGAGACTGCCATCTCAATAAGGAGGCACCGTTTTTGTTTGCGATCTCTAATAACAATGTCTGGGCGGTTGGCTTTGATTGTTTCAATTTCGTTCCCGTAGAAGTTGCAGATTTTCCAGTGCAAAATATTGGAACACTCTATTAATCATGCCGTGATTTATATTCCGTGTGTGCCAATACCGTGCAACCTGATACAAGATGATCGATTGTTTCTGGGTAATTATCACAGAATTTGCATTTTGGGCTAACACAATATTGTAGTATATGTTCTTAATAATTTCTATTAATAAGCACCGATCCTGTGCAGCAAGGATAAAACCTTCCGTTTTAGCTTTTAACCCTGCACTACGTAACCACTGATAGTTACGGGATTTGTCTATATCAGTTTGTTTGGTACGGGCAGAGTATTGGCAATGAAGCGGTTTATCTTTTCATTGATTCTGTGTCTGGTCGGTTGCATTTGCTTTTGCTTTCTTTTGAAAGTATTTTTCAGCTTCAGTCGTTGTATTGTGCCTTGTATTTCTGCAGCCATTTGAAACTCTATTTTGAACTTGTTTGCTTCCTTTACTACGGAATAAATACGCTTAATACTTTCATGTTTTTTTTAAACATATTATCATCACGTCTTCTGTAGCTTCCAGGTATTTTTGAAAGCCAATTGTTCTAGTTTTGTAGGACAGTTCTATTTGATCTAATCCTTCGGATTTGGGCACATACAGACGATCAACATCAGCTTTGGGATGTGCATGCGGTAGCAAGGGAGAAGCTTTCTCATTTTGGCGTTCATTTGCTCAAAGTCAGCTATGGTCAAGTTAAGGATGTTAAAACTGTTTTGCAACACAGGGGGAGCCAAGGTGTTTATGGCTGATATTCTGTTTTTTGAATTCAGTTCGGTATTCGGTACCAGACGCACCTTCTACTTTCTTATCTTCTACTACTAATGGGTGTGTTGTATACCATCTCCTTAGCTGTTTACTTACAGGCTTCATCTTGTTCCAGTTCCCTAATCTTTGTGACAAATCTAAATTTATTGCGGATATTTCTGTAATTCTCCCTTACTTGAATGTTACTTTTGCACATTTATCTAATCCGAAGTCTATACCTATGTGGTCACAGAAACATTTTACAGTATTGAGGAGACCCTTCAACTCATTGTCGTCTTTAGCAAAGAGATTGAGATTATCCATGTAGAGTAGGTGATTGAATATTTTTTGTCTAGTTTGTAACCATAGCTACTCTTGTTTAGTTCATGCTTAAGGGGGACTGAAGAAAAAACAAACAAAAAAACAAAATATGTTACAGGGTGTCCCCTTCAAAGGTTCCACGTCGGATGTTCAAACGATTGGAGACGGCAGTGCCTCTGGTGTAATTTAGATATAGTGTGGTGTTTCACATTCCCGGGCTGTGCTTAGGAAATTTACTACCACAGGGGAGACTTTGTACATTTCCAAATTTTTAAGGATCTAAGAGTGTGGCACGCTATCAAAGACTTTACGATAATCAATCCACGTTGCGCTAATATTTCTACACCGTTTCCTGCAATTTTCCAGGATCATTTTGTTTGTCAGGAGTTGATCTTTGCAACCATATGAACCCCTCGTGTATCCCATCTGTCCCAGTGGAAGAATGTTGTTTGCTTCGACAAAAGAGTAAATAACCTTCGTCAGGACAGACGTGATGAATTTATACGTGGTCGAGAGACATGTTATTGGTCTATAATTTTTCGGATCATCTGTTTCACCCATTTTTGGACTGACATATATAATACGTTTAGTGATCCATTCCGGGATTTCATTGGGATTATTTACTCCATACGGCGCTATGAGATGTATGATATGTAAGGCCACTTGATGCCTGCTTGAATCGTCATCGGCAGCCTGTACAATGTGTTATTCGAGGTTAGGCGTACGAGCGGATCTCGGTCTTCTTCGATCCATAGTTTGATTTGCCACGGACCTAGTGACAGTAACGGAACACGATAAACTGCAGCAAAAGTTCAATGTCTCGGCTGCCTTCGGTCTGGAAATGCAAAAACTCGAATTGATAGTATTTTTGCAAGGATTTTATGGATTGATGAGAGATGATAGCGCCAGAAATTGGGAACCTGGGGATTTCCATTTTGGGGATTTCGTTAAAGCTTGCCTAACATTATTTATGGTTATATTTTCCCACTCTTACAGAGGTGCATCCAGCATTCGTTCTTCTTCACGTTGGATCCATTCTGCATTTGGATTATATCCCTTTCGACTGCTCCAAATATTATCCCAAAATGTCTGCACATTGTCATTAGATTGTGGCTTTTCGACATGTATAGATGCTTTTCCAATTTTCCTGTAAAATTTAAGATCTGTTTAGAATATTTTATTTTCGAGATAGAACATACAATGTTTTTCGTATTGTCTTGTTCTCTGTGCCTTTAACTGAGGATTCTGTTTCAGCATTTCCTTAACTGATGTAATTTCAATTACTGATTTAATTTTATATTTCTGCTTGATCTTCTTGCACATGCGTGTTGCGATATTTGGGTTTCTAGTGAGGCTCATCTAATAAAGAAAGCTCACATCTGATTTTCTTTATTTCTCGCATCATTTTTGCCTTCTAAGCTGGCTCCCTCTCGTATGTTAATTTTTTTCATTTTCTTAACCCCTATATTCCTAGTAGCTGCTAAAAAGCTGTTATGTATATGACGTTGATAATTTCTGTAGAATCGTCTCAACTGGTTCCTTCTTAATTTCACAAAGACCTTGTCACACACATTAACAATCCACTTAATTTTCTGGCTATTTCTTTAAAAATTACTTTGGGGAAAATATTTTCGTATAAACAAAATTTATGACAATGTCAACTAGATATACTAAAATGTATTTTTGTTATATAGAGTTATTAAATATGTCTTTAATTTTGTATCAAAATTTAATGCAATGAAGTCATTCTAAATGTATTGTTATTGGGTTCTTAACTGAAGAAATAAAACGTTTCACACATTTGAATCAATGTTTATTTAATTCTTCAGACTTGTTAAGATCTACAAATCGAGAGAAGTGAGATAAATTAATAATAAATCGTTGAGCCTTTTCGTTTTTGGGATACCAATTTCGTTGCTTTCAAGAGAAAATGATAAGAAAGAATTTGTCGCCATCTAATTAAGCACAAATCTAAAAGACTTGAATTCGCTCCACGTTTCCGGATAAACTTTGTGTCTTATGCAATAGAATAAAAAAAAGACATTCGACAGAAAAGAGAATTCTTCTCTTTCCACTAAAAACAAGTCTGCGCAAATCAGGCGAAGCGAATCAATTGCTTCTCTCACTGTCCATTTGACAATTGTGACAGAAACGAATATGGAGTTTATTCCTTGTCCATTCCTCGGTTACAAAGCGTCGGGGTGTCTTGTCGCAAAAACGAAACGAGTCTTGGTATGAATTCCGAAATATACAGCCAGTTCCAAACAATCGCTGGTTGATTTGGCACGCACCAGACACTGATTCCTTCTTTGGAGAAGTGACACATTCGACACGGAGGTACATTTCTCGAAATGACGTGGCTATAATCTCTTCAGGACAAAAGAAAGAATGGCAAAACACGATTACTCTTTTCGTGAATAAAATACCGAGAGAGTTAGTTTTTTACTTTCTTTTAAAGAGTTTTTGTTATTTGGATTTATTTTTAAAATAGATGTGAACTGAATGAGATAGATAGATAGATAGATAGATAGATAGATAGATATTAAATGGATTGAGATAGATAGATAGATAGATAGATAGATAGATAGATAGATAGATAGATAATGAACAGATTGAGATAGATAGATAGATAGATAGATAGATAGATAGATAGAGAAAACGGACTTATATATGAAAAGGATGAGATATTTAAAATATATGTGCAAGCAGTAACTATTATTCCCATTGTCAATACACATAAACGCATATATATATATATATATATATATATATATATATATATATATATATATATGTATGTATGTGTGTGTGATACAGAGAGAGTCAGTTTGTGTGTATGCCTGTGTGATCGAGTCAGTGTGTGTGCTTGCGTCTCTGTATTATTATTATTATTATTATTATTCTCTTGTGGGCAGAATTATTCACCACACTCCCATAATCTTATATATAAAGCACAGTGTGCAAAACCTCCACTCTCACTGGTCCGATTTCAATGATTCATATCTCATTCAAAAGACCTACAAATGTTAAGCGCAAGGAACGATTTTCGTTGAGCTCAAAATCTTTTTTTCCAGATTATGCGAGGTTAAAATATATATTAATATATTATACTAGCCATTATCGTTGCTTTCATGACTTACGCGGAGGAACTCTTATTTTCCTTTTGTATCTTAAAACCTCCCTATGGAGCGTTATTTAAGCTAGCTCCTATGGAGGACACTTGGTTTGGCCATCAGAACAGTACCTAGGGAGGAATAGATGCGATAAACATCACTAAACTACAGAAGAACTCAAAATTGATCGCTGCATTTAAGTATTGAATTAATGTTTAAGTTTACTTTTTTTTTCAACGATAATTCTTCTGCTTAATTTAAAGGTGATTTGATGTATGTAGATCCTTATTTTCCGTAAAAACAATTTTCTTTATTTTATGGGTGACTGAACAGGGAAAATTTATAAGATAAAATTAATATAGTCTAAAGATGAGAAAATATAAATTAGAATTAGTCATTGTTAAATTCCGTGCTAATAGGAATATATACTTGAAAAACAAGGTGGATAAAATAAGTAAAGGTTTATTCTAAAAGCCAACACAATAAGAATAAAGGTAACAGTTATGAACACGGTCGTCGCAAGTCAGTTCAGTAGTGAGTGCTACTATTGGAAGGTCAGTAGTTCTCGCGTAATTCTGAATTGTAATCAACATATCCCAGCAAGTATATCTACCAACCCAACAACGCAGTCAGATGTGGCACAAGGCCGAATTTAATGTGGGGTATCCGAGCCCGTAGGCTCGGCCAAAAATTCCCTGTATATCCAGTATAAAACGGGGTCGGGTAGCTGTTTCCCGAGACAAGACTCTACCCTTCGACAGGGCCTCGTCTGGGGATCCTCTCGGCCCGGAGGCAGAGAGTTTGACCAGCACAGTTGGAGACGAATCTCTAACTCTAAAAGATCCCAGCTAGACGGTATCTAGCAACTGCCCCACGCACTCACATGTGTCACAAGGCCGAATTTAATATGGGGTCTCTGAGCCCGTAGGCTCGGTCAAATAATCCCCGTCGACCCCGCATAAACGGGATCGGGTCTACCTCCCCGGACAAAACTCTGCCCTTCAGCATAGACTCGTCCGGTCCCTCTCCGCCCGAAGGCAGAGAGTTCGACCAGCCCAGCTGGAAAATATTCCAGCTAGATTCCGTAGTCCGATGGCTTAGCGATACTTATATGTAGCTACTACCTATAGTGTAGTTACTCATGGGGGGTGACACTTTATTCCATGACATCAATTATACATTCACCATTTGAAGAGTTAGCGAAACATAATAGCTAATTAAGTAAAACTTATGTTATGGATTCTATATGAATAAATCTGAAACTGGAACTGAATTTTCCCATGAATTCTGAGATTTAAAAGTCCCAGCTATATTTTAAAGTAATTTAGACACTAAAAGATAAGTTACATTGTTTTGATTTTCATACAATAAATAGTTATGTTTAAGAATATAGTCTTATATAGTTTTTCCATCTACTAGCTGAATACTGGCCCTTGATTCATAATAAACTCATCTGCCGTTTCTCAACCCTCTCAAAGCTGGTTTAGATTAAGAGTTTTCCTTCTCCTAGACTGGTTTCTAACCAAGGCGATAGGACACAGTCTGCCCTGATATTTACCCATAGCGGGGAGGGGAGAAGGGATGGATTCATATCACGGGTATTTGCACGTAAGTGAATATAACAAACTTGACTGCAATTCGATCTCAGCTCTCCAACTTCACATCCCGAGCCCTTATCAATTACACCAACCACATATCCAAGTACCTGGTATTTTTCAAGCTGTCATCGATCTAGACCAACTTCAAAGCTGGTTAACTTTAGTGATCGGATGAGGAAGGATGTTTCAACGTGATAGAACCATAAACATACACATAGACACACAAACACACACAGACACACACAGACATATATATTAGATATCAGATTATTTGAATCCGCTACCTTGGTTTCAACATAATTGCACCTCCGACCAATTCATTTCCAACAGGAGGTCGGGACAGAACCAGACGCCGATTATCTTGACCGGCCAGTCCGTCCAGAGGAAAGGTCCGGGAAGAGAAGCCCCCTTCCACGAATCCAACCGCAAGCCAACAGACTTATCGCGGTTGATCTTGGCCCCTGTCACCATCTCATAACCCTTGATTTCTTTGCTGACTTTGTTAATTTCGTCCCTACTCGACACCAGAACCGAAACGTCATCAGCATAGGCGGAGTACCTGGCCGAGATGGTAGCACCAGGTAAGGAAATTCCGCGAAGGACCGGATTCGTCTTCAACTTACGCAGGAAAGGTTCCAACGCAAGAACGTACAGCAATGGAGACAGCGGACAACCTTGACGAATGGAGCGAGACAAAATGAAAGGTTTCGATCTTACCCCATTCACTTCTACCAGTCCGGCCCGAAACCGGCGGCCGAAAGGACAGCCTCCAGAAACCGATGGTCAACCCTATCGAAAGCCTTGAACTGATCTAAATTGATCAGCGCGGCATCACTGTCGACTTTCTCGATAATCAAGCGTACCAAATGAAGATTGTCCTGAATAGTCCTGCCCTTCACAGCACAAGTATGCTCGGGACCAATCAGACTTTCGAGGACAACCTGCAAACGGTCAGCTAAGACCTTGGCTAAAATCTTCAATTCTGTATTTAACATCGTCAAAGGCCGATAATTATCTACCCCATCCCCACTGTCTTTCTTCTTGCGAAGCAACTTGATCACACTCCTGGTGAGGCGTTGAGGAATAGACCCCTGCCTCATCCAGTTGTTGAAAATCAGTGCCAACAAGGTTACAAAGACTGGCGACTGCCTCAAGTATATTTCATAGGAAGACCATCTAATTCCGGAGTCTAGTCCAGGCCAACCTGCTTCAGCGCATCCCAGATCTCAGACTCTGTTATGGGACACTCGCACCTAGCCACTTCAGCCGCCTGAAGGCAGGGAAAGTCGGCTAAATAGGCATCGAACTGAGCAGAGCTCAGACCGGGCTCCCTGGTAAAAAGCTCCTGAAAGTAGTCACGAAAAGCCTCGCAAATGCCCGCGTCTGTAGTCACAGTCCGCTTGTCCGGCAATGTGATGCTCGCGATATGCCGACTAGATGCCTTACGAGCTTCCTCTGAACGCAATGAAGCGGCCATATTCGTAGCCTCAAAAGACATTCTTTTTATCCTTGCCCTAACTACTAGAGCTTGATCCTTCTTGATAAGCAAAGAGGCGAGCTCCGCCTTAGCTACGGCTATGTCCCCACTATCACGGGATTTTATCACCCGATCTACTTTGGCCTCAAGAGACTTTTGCGCTGCTAGCCCTGCTAGATTGAGTCGTCGACTAAAATCATCAGCAAAAGACCTAAGTTTTGATTTCAAAGAGCCCCACCACTTATTCCCAACCACAGCCCCCGGCAATTCCAGCTGTAACATTAGTAAAAGCTGGTCCCGGAAATCTTGCTCACCAAATAATGATGAGTTTAATTTCCAGTAACCAGCCATCTTAACCCTAGGCTTATCTAAGTTTACCCGAACACGGACAAGCCTATGATTCGAGTAAACTATAAAATGGAAACTTAGACATTCTAAGAGCCCTACGTCGACTCTCTTAACTAGAACTCGGTCGATGTAGCTTGCGCTAGCCACCGTATTCGAGCTGCCGGGGGTGCTCATTTCGGTACTTATCGACGAGATCAGACCCGTCGATAAAGTCCCGAAACGATTTCACATACGGATTGTTAGTACCCGGTTTTTGCCCTATACGATCTATATCGGGATCAAGGACGGCATTCCAATCACCCGCTAGAACTACCGAACGAGAAGTCGTCAAAAACGGCTTCATCTGCAGAAACAAACCAGGCCGCTGCGTATGGAAATTGGGCGCATAAACCCTAATGAAACGAAGAGCCTTATCCCTTATGGTAACATCCAGCACGCAAAGCCTCCCCGCCGGATCCTCGAAGACAAGAGCACACACCGCATCCAGAGACTTGCTCACCAGCCAGGAAACACCCCTCGAGCGTCCATAAAAAACATGCTGAATAGAGGACGAACCTCTTAGACAGAATGTCCTCATGATCGCGAGATAAAAAACGGGTCTCCTGTACACAACATACATCCACCCCGAGACTCCGACCTCAGGCCCCGGACATTCAGAGTTGCTAACCAGAGAGCCAATATCTGACCTAATTAGGGTTGGGACACTGATTTGAAGGTGGGGACAAGGTAGATGACGTTGTCGGAGTGTCTTTTTTTAGTCTGAGATACCCTCTGTTTGTCTAATTTCTCCTTCAGCTGTTTTATCTTTTCCGTTTTCTCAAAACCCGGGTTGTATTTTTGCTGTTGCTCTTTCAATGTCGCATCAGAGACCGGGGCATCGCCCTTAACGTTGACAGTGGGAGTGGGGCTGTACGTGTCTCTTGCCCTTGGGGCTTCATTGGACTGAGGCGCTTCCCTCTGGCCTTACAAGCAACCAGCCATTCCCCCTCCCCCTTCTCCATAACTGCACTAGCAGCGGGCGAAGGCTCTTTGGGAAATGTGGCCTTTGTGCCAACCGGAGGTTTATCCGAACCGGCCCCGGAAGCTGGCATGCCCATTACAGGCGAGGCGGAAGGTAACGACGCGGTCAGAGGGGGATCTTGGTCGACTGGCGCTTCACTTCCAGAGACCTTCTTCTCTGGGCAGGAAGAGTAGAGGTGACCAGTCTCTCCACACTTCCAACATACCGGTTTGCGGCCGGTCACAATGACTGGCAGCTTCAAGCGCCCTACTACCAGACAGTTGGGGATGGAGCGGAAGGCTTCTTGGTTCAACATAATTTCGAAACTCCACACCCCCTTTCAGGCTATCGCGAGAAGCACCCAGAATCTCGCCATACTGCGAAAGGAACGCAGCCAGGTGTTCCACGATAACCTGAGGATGTACCTCGTATATTGTCACGCTGGTCCAATATTAAATCTTCACGACTTGAAGCAGCGACACACTCTTCCGGCGTGGGTAACAATATGTCCCACATGAAATATACCGCTCCTTTCACAATTCTGAGGGGCTTAAACCCCAAGGACATCAGTGATTTTAACACTGTGTCTTTCGTCGAGCGACAAATTTTGCGCGAACGCTTGTCCACGACAAAGACCGACACAATTCTTTTTTCAATCTTTCTTAATTCTTCCAAGAGTCCACCTTCCACGACAAGGTGTGCGTAACTCTTGGCTCGCTCCAAGAACTCCGCAACATTGATTACGCAATTCGGTGGAGAAGGTCCAACAAGAGGGCAATTCCCCGGCCCCTGCATTCTTATTTTTCTTCAGTTCGCTTTCGCCATTCTCGGCATCCTTGATTTCAAAGTTTTCGCTTTTTTTTAGCCTCTGAGGTCTCTGCAGCTTTTTTTAAGGGTATTCACCATTTCTTCATTTGATGAAATTGAGAAAAGGGTACTCATTAGTATCATTTTTATCGGGCGGGTGGTTTTTGATAGAGAACAAATGCTTTTTTTACTGATCTTTTAAAGTCAGGGATTATTGGTTTCTTTTTTTAATCAGAAAGGACGGCGCTGTTCTTGTTTTTTTTATTTTTAAAGGGGGATAGGGAAGGGTGGGTAGGAAACCGTTATTAAAAAAGTAGGGGTAAAAATTAAATAAAGTTTTGCTTAACAGCGAGACAACAAATTTAATTAACAAACAAAGGTCGACAGACAAAAATAAAACAGAAGGACGTATAAAAAATTAAAAAGGACGAAAAAAGAAACAAGTTTCGCCTAAAGGCAAAAGAAATTTAAACAGATAAAACGAAAACACAAAACAAATGGACGTAAAACAGACGATAAGAAGTGAACAAGGTTCACAAAAACGAAGAAAGAACAAAAATTAAAAGGACGGCAGACAAGAAAGCAACAAATTACACAATAAAAATGAAAGTTATAAACGGAAAAACGCTATACAAAATGAAATACGAAACTAAAAATGTGACAATTTACAATATGGCTGCCGATAAAAATGGTCAACCCAAAAACAAAACGTTAAATAAGGAAAAAAAAGGACAGAAATTACAAATTAAAAACAAAATTTACGGATATTAAAAGAAAAACACAGAAATAATTAACACGTAATAAATAAAGGAAAAAGGTCGAACTAGAAACGTAAAAAAAATAAAAATAAAAAGATAAACTCCGGGAGGTGGGCACGGGAAAAAATAAATTAAAAAAAATAAAAATAAAACGTTAAATAATAATAGCAAAAATGAAGTAACGGTAAAAATGGGTCGGGTAAATGAGACAATCAAAAATTTAACCAATAGTCAAAAAAGGATCGTTAGAAAAATGAAAAAATTAACAAATAGTCAAAAAGCAACGTTAGAAAAACGGTAAAAATAAATCAAAACTTAGCTAAATTAAGACAATCAAAAGTTCAAAAAATTCTCTGAGAGACAAAAGAAATGTCTAACACGGTCAGACAGGCCTTCTGTTTCCTTGTGAAGCAAACCAACTGATTTTACCTCATTTTATAGGAGAGTGCCTTATATACCAGTTAGGTTGGTCCATTTTGCTAGAATGGACCTGCCCAATACATTTGCATGAGTGGTCTTTACTCACACATATATTTCTCCATGAAATGACTCAAGTCAGGTTAGCTTTGGCTACATACCTTTTTCTGTCTGAGAAATTCTTTGGACCTATTTACTGCGATTCTTTAGTTAAGTTTGGATTTATTTTGCCTTTTTACATACGTTTCTTTTTGACTATTTGGTAAATGTTTGATTTTTTTCTTTTTTCAATTCGTTACCCTCTTATTTTTTTTTTACTTTATTTTACTATTAATCTTTTATTATTTAAATTTTTGATTTTCTCTTACGTTTTCTTTTTTCCATTTTTAAATTTATTTGCATCCCCTACCCCCTTCACAGATTTTATCGGTTTATTTTGATTTTTACGTTCACCCTCCGACTTCATCTTTATTTGTTTATTATTACGTGTTACTTTATTTCTGTGTTTTACCTTTAAATATCCGTTAAATTCTCTGTTTTACCGTTTAATTTTGTCTGTAAGGTATTTGTTTGTAAAGTTTGTTTTTATTTTGTATTTTCTGTCCTTTTTTTTCATTGTTTTTCGTTTTGTTATACGGTTGACCGTTTTTTTTTTTACATCGGCAGCCATATTGTGATTTGTTTAGCGTTTCGTATTTTCTAACGTTTTCTTTTCCTTGTTTAGCGTATTGTTTATTTTGTTGTTTTTTCTCATCTTAAGTCTATTTGTTTGTTTGTACGTCTTTCTGTCTTGCGTTTTCGACTGTTTTTTGTTATTCTGTTCTCGTCTGTCCTTTTTTTACGTTGTCCTTTTCGTTGGTTTAACCTTGTTTAGCATTCTTTTATTTATTTAATCTATTGTACGTTGTTTTTTCGCCTTTAGGCGAACCTTATTTGTTTGTCTCTCGTCTATTGAATCTTGTACGTCCTTCTGTTTTGTGCTTCATTGGCTGTTTATATTCTGTTGCTTTGTTTTTAGCCGAACCTTGTTTGTGTATTTTTGCGAGTCCTTGCTTGTTTTTTGTAATTATTATTTTTTCCGCGTTTTCAATGTGAACCATGTTAACCTTATTTGTTTATTATTGTCTATTTTTTCTTATTTTTGCCTTTGGGCGACATTTATTAATTCACCACCCCTCCCCTTCCCTGTAAAAATGGAAAAAAAGGGAAAAAAAAGAATTCCGTCTTTTTTAATGAAAAAAAAAATAATGGCCAATTTTAAAAAGACGGTCAAAAACATTTATTCTCAATTAAAAAGGACCCGTCTGATAAAGATAACATAGAAGAATATCCAGAGTTATCTAAGATTCCGTCGAATGATGAAATTATAGAGGCTTTTAAAAAAGCTTATAAATCTACAGTGGCCGAAAAGAGCCATAATGTAGAATCCAGAGACAGCTCAAGTAAAATTGCAGAGGCCAGGGAATCGCCCTCTTGTTGGAAGTCCACCCCCAAAAAAGTTGTTATCAGTATAGCGGAGTTCATGGAGCGATCCAGGAGTAACGCTCACCTTGTCGTAGAAGGTGGACTCTTGGAAGACCCCATTGAACTGAAGAAAATTGAAAAAAGAATAGTGTCGGTCTTTGTCGTCGATAAGTGTACGCACAAAATTTGTCGTTCGACTAAAGACACAGTGGTGAAATCCCTGCAGCCCCTGGGGTTTAGCCCCTGGGGTTTAGCCCTCTAAGAATCATTAAGGGTGCTAAATTCTTCATGTAGGACGTATTGCTTCCCACCCTAGAAGATTGTGTAAGGGCCTCAACAAGAGACCTTATAACAAATGACCTCATCTTGAGGACGGAATAAGAAGGCAAGAGAAGGACCAGTAATATATGAGGTCCCTCCTCATATTATCGGGGAACACGTGGCGGCATTCTTGTCGCAGTATGGCGATATGCTGAGTGCTTCCTGCGAAAGCTTGACCGGGGGATGGAGTTTTGAGTTATGTTGAATGAAAAGGCCTTCCGCTCCATCCCCAACTGTCTGGATGTTGGACGCCTGAAGCTGACAGTCATTGTGACCGGCTGCAAACCGGTGTGTTGGAAGTGCGGAGAGACTGGTCACCTCTCCTCTTCCTGGCCAGAGAAGAAGGCCTCTGGAAGTCAGGCTTCAGTTGACCAAAATACCCCTCTGACCGTGTCTTTAGATTCCACCACGCCTGATATGGGTATGCCAGCTTCCAGGACCGATGTGGTAAAATCTCCGTTTGGGTCTACATCAAAGCCCGTATTTCCCAAAGAGCTTTTTTCCCGCTGCTTGTGCAGTTGTGGAGAGGGCAGAGGGGTAATGGCTGGTTGAAGCCACTGGGACAAATGACACTGACAGTCCCACCCCCTTTGTCAACAGTAAGGGCGACGCCCCGGTCTCCGAATCTACTCTAAGAGATTTACAGAAAAAGTACGACCCTGGATTCGAAAAAACAGAGAAGATCAAAAATCTGAAAGAAAAACTGGAAAAACAAAAGTCCTCTTCAGTTAAAAAGTCCACTCTTTCGACATCTTCTGCCAATCAATCCCCACATCCTTCAACCCGTCTCAGTAGAGAACCCAGTACTAAAAAGACCTCTCCTGTGAAAAAGGCAACTCCCTCTACATTTTCTGCCAAACAATCCCCACACCCTTCAACCCCTCTCAGTAGAGAACCCAGTAGTAAAAAGAACTCCCCGGTGGAAAAGGCCATCCCTCTACATCATCTGCCCAACAATCCCCACACCATTCAACCCTTCTCAGTAGAGAACCCAGTCCAAAAAAGACCTCTCCAATGAAAAAGGACACTCCCTCCACATCTTCCGCCCAACATTCACAAAAGGCAAATCCCTCAACCCCTATTAGTAGAGACCCCAGCCCTTTAAGACAAAACCTATAGCAACCCTCCCCCACTAAAATACCTGAAATGCTCCTACCCACCAACAAAAGGCAAAGGAGTCCCACAATACCGCGAATGTCGTCGTACTCTGAAACTCTTATGGGCGTCGGATGGCCTCTCCAGGAGGCTTGCTCGATATTGCCTTGGGCGCCTGGGTTGAAATGTTTCAATAATGATGAGGCATCACTCACCTGGCTGGTGATTCGTGGGGCCCTCTGGGTCGGCAAGAGACTTTGTTCAGCAGGCTTGGAGAAATATCCAAACTGTCGTCGCTGTACGGGGGAAGTCGAGACCATTGGTCACGCTTTCTTTCACTGCAGGGCGGTAGTGCCGTTGTCCAGGTTTGTTGAAGGCCTCATGGTTCGCATGCTGCAGGGAAAGTTTTTTGTCCTTGAAGCCAGTTCTGTTTGTAGAAATGTGGTGCCGCAGATGACGAAGGTTGAACAATATGTGTTCTTTTGCTTACTAGGGGTTATGAGAGTCGTGATTTGGACGACGCGTCAGAAGGAATTCTACGAGAGCGAGAAGTTCACTTCTTCCCAACTGATCTTGTTCTTTAAGCATCAGCTAAGGTCAAGATTAGGACAGAAATGCGGCGGCTCACCTCATCAGAATTTGGCAAAAGGTGGGTGAATCTTGCGCGTATGTGCCGAGTAAAAGGGGCTGACCTTGAGTGGCATTTTGATGCCGGTTAGGGATAAGGATATTGTTTTCCTGGGTTGAACATGGGCAACGCATCCCGAGATTAGGTTAGTGTAGGTCTGGTTTTTTGGTTTTTTGATTTTTAGTTTTTTCTTCTTTTCAGTAAACTTAGCTAGGGTGTGTTTGCTCATTGGCCCCTTTTATTTCTCTCCCAATTTTATTTTTCCTTTAGTTTAATTCCCCATCCCCTCCCTCGTTTAGGTGGTCAGTGATGTCAGTTCTCTGGTGGATGCGGGACACCTTTCGTTTCGGGTGTGTGTTTTTCGTATTTGTTGTTGTTTATGAATGAGTGTGTCGATTTCGTCCGGTTAACTGATATTTCTGCCACACGTTTGTGGGGGTTTTATTACTAACACCCTTTTTGTTTAGTTTCTTGTAAGTATATCATATGTCATATTGTATATACTCATTGGGGATCTTTTAAAAATTGTTGTTTTTTATGCCCTTCCTCCCACAGACTATATTTGTCCATAAGGGGACTATTTAGGATTTTCATTGAGACAAAGAATTATTTTGGTGGACGTAGTAAGGAAGGTATGGATAAATGTGTTGTCTTGGTGAAAGGAATATTGTTTTGTATGATAGGGTCAGTGGTTGTGGCTAATTCTATATTAAGACAAGTGATGGCCGTTCTTTTCCCCATCCCCCTTTTGGCCCTTTGCCACATTTGTTGTATTTGTGACAATAAATATTGTTAGCTTTGCCTACACTTGCCTACTTGTGTGTCAGACCACTGGCAAGCTAACCAATATTCTGCAGATAATGACTAATTGAATAGTCGAAAGTACTTGGATATACAGAACATTTTGAATAGATTTTACAAAAACACTTGCATAAAAAGAGAGGTTGTTGCCCAAATACACAATATATATATATATATATATATATATATATATATATATATATATATATTCACTCTTAAAATATTTTGCTTGAGGTGTTTCAAACGAAGTATGATTATTTATATAGAAATAAGATAACAGTCACAAAAATCATATATTTTATTAAAACAATATTTGTATGAAGCGTCAACAAGGTGGCTGTTGACTCGGAGCAGGAATTACAGTCAGCAAAGAGTGGAAGGAATCTAAAGCCAGAGAGGGCTGATATGACGAATCAGATATATCCATTTGTTGAAGTTACACACGATGCCACGTTTCACGAAGAAGCCAACTCCTTTCAGAAATAACTTGATATTTATGCACAAAGAAACTCTATCTTATTTGCCAAAGAAAAGTAAACAACACTTGAATATAATTGGTTTCGAAAACACTTGCTTAATACTGTGGCCGGTTTGTTTGTCGGACAGAAAACTGAAAACTTATGAAGCTTTTTCAAAAGAAATATTTACGAGCAAATATGGACTTTACATGCTATTCTGGATACGGTTTCATATGAAAAAAAAAAAACATAAAATTACTCACAGAATCAATATAGAAACTAAAACTAAAAAGTAGTTTTAAAATATGGAGCCACAATGTATGAGTAATATGTACTGATTTATTACTTAAATGCTTTATTCGAAATATCTTGCATATTTATAGAGCAAATATTTCCAGGGTTCCTTTCGTTAATTTTCTAAAATATAAATATATTAAAATTTGTTATATTTATAGGAAAGCGCTGTTTTCCGCCCTTAATGATCGGTTTGTGCCGTGAAACAGTCACTATACATAAGTGATTCTGATGTTCGCAAACAACACACACACACACACACACACACACACATATATATATATATATATATATATATATATATATATATAAAGACATTTTTTATGATTATACGTTCTTTTTATAGATACAAATATTTAAGTAAATGTTCAGTTTATAATAAACAGTATTACATAATACTGTATAAACAGTTACCGGCACGAATGTCTAAGAAATTTTCATAGAAAATATGCGTCCTCCGACAGGAATCGAATCTGTATCCTCTACGGAACCGTCAAATAGCCTGACGTGCCTTAACCGATTAGGCCACAGAGGAGCGTTCGTTTAGCAAGGTCGATTTTGCTATTTTTAAACGAAATTCTCCATGATTTTCTTTCATTATTTCAATCCCTATTGCAGACACTCGCTCAGGCACATTTGTGTTTGTTCAACACCCACATAGTCCACCTGTGGTTTATACTTCAACTATGCTGCGCAGACTTTAATTACAGTTTCTAATGTGATCAACAATCTGAACAAACTCATACTCAAACCCTCGGATATGATTACTTGTAATTACGTGTTAGCACAGCTATTGACGGCCCGCAAGTGTTACGTCTACCCGATTTCACTTACAAGGCTTGGGTGAAGCCGTGGCGCATGGTTTTCAGGCACTTTGCCTCTCCAGACTAATAATATCAGGAAGTATCCTTACAGACAAATCAACCGTGGTGAGATTATATATATATATATATATATATATATATATATATATATATATCGCCACGCATTCACACACACACACACACACACACACACACACACACACACACACATATATATATATATATATATATATATAGGCTCGGAAGAAAGTTTCATAAGCGAAAGAAGAAACAGCATCGAAAGTACGGTTTAATCTATGGTTACATCTCCCTATTTCAACTGTAAGATGATGAGACCTACCCGCCAAACTAGCACTGCGTTTCAATTGATAAAATCTTTGTACCATAGAGGAAAATTCATCGAAATAATTACCAGGAAAAAGTATAGTAAAGTCCTTAGAAATTTACGTTACGAATGTGCAAAAGTGAGTGAAACTTAGATGCCAGGGCAGAACCGATAATATTGCAGATTCTTTGTATTTTATCAAGAATCTATCAATATATAGCAGGAACACCAGGCCAGATATGGCAGTAATATTCATAGCAAAGTCGAATGGCAAATTATGAAAATGAACTTATGCGCAATGTTTTATTCTTTTTATCATTTCACCCCAAGCAAGGCAATATAGCCACTAAGATGCAAGTGAGTGTTAGAGAATATGAGAAAAATATACTAAAAAGGAGAGAGAACAATGACAGAACACGAATTAAGAAGACAGAAGATAACAATTGACATTGAATTTGAAGATCAAAGTTGTCTGAGAAGCAAGAAAGCTAGAAGAGAATTTCATAAGTTGAGAAGTGCGATAGAAGAAACTGTCAGCATAGAACTTACGGTTATATCTAGCCATTTCGACTGATGAGACCTAACCGCCTATTTAGCGCTGCACTTAAATTCATAAATAGGCAACAAAGTGTAAATACATAGCAGAACCACCAGACCCAAATGTGGCAGTAATAGTCAAAGTATATATATATATATATATATATATATATATAGAAAGAAAGAACAGTAAGATATATAATCCGGTGTTCGTATAGATATATTTATTTTTACAAAATAGTGCTCAATGTAAATTTACAGAGCATTAATATTAAAAATTACAAAATTAAATTCGGAGCTTTCAGCTTCCATTTTTGAAACATGTTTAGAACTGTGTAGCGAAAAAAAACATATTTTAAATCAATTACCTGCGCCGATAAGCACACATCCGATTTACATATTTTAAAATCATTTATATAAAAAATGGCTATATTTAGATTTTTAATAAGCTTAAATCAGTCTGGAATTATGGAGCGCTCAGTGAAGGTGGAAGATTACATAAGCCTTCCGATTTAATACACGTATTTGTTAACCAAAGTAGCATTGTGCATGGGAGGAGAATATGTTATGTTTGAGTGTAAAAAAAAAAAAGAGAACTTTTAACTAATAAAAGCCATGCAGGTTGTTGGAAGTATATCGTATTTCTGAAATTTCGTTTCGGAGTGAATGCGGAGATCTGAAATTTATAGACTTTCTCGCTCAATTCTCCCTAAAAAGTTAGTCGGCAGATATCCTCTACTTGAGACAATAAAAGTAGCCAATACAGAGCATATGAGTTGTGCTACTTAACACTAAAAAAAAAAAAAAAAAAAAACTGGTGAAAAGATAGTTTATTCGATTTTCAGTAAGAAGCAGAGACATTCCTACTTTGAAATATTGGCCTGAGAATGCTGTGAAGATTAACAGAATGACACAACAGAACCAGTCACTAGCTACATAGTTAATTCCACATGATGTGATAATGTTGCACTGCAACGTTACAATATGATATGGTGTCAAATAACTCCTCTCTGCCCACGTCACGGTCGTAACTGTCTGCTTCTTTTACTTCTGGCCTTCTCATCTTCCAACGAAAATTCAACATGACTTACAAAGACCGAAAAAGTAACCCTAAACCAGCCACACGTAAATCACCTAAACCCCTCAATATTTCGTTCTCCAACATCCGTGGCATAAGAACAAACTTCTGCAGTATGGAATCTTTCCTCACTGCAAATTGCCCGGATATACTGGCTCTCTGTGAGACTAATCTTCCCCTCTATCCCCTCCTCTGATCACTCTATCCCAGGCTACCTTCCTCTCCTCAGAAAAGACTCTATAACCCACATGCACGGCCTTGGTGTCTACATAAAGGACCATCTCCCTCTGGCCAGAGAGTTGTCTCTCTAACCGCCAGACCAGTCGTACATCCGACTATCTCTTCCCAATGCGGTAAGCTATCTCTTCTTCCTTTACCGCTCTCCATCCTCTCAAGACTGGGATACTCGATAGCATTTCTGATAGCATAGACAAGGCTCTCGCCCTCCACCCGTTTGCCCACATATTTGTGTTTGGCGACTTTAACTCTGATCATGCGGTAGTATCTGTTAACATCTCCTTCAACTCTACCCCCTACAAAGAACCTCCTACCACTAGAACTTCGTTCTACTATCAACGAGCTGACTGGGACGCGTTCCGTGATTTCCTCCGCGATGTCCCCTGGGATCGTGTCTTTACGTTCCCCGTTCAAGAATGTGCTTCTGAGGTCTCTTCCTGGGTTAAAGCTGGAATCGACGCTTTCATCCCCTCAAGGAAATATAGGCTCAAGTCGCGCTCCCCACCCTGGTTCTCCGCTGCTTGCTCAGCCGCCATCGCCCATAGGAACCACTTCTTTCACCTATTCAACGTGTAAACGTGTCCTCAACGATGCTAAGTCACTATTTGCTGCTCGGATGAAAGAGCGTATTGCATCTCGCAAATTTGGCTCCAAAGATTATTGGTGGCTCTGCAAGAGTGTATTGAACAACTGCAAACCCTCTATACCTCCATTGTTCAACCAGTTCGAAGTCCTGACCTCCTCTGCCGACAAGGCTGAATGCTTTGCACAAAAATTTTCATTCAACTCGACGCTCGACTCTTCCGGTGTACCCATACCCGACTTACCTCTTAGAACTGAGGCCATATTGAGTGGGTTAAATATAACCCCATCATTGGTACTGGCCGTTATCTCCAATTTAGACCCCAACAAGGCTAGTGGTGGAGACAGGATACCAGCGATTGTCTTGAAGAAATGCGCGGCTGAACAGGCGCCCGCCCTTTCTAAACTATACAACTACTGCCTCAAGGAACCTTGTTTTCCTGGCTGCTTCAAGTCTTCTTCGGTTGTTCCTGTCTTCAAGAACTCCGGCGACCCCTCTGACCCTTCCAACTACCGTCCTATCAGTCTCCTTCCCCTCTTCGGCAAAGTCTTCGAAGCCCTAATCAATACCGAAGTGGTTAACCACCTCACATCCCATGATCTGCTCTCATACAAGCAATATGGCTTCTGCTTTGCCCGATCTACAGCTGATGGGCTTACGGCCATGACTGAAACTGTCTACCGAGCTCTTCAAAATAACGGGGAAGCTGGTGTCGTGGCCTTTGACATCTCCAAAGCATTTGATAGGGTTTGGCATGCCGGCCTTCTTCACAAGCTCCAGGGTTATGGAATTACGGGTCGATTGTTTGACCTAATACAATCATTCCTGTCAAACCGTGAACTGAAGGTCGTTCTCAACGGATTCTCCTCCAGTTCCTATCCCACGAACGCAGGTGTTCCTCAAGGCTCCATCCTAGGCCACACTCTTTTCCTTATCCACATAAATGACCTTCCTGACGCCATAAATTCCCAAGTTGGCATCTACGTGGATGACACCACAATTTATTCCTGCCTCAAAAACAAATCTAGTGTCACTGACAAAACGAAACTGGTCGTGCGTCTCGAAAAGGACCTCCAATCGGTTGTGAACTGGGGCAGGAATTGGCTGGTCAAATTTAATGCTTCAAAAACAAAACTTCTCTGTTAATCACCACAGAGATCCTTCCCTGCCCTCCATTAGAATGTCTCACGCTCAACTTCTCGAGAGCAACTCACTGCGGCTGCTCGGTCTCACGCTGACGGCTGACTTGAGATGGAATAAATACATTGAGTCAATTGCTTCGTCCACCGAAAGGAAAGTTGGCTCCCTGTGCCGCACCAGGAAATTTTTCTACCCGGAATCGATCCTCCAGTTCTACAAATCAACAATTCGCCCTTGCATGGAGTATTGCTGCCATATATGGTCTGGAGCCCCTTCTGTTTGCCTCGGGGTTCTTGATAAGCTCCAGAGGCGGATATGCAATATAATTGGCCCTGATCTGGCATCTCGTCTACAGACACTTTCTCACAGACACACCGTCGCCTCTCTCTGTCTGTTTTACAAATACTTTCATGGCAATTGGTCCGAGGAGCTGCATTCGCTGATTCCCAAATTTCATGAGTTCAAGCGCCCGACGAGGCTGGCATCCCGCTCTCACTCCTTCAATGTCGAAACTCCTAAATGTAGCCGTCTCTTCTACTCCAGTAGCTCCATGTCTCGCACCTCTCGCTTGTGGAACACCCTTCCCTATTCCTGTTTCCCTGTGAGCTATAATCTCCAACTATTCAAATGTAATGTCAATCGACATCTCCAGTTGCCTTGATCTATCCACTACTCTTCTCCTCATCCTTTCTTCTATCACTCCTATCTGATCTTGTTCCAAATTTTCTGTAACCCCTTGCGTCCTAGTGGCTTCCCGCCTTGCTTGGGGTGCAACGCTTAAAAAAAAAGAAAAAAAAGGTGAGTTACTAGAAGTTTCTGAAATGAACTGAAGAAAAATATTATTTTATTACGAACCTTTTAATTTCATCTCCATAATTTAGAACTATAAATCCTTGAGGTATAATATATATATATATATATATATATATATACTACTACTACTACTACTACTACTAATAATAATAATAATAAAAAGGCTAAAACACTAATATTCCATGGTCATAATTCATTCCATAGGACGGATGAGTCTCAGATTAGAGTCGAGAATAAACCAACATGTTGCTAGATATTTTAGATTACATTATTGTAATCATTCTCGTGTGTCGCAATCAACTCACGTGCCTTCAATTAGACAACACCTATTGGATAATGAGTCATGATCGTCATGTGTTTCGACTGAGTCGTTTTCCATTTTACATACAGGCAGATCAAAACATCATTTATTAATTTTGGAAGCTTTATGCTTAAAATTATTCCAACCTGTACTGTGCAAGCAAAAGAAGAATTTTTTAAGATCCTTGAATTTATTCGGAGATACTTGAGCCTTATTTTTTTCTTTTTATGCTCCACTATATATAGTAGAAGTCCTCATATATGAACAACCTCATATTCGAACTTCTCCGTGTTGTCGTTTAGATATTGTAGGAATTTGCTACATTCTACTATTTTCCATTCCATTACAGATAATTATTAGTAACTTGAAATTTCTCAACGCTTAGTGTCTTGCACAGAAGAAACTTCAACTGGAAGAAAAAGGAAAAGAAATTCTTTCACGTTACGTTAGAAATTAGAGATTATTGAACAACTGGATGAATCTCCTAATTCGTAAAATTTTCAAATTAACAAACAAGGGTTGCAGAATCTGAACGAAACACTGAAACCTGCACTTGAAGATAATCCACTGAAAAGAACGGATAAATGAAGACTCAAAAGAATTCAACGGTAGAATCATTTCAAAATGATTTGGAATGTCAAAAGACAGAGGAAGAATATAATTCTTTCGATAATTGTGAAAATACGAAGAATGATGAAGAAGACTGGAATTCAGAGAAAACGCTTGATAAGGTCTCCAAATTCATGGAGAAAAAAAAATTTGTTCAGCTGTACAGAATGTACAAGCGCACGTAATTTTCAGAAATACCTTTTAATTTAAAAAACTAAAAGAGCGAAAAGTAATAATGAGAAAAGAAATAACAAAGAGAAAACAAAAACGTATCGAGCATTAAACATTGCAAATTAATATTTACTTTCGTGAGACACTTGATTTTTCATATGTTGTGGATAAGTTCTTTTGAATTGTTAAGTTGTATTAACACATGCCACATTATATCCGATCACTTCCTAATATCCGAGCTACAATGGAATAGTGTATATATATATATATATATATATATATATATATATGTATATAAAGATATTTTTGTAGGTACAAAATTTAATGATCGAAATAAAAGTATAAAACATAATATTACGTGACATATTAAAAAAAAAAAAAAGAAAAAACAGGCGAAGCAAACCGGTTTCGCTCCCGCTCTTCAGGCTTCAACGGGAGATTTAAAATTAACACAGATAAATGTACAATAAAAAGAAGTTCTGAAAAAAAATATATTAGAAAAAGGAACTAGAGGCAAATGACAGCGACTCCCAACAAACACGACACAAAAGAAGGCTTACGGGACCCGATGTAAAGTGCCTCCGGAACCTTTAGATGAAATAAAGAGTGAGACCGGCACAACACGGTGTACCAGTCTTTATTTATTTTGTAAATAATTGTAAAATTGTGGCACAAGGCCGAAGGGGGCGTGGGGGAAAGGTTGGTCTTTCACTAGCTATCCTATTCCGAGTTAACGACAATCGCGACCCATTCATTCATTACAATTACACATTCACCACAAAAACTTATCCTTCTCTATTACTTCAGCACACACCACAATACCTCATATACACAGGGGACCTACCAAACACCCCATGATTTAAAAATTTTAATGTTCATATATATATATATATATATATCCATAAAAATTCAATGAAACACAAAATGATGGGGAAGGGGCTATGAAACCCAATAATAAAATCAAAATATCAACCGAAAACAAAACCAAAATAATGTTAGTAGGACCCGTCTACCCCTCAAAAATCATGAGAGTGGCCGCTGTATTCTGTCAATAGACAAAATCAAGAAGCACACTCACTAACGGAATGGGGAGGGGAAAAATAAATGACGGAATGGGGAAAACAAAAGCTGTCTCTGCCGAGATGAACAGTGGGGACAAAAACAAACTGGGGAGATTGGGAATCTCGACGTATGCCATAACAAAAGAAAAGCCGGGCACAGGCCAGGAACAACACTTATTCACATTAACTAGGAACACAAAATAGGGACTACCTTAACCAGGAGGGGGGTCTATAGGAAACTGCCCATTGCACTAAGGAGATTAAAAAAACCAAGGCTAGCCCCATCCACACCAACCAGGCTCGCCATACTTACCCACCTTTCGCTGATATCTGTTAAAATCAAACGCTTTCGATCTCATCTGATTTTTACCCTAAGCTGATGCTTAAAGAACAAAATCAGATCCTGATACGAAAACGATCATTTCGCAAGATTCCATCCTTTCGCGACATCCACACGACCATTCTAGCTACGGCTAGCAACGTAAAAAACACCATCCGTTCCACCCCGGAGTACGGGGGCGACTCACTGTCACACACGCACGCGAGACCAATGGACACGAGCCGCTCGGGAGCGACACGAGTCATCAACTCGCCGACATAATCCCAGAAAGGGCGCACCCGAGGACAATGGTAGAAGGCGCGCGAAGCCGTTTCCTCCAAACCAAGATCACACCGGTAACAATCTGGCAAATCTGCCTCGCCCATCTTGAAGAGAAAGTCACTGAGAGGTAGCACATCCCGAATCAATCGCCAGCCAAGCAAAAACTCAGGCTTGGTGAGATAATCCGCCGACGGCGCCCAAGACCAGAAAGAGCCGAGCCGGTCACCCAGAGGATCCTTCGCGACCCCCTCCACAAACTCATGATACAACAGTCCCCGACGCCGAGAAAGTTCACTGTACCGAGGAATGACCTCCAAAGCCGACCGACACTCGCTGAGGAACTTCGACAACCTTCCCCAACCCTTACGGCGTTTTCCCCAAGAAATGGGGGGAGTGATGGTAAGGCGAGGGAAAGCATCCCTAACACTCGGCGCCAATATCGAGTCCTCCGTCAAAACGCGGCGTAGGAATGCCAAACTCGAGACATGACGATGACTCTTCAGGTGTGGTCATCCCAGCCCCCCATGACGCGGACGCTGACAACAGGCTTCTTTGCGGACCCAATGCTTGCGACCGTCCCACAAGAGGTCGGCCAACAAGCGCTCGATCGCCTCCATACGTTTCCTGCAAAGAGGAAGTACAGAGAAGCGGTAAAGGATAAGGGGCAAGACGTACGTGGCACACGCCTCGGCCCTACCCTTTAAGGACAACCTCCTTCGACGCCAAGTCCGGACCGACGCTCCCACCTTTGCCTGTACTTCTGACCAATACTTCTCCAGCTGGAGTCCGGGCCCGAACCATACCCCAAGGATGCGGAGAGGTCCATCTGTCCAGCTGAAGGGCCCCGGAAGCGCGACCCCCTTCCAGGTACCTAACCGCAAGCCGGAAGACTTGTTGCGGTTAATCTTGGCCCCTGTCACCTTCTCCTACCGTTCAAGCGCCTTCTGCACTACCTTAATGTCGCTGCGTCATCGGCGTACACAGAATCCCTGGCTCGAGCTCTACCAGGGAAAACGGCAATTCCGCGTAGGTCCGAACTGCACGCCTCATCCCTCAGCCGGCGAAGGAAGGGTTCCAGCGCCAAAGCGTAAAGTACCGACCGAGTCAGCGCAAAAGCGCTCGACCGCTTTCCGTTCACCTGTACCACAGCACTGGGGGAGCGATACAGGAGGCCAATCCACCTGCAGAAGTCGGGTTCGAATCCGGCGGCCTGCAGGAGAGCCGCCAGGTACTTGTGGTCGACACTGTTAGCGCGGCTTGCTTGTCGTCTTTTACGCCCTCTATGATCGTGTGGATCAGATGTAGGTTGCTTTGAATTGTTCGGCCCCTCAGAGCATAAGTCTGCTCAGGTCCCAACAAGCTTGCGACAACTGACTGCAAACGCTCCTGCAGGATCTTGGCCAAAATCTTTAACTCTGTGTTTAGCAGAGTTATGGGCTTGTAATCATCTAAATCCCGCCCAACATCCTTGCCATTTTTCAACAGCGTGATCACCGCCCCTGGAAATCCGGTTGGGGATGGACCCCTGCCGGAACCAGTTGTTGAACACCACTGTCAAAATCCGATGTGCGACAGCCTCAAGTACATTTCGTAGGGCAGACCATCAAGTCCCGGTGACTTGCCTCTGCCGGCCTTCTTCAATGCTAAGTAGACTTCGCCCTCTGTGATCTCACCCTCGCAGCTAACTGCTTCATTCGGTGAGAGCCGAGGAAAGTCAGCCAAATAGCTACGAAAATCGTCGCCACTGAGACCAGGCTCCGAAACGCCTCGCACATATCCTTGGTCGACCTCAGAGCACACCCCTCCGGGGTAATGACCTCACGAATGTATCGATTGGAACCTCGACGGATCTCTTCCTTGCGCAATTCTGCACCCATGTTCATGGCCTCGTTAGACATCTTGTTTAACGTATGTCTAACTACCTGACCCTGATAGCGCTTGCTAGCCTCACGCTTCAGGGCCTGCCTAGCTATGGCTATCTCTAGGGAATCCCCCCAGCCACCACCCTGGAAAGACTATCCTCTAAAGTCTTCACCTTTTCAGCCTTATGTAGGGCGAGTCGTTGGCTAAATTCAGTGGAGAAGATCCTAATCCTACCCTTAAGATTCTACCACCACCACCACCCCCCAATAACCGCCCCCACTAATTCCCGCTGCACTAATCTAGTTAGCTGTTGCTGAAAGTCCCTCCTGTCCAGTAAGGACAGATTGAACTTCCAGTGTCCAGCCATTCTAGGCCTAGTACCTAACACCATCCAAGCACAGAGGAGTCTGTGATCTGAATAGTCTAGCCGGTGGAACGTGGGACAATCTAGTAAATCGCAGTGTGAGATAGGCAAGAGGTAAGGCAACATCAGCACGGCAAAGGGCACTCCTTTAAAGGCAAGGAAGGGCAAAAATAACTTAAGTCAAGTGATAGCGATTACTGTATGACTCGTACAAGTTTTGAATCAAGCACGGGTAACACCGGGCCATGCTGCTAGTATATATATATATATATACACTATGGCAATTGCAAATAGCGCGAAATCGTAACTAAAGTATTAAATCTTGAAGGTTCGTTGAAAACCTATCAAAAATTATGTTTTCACTGTTTCAAAAATTTATAATTATTTTAACCACAAATCTTCAAATTTCCATGACTAATTCTCACCTCAGAGATAAAATTGTAGAAGCTAAGTCGCCAATCAACATCAATGATTTAGTTTTCCATTTTACCCATTACGCCAGTCCATTTCTTTCCATACGTATAAAGCCTAATCAATATGGACGGAACTAGACATTTTATAATGTTCGATATGCATTTACATTAAATTAAGTGCATTCACAAAAAGGAAATTTTGTTGAAAAATACATTTTGTTTTATGCAATTTCGGCATGATAATTACTGAAGAATTTTATATATATATATATATATATATATATATATATATATATATATATATATATATTATACTCGTTTGGAAAAACCTTAGGTATTTTGAACAAACCAATGACCAAATGAAAATAAGCGATAAAAAAGAAAGAACTAAGAACATGTAATTGAGGCGAAAACAATCATTCAGAATCCAAAGGAAAAAAAACCTCCAAAACGAGTAAAGCAAAAGTAACTACGTAAAGTGCTCAATAGGTTAAGTAGATCAATTCTAAATTGTTGTTAATCTGGTTTACACTTTTAAATTTTTTGTCGTAGATAATTTAATTTCTTGTTTTTTTATTTTTTTTGTCGACTGGAGTTTTCTATTTCTTTATAATGTTTCTTAGCGAGATTCGACTTACTTATCTAATTACCATGCATTTGTTTTTATAGAAAATATATTTATTTTGAAATATTACATTTCATTTGGCACAAGGCTAAACGGTGGAGGGATACGTTGGCCTTTACTGAATATCCTACCCCTAGTTAATCTGGCTTATGACCCATTCATTCATTACAATTTACTCATACACCGCAAGAATTCATTCATCGTCATTAACTCCGACACATACCATCTGACTGCATATTCACAGGGATCCTAGAACCATCACATGAAAATATATACGATTCTTTTTGTTTTTTGGTTGTGTTTACAGATCACGACAGTCTTAGAGAGATGTGATTAAATATAATTTAATGTTGAAGAAATTTATTCAGTATTTATATTGTTTAGGTAATAAGCATTATCACGGCAAGGACAGCTATAATGTGTAAAAAATAATTTTCAAATAATTTTTTTACATATTTATACTTACTTTTTAAAATTTTATCAAAAATGGCATTCTTGTACGTGTAGTTATGGATAATATTATACATTAATTACAAAGTTTTTTAATTCATAACTATTTGAGCTCAGTTTTTGACATTAATAGATATCTGCTGATGTGTAAAAATTTTGGAATAGTGCAATAATAAAAATTTCATCTCTCTGATAGATGTCGAGATCTGTTAATATAAAAATATATATGAAATGAGGGAGGAGGGGATGTACCCAATAACGAAATTAAAATATGTTAGTAGGACCCGTTCAACCCAGAGTAAAAATAAAAGAGCTCACTGTATTCTGACATTAAGGTGAATTAAGTAGCTCACTCGCTAGGGGCAAGTTAGAGACAAAATAAATTCGGGAGTAGAGAATTACAAAAGACTGATCCAGTCAAAATAAAAAGTGGGTAGAAATAATTGTAAACTGGGGAGGGAAAGAATTTTGACATGCCTCATGACAAAAGAGAATCCCAGAAGCATACCGGGAACAACAATTACTGACATGGACTAGGAAACAAAAGTGTCTGGTTTAATCAGGGGAGGGGTCCAACAGGATACCGCCACTTTGTATCAAAAGGCGATTAAAAAAAAAAGATCAAGACTGGACCTGTTCACACAAACTAAGCTCGCCGCTTTTACACATCTTTCGTTGAAAATGTGCCGAAAGTTTTTCTCTCAGTTTCGAAAGAATCCAAGCAGATCCTGCTGAGACGATTTCTTTCCATCTACGTCGTCCACCATTCTTGCCACGACTAGCAGCATCAAAAACACCATCCGTTTCACAGAGACACCACATTATCGCACGCGTATTACGAAATGAATTGACACAACCCGTGGACATGATCCCTAAACAGGCTCACCAGTGGTAAAAAGCGTGCGCAACCGTTTCTTCCATACCAAGTTCACACCGATGACAGTCGATTATATCTGATGCCCAGGCCCAGAAAGAGGGCAACTCGGTCGCCGATAAGCTGAGACAGAGTGGGTTTGACCCGAACCCATTCCACTAATTCTCAATACAATGTCCTGCTATGCCGTGAAAGGCCACTGGATCGCTGAGTAGCACGCAATGGATTTCCGCACTCTTGGAAGAATTCGGACCGCTTCCGAGGTTTACAACAGCATTCAACCAAAGAACTGGGAGAAGTTGTGGTAAGGCTAGGGAAAGCGGCCCTAACACACCTCGTCCACAGCTAATCGTCTGTCAACCTCGAGGTATGTTAATCAACATGCCTCGAGCTTTACAGATGTTGGACACGGACTTCTCTGCAAACCTTCGGCTTGAGTCCTCGCCACAAGAGGTAGAACAGAAAGCGTTCGAACGCCTTCAGAGAGTGAATACTGACAGCCAATAAAGGACGAGGGAAAAGACATTACACGGGGGCACACCTCTGCCCTACCCTTTAAGGATCACTGCCTTCGGAGCCAAGTCCAGAGAGCCGCTCCAACCTTCGCCAATACCCCCGACCAATTCTTCTTCTGCTGGAGATCCAGCCTGAGCCACATGCCAAGAAAGCCGACGGGACCATCAGTCTAACAGAATGGCTCCGGAAGAGCAACCCCCTTCCAAGTACTTAAAAGCAAGCCGGCAATTTTTCACATTTAGTCTTGGCCTCCGTGACTTTCTTGTGGCGTTCAAGCGCCTTCTATTTATTGCAATCGGGTGACTCAAATTGGGCCATCTTGATTTTGACGAACGAGTCCTTGAAAATCCCAGACCTTCAGTTTCCCGCCAAAGTTCCTTATTAATGTGATGACTCCTAGAGTTTCCAGGAAATTCCTGGGGTCTTCCGTCGGCACAGGCAAACTTGAATAATGGCTTCAAGAGAGCCTTCTTCTGACAGGAAAGCTCTCTCTCACTGGTCTGTCTATCAATATAACAAATAGCACACCACTTTGGTAACAGGGTGTGCGTTTGCCGCTCTTATTTCTGATGCTGGTGTTGTTGCTGCGTCCCTGCCTATGGAACATCCTGCTGTGGAGGTTGAGTTAGAGATTTTGTCTCCCTCCTCTCACCCTCCTTCCAGTCGCCGAAGCCTTCGAGTGTCCTGCCAGATTTCTCCCTCCTCGCTGCTTTTGTTGGTGATCCCAGTTGAGGTTGTGGCGCCGGTTTTTTCCCAGGGATCGCCTTAGATAGATTCCCCGCAGTGCCACAGGCCCAGAAATGGGGTCGCCAGCCTTCTGCAATTATCAACATCTTCTGCTGTCGGCACGCCAGTGTGTCGGGGATGCCCGTCTTGCTCTTTATCGGGGAGACATCATCGAGAAGACCATATTTTTTTAAAATAGTCGCCCAGCCAATCCTCGTGCACAGTCAGCCTCGGGATTAGTTAAAAACTTATTCCCGGTCACAGAGTGTTCGCGTTTTGAACGTTGTTGGACATACTAGTTCACATATTTTCTTGTCCCATCCGCGGCCCAAGCTGTTTTAATGGTGGATGAGGATTGTTGCACCTGTTCCTCCGCTGGCTGGGCAGATATTTCCGCCATGGGGGTTGTAGCCCCAACCCGGCAAACACAATACTAAAATAAGAAATTTGTGCGCGGATTTTTGTAAATGTTAATGCTATTGTTTTTTTATTATATGTTCAGTGTTGCTATTTCTTACCTTAGAAAGAAAAAATCTATTACGGTGATCTATGAGGTAATTTGGAAAACAATATCTCTTCCCTTTAAACACAACTGTTTGATATGGCCACAGGGATTTTTTACCCAAACTGCGTCTCCTTCTTTATACCGAGTCGAAGTCGCCCGGTTAGGCGAAGGCACAATGTCAATTCCTTTTACTCGAATTCTGTACGAATGCAGCAGATTGGCGGGCGCAGAAGAGGCAGACACATCATCCCTGGGTGTAACGTTATACCAATACACGGCCTCCATAATAGAGCAGCTCTTTCGCGCAGCAATCCGTTTGATTGTCCGATGACACCTCTCTACAATACCATTTCCAGATGGTTTGTACGCGCAGCGGTCGGAATCGGACGCCCCATTCTTCCATGAATTGTTTAAATTGCTGACTGCGGAATGCAGTGTCATTATCAGCCAGGATTTCTACCGGGGCACCACGTTCGAAAAACACCGACTCAATTGCCGGATTACGTGTGCAGCGTCTTGCCGAACTAGTGGTCGCCAGATCGAAAACCGTGTGGGGCCGCAATCGATCAGAGTCAAAAAATGGCGACCGTTATAGTGAGTAATGTCCATTCCCAGACGACTCAAGTTTCACGCACACTGAGCTCTCCCTTCTGCCATCGCACAGAAGCTGGATCTATTGACTGACACTGTTCACAACTTCGAACGACCGATCTTACTGCTGCTTTCGACACGGACGGGTTGATCCTACGTGCGAAATATAGTGTCCGTTTAACTCCAGGGTGCCCGCTGTGTCGATGAATTTCAGTTAACTGAGCAAGGCTCTGGTTTCCTACAGCAGAAGCACATACTGGTTGAACAGGTTCAAATTCCTTCACATTGTTGAACCACTTCTGGGGAACTCTCGTCAACAAGTCAGCTCGGTTCTGGTCGGATCTAACTAGCGCTATGTCAACGGAAAGTTTATACTCTTTCACAAGAGACGTTAGAGTTTCAAGTCGTCGCCTTATGAGCATCTTAGCGGCCTTGGTGTTCAGCCAAGACTTTCCCGTAAGGGCATTAGTCACCCAATGGTACACGCAGAGGGAGTCTGTGTTCACATGTAATACCGTAGCCTGCCATTTTAGCGCGAGGTTGATTCCCTTCAGTACGGCATCCAGTTCAGCCACATTGATATGCTGGGTGTTTTTATCGGCCGTAGCCAGCATGCGTCCTCGATGATAGCTCCTTTAGCCTCGAGCGCTACTCCGACAGCCAGCGAACTCGCGTCCACCCCACGTCTAACTCCCTTCGTATTGACGCACCATTCTCCCTGTGCAGGATCCAGTTGCTGAGCCCGGGCAATGGTGTCCGTTATCATACGTTCAGGGGAGCATCACAAATTTTGTCGTCCCAGTTCTGCGTTACGGCAGTGGCTCGACGTTTGATGACGCCTGTCGCCACTCGCAGCCATCCAACACGGGAAAACTCACCCGGTCCGGACACCGGTAGGATTGACAGATCGATAGCTCTTTCTCGATTCGGTGGGTGGTGGTGCATGGCCGTTCTTAGTTGGTGGAGCGATCCGTCTGGTTGATTCCGATAACGAACGAGACTCCGGCCTGCTAACTAGTGCGCCGATGTGAGTTTATTCAACAGCGGGCTCGGCGTTCATCGCGGGTCGGTTTTCTCACGCACTTCTTAGAGGGACGGGTGGCAGAAAGCCACACGAGGCGGAGCGATAACAGGTCTGTGATGCCCTTAGATGTCCGGGGCCGCACGCGCGCTACACTGGAGGTATCAGCGGGGACTTCGCCCCGGCCCGAGAGGGTCGGGAAACCTCTTAACCACCTCCCGTGATAGGGATCGGGGCCTGTAACCAACCCCGTGAACGAGCATGACCCGGCGGGTAGCCTGCGGGAAACCAGAGTTCGGTTCCGGGGGGAGTATGGTTGCAAAGCCGAAATAGCTTGTCGTATGTCCAGAAGTCGCTTTCTGTCTGCAATCCGTCTAGTCTCGCCGAAGCCTAGAAAAGCAGTGGCCTCCCACGTCCACTCGCCGGGTTTTTAATCGGTAGCGTGGTTCTCTTATGCAAATAAGTCTGCTGCATAAAAATGGCAGTAGGCGCACGCGCGACCGACTCTCAGAGAATGGTTCGACACGCGAGGCAACGAATTCGCTTTGCTCCTGGTAAGTCACTGTCACTCCTATTACACGTTGTTGACTAGCGTTTGTTTCATGTCTTTTTTTTAAAGAACTTAAAGCGGGCGATGAATTTTCATGAGAATTTTTTTTTATAACGTCTACGTTATATATATAAGTGTACATTGGATAGTAAAATTTAGGTGGCAAAAGTTTATACTTGTGGGGTATTGTATAACGAAGTAGTGAATGTATTATTACTAGACTCCTCAAGAACGTCAAAGAAAGGCAGTTTACTTTTTTGATTAAGTTCATAGGTAAAGTTAAGGACAGAAATTTTTTTTTCCGAATGTAGATTTGAGATTATCAAATTTTTGTTCTCATCTAAAATAAAAAACATCCTCTACATAGTGGACATACAATTTGGGTTTAGTAACTCTTTAAATCACTTTGTTTCTACATATTTAAAAAATTATTGAAATATGGCGACAATTTACCCATCATACGCTGTATAAGGGCACCACTTGCGGTCGAGTATTCTCTGAAGGCACGTTGCCTCTTCTTGGAGACAACCATTTTCCTGTGTCATTTGATTCCCGTGTTTTCTCTTTCTCTTTTAATTTTAAAATCCGTGTTTGGTTATGACCGCAAGGTAGCGTAGATTTCAAATTATGGTTTTCCTTCCCCGAGATGAACGGCTTTTCTGGAGTCTCAAGCTCCATCTACCAAAAGCAGTTGTTTATGAGGTGCCAGATTTTCGCCTTCGTTTATTCTCCTGTTTTGAGCTGGCCTTAGTTTTCAGAGGTTATTTGAAACGCATGCCACGGAAGTATTTTATAGACAGTCGGAGCTTGTCCCCAACTATCACCCCCTCCCCCGGCTATGACAACATTTGGAACCTATATAATGTACGTATAAAAATATATATATATACATTACGTGTTTCAGGAGCTCCATAATTTTTTTATTTTTTTCTCTATATATAAAATGTTAGGTAAACAAAAAGACTGGAAAGAAAGACATATTACGAAACAGTAAGTAAATAAAAAAAACTCAAAAAACCCACAAATACTTGAATGAAAAAATGGAAATTTATATCGGGGTTTAAGCCTAAATTACGCAGAGATTATGACGTCATTATTTAACATACAATAAAATAACTGATTTGTTGACAGTATCAACACCTAAACAGTCAATTGATAAAAAAGAACGATCATCAGGTCAGTTGGACAAAAAAATACTAATACAGAAAAAAACATGGCAAATAGGGAAAAAGAAAATAAAAGAATTAATAATAATAATAATAATTGTAGTGTGCTATGATTGTAAATTCTTTTGACTCAAGTTATTTCTTTCCTTTTCAGTCCCCTTTTCTTCTTCCCATTTTTGTTTTAACTTTTATTTCAATCCCCCCCCGACCTTAAGCGGACATCCGTGTCCATTTTTCACTTTTATTTATTGATTTATTTACTTTTATTTTTTTTTCTTCTCTTACTTTAGGCATCCCATATCTCTGTTGTTGCGTATATGTGTACATGTTTACTAACATCTGTGTCTCTCTCTCTCTCCCTTGTATGTATATATATATATATATATATATATATATATATATATATATATATATATATAATTTACATTTGTATGTATCCGCATTGACAGGGATCATATTGATTTTTTTTTTCATGGCTACAGGTGTAATTTTCCTACAATCCTCTGCCCTTTGACTATCATGTCTTTGAGTGAAAATTTAAAAATATATCTTTTAGCGGCTAGTAGGTTGAGAGATGACCGGAAAAGTATAACTTTTACTGCTCTGCTTCTACCCCTTTGTTTAATGAATTCTTTGATATCCCCCCCTACCAATCTGTAGTATAAGTCCAGCCTACCCCATAAAATGTGATAAGTATCTGTCGTTGGCGACGGAAAATTGAACATTTGTGGAAAGTCACTTTGGCCATGCTCCGAAATGGTAAATGTAGTATTTTTGAATGATACTTTTCGTGTAGTGTGCTATGATTATAAATTCTTTGACTCAAGTTAATTCTTTCCTTTTCAGTCCCCTTTTCTTCTTCCTTCCATTTTTTTTCTCTTACTTTAGGCATCCCATATCTCTGTCGTTGCTTATATGGGTACATGTTTATTAACATCTGTGTGTGTGTCTCTCTCCCTTGTATATATATATATATATATATATATATATATATATATATATATATATATAATTTACATGTGTATGTATCCGCATTGACAGGGATCATATTGTATTTTTTTTTCTTCAAGTCTATATACCAAAATCTATTTATCCCCCTTGGAGTGGTCACTCCAACTTTTACTAAGTTAAAACTTAGTATCATCTCCCTCACTGAATACCATACACTCTTATGAACTATTCTACCTTCGTTATATTAATAAATCCACAATCTCATTTTTCGAGACTCGCCCTATAGCTGGTAAGCTGAACATAATTACCCCTTGGCGGTCAAGGTTAAGACGCATCTCTACCAATTTCAATGAATACGAATAATACTTAATACCGGATCGGCCGTCAACCGGGACAACAAGGGCCGCGTTGCCCAGAGAGGAACCAGTCTGAGGACGAAAAGTCTGCCACTGGAACAAACTCTTCCACACACGAAAAGACACTTGGTCACCAAACCCGGATTATTGCCAACTTTGGACCAAGTGACACAATACCAAATCGACTAATAAAAAGTAAACGAAGGAAATGGAGCCGCGAAGAGTATCGACAAGTCATGACATCCTTCTTCACTGCACTCGAAAACCCAGCAAAGAACACCACCAATCAAACATACCAAATATGGAGAAGTACGGTGGGAAATGATATAAGACCTAACCTCAATCCAAACATGCTTGCCAATGTCCGTAGGGACATCATGCGAAACAACAGACTCTCAAAGGCAGAAATAGATAAGATAAAATTAGATATAAGACAAAATACTCTGACCCATCACTCAAACTCTATTGAGACGAATGTAGAAATAAGGAATGCAACAGAGGATGAGATGGACGCTAAAGCGAATGAAATACGAAATAATCTCCCAGGAAATGAAACCCAAGACTCTACCTTAAACACAACCTACAGTCCTTTAGAAAATGTACCTGGAGTCATCCTCAGTGACAATAAGTTAGAATTCCTTGAAAAGCACGAAGCTGAAATCACCGAAGCGAAAAATGACGCCATCCAAGTACTCAGCAGAGTAACTTTCATACAATTGTCAGACAGAGACCAGCTCCCGAAAATCCATATGACGAGTTCCAACAAGTACATCGTGAAAATATACAATGCTGCTCTGGAAACACTGTTAACAGATAAACCACCGGAAAACATCACAGAAGTTAACAACGTCATATACGCAACAGCTTTAGCAGCGACTCTGAAGCTTGGAGTCAAGACAATAAATAAAATTAACAGACACAGGAAACCAGCTTGGAAAACCAAACTGATTCGAGAAATAAAACAAATCAGATGTGAGCTTTCTATATTAGATGATCTCACCAGAAACCCTAATATTTCCACACGTAAATTCAAAAAGATCAAGCGGAAATATAACATTAAATCCCTAATTGATATTCTATCAATCAAGGAAATGCTGAAGCAGAAACTTCAGCTAAAGGCGCAGAAAACAAGACGATACGAAAAACGTAGGTTCTATCGCCAAAATAAAATATTCCGAACAGATCTTAAGAAATTTTACAGGGAAATTGGAAAAACACCTATACATGTCGAAAGGCCACCATCGATTGATAATGTACAGAAATTGGGAAAATATCTGGAGCAGCCCAAAGGAATATAACCCAAATGCAGAATGGGTACGGCGCGAAGAAGAACGGATGCTGGATACACCTCTGCAAGAATGGGAAAATATATCCACAGATGATGTTAGGCAAGCTCTAACGAAATCCCAAAAATGGAAATCCCCAGGAAATGACAAGTTGTCCAATTTCTGGCTGTATCATCTCACATCTATCCATTAAATTCTTGCAGAAACATTATCAACGCTTGTAAATAATCCCAATAAAATCCCGGAATGGATTACTGAAGGTATGACATACCTCATACCAAAAACAACTGAAACAGACGACCCGAAAAATTATAGACCGATAACATGTCTCTCCACAACGTATAAGTTGATTACGTCTGTACTGACGAACCGTACTTATTCCTTTCTCGAAACAAACAGCATTCTCCCGCTGGAACAGAAGGGATGCAGAAGAGGTTCATATGGCTGCAAAGATCAACTTCTGATAAATAAAATGATCCTGGAAAATTGTAGGAGACGACGCAGGAATCTAAGTGCAGCGTGGATTGATTATCGTAAAGCCTTTGATAGTGTTCCACATTCTTGGATCCTTAAGAATTTGGAAATGCACAGTCTCCCCTGTGGTATTAAATATCCTTAGGCACAGCATGGGAATGTGGAACACCAAACTATACCTTAGTCACACCGGGGGCACTGCCATATCCAACCGTCTGAATATCCGACGTGGAATCTTTCAAGGAGACCCTCTGTCACCCTTCTGTCTTGTTTATCCTTTAATCCCTCTTACACATGAACTGAACAACAGTAGCTATGGTTACAAAATAAATGAGAAAATATTCAATCACCTACTCTACATGGATGATCTCAAACTATTTGCCAAAGACGACAATGAGTTGAAAGCCCTCCTCAATATTGTAAAATACTTCAATGACGACATAGGTATGGACTTCGGATTAGATAAATGTGCAAAAGTAACTTCCAAGAAAGGTAGAATTACAGAAACACCCTTAATAGATTTAGATTTTGTCACAAAGATTAGGGAACTAGAGCATGGTGAAGCTTATAAGTACCTAGGAATTAGCGAAGGATATGGCATACAACACCCCCAAATGAAGGAAAAAAATAAGAAAAGAGTACTACAGGCGTGTACGTCTGGTACTAAATACTGAGCTAAACTCAAAAAACAGGATATCAGCCATAAACACATTGGCTGTCCCTGTGGTGCAATACATCTTTAATGTCCTTAACGGGACCATAGCTGAAATTAAGCGAATGGACGCCAAAACGAGAAAGATTCTCACTTGCTATCGCATGCATCATCCCAAAGCTGATGTTGATCGTCTGTATGTTTCCAGATCCGAAGGAGGCAGAGGATTAGTTCAACTAGAACTGTCCTACAAAACTACAACAATTGGCCTCCAAAGATATTTGGAAACTACAGAAGACTGGATGATGGTATGCGTCAAGGAACATGAAAGTAGTAAGCGTCTTTTCTCCGTAATGAAAGAAGCCAACAAATTCAAAATGGAGTTCCAAATGGGCGTAAAGATGCAATTACAGCACAATACACCGGCTGAAACTGCAAAATACCTAAAAAAGACAGCAAAGACGAATTCAACCGACCAGCTACAGAAGCGATGGCAAGATAAACCGCTTCATGGCCAATACTCTGCCCGTACCAAACAAGCTGACGTAGACAAAACCCGTACCCATCAGTGGCTACGTAGTGCAGGGTTGAAAGCAGAAACTGAAGGTTTTATCCTTGCTGCGCAGGACCAATGCTTGCTAACTAGGAATTTTCAAGCACATATACTAAAATATGCAGATTCTGTGATAAATATCCAGAAACGATTGATCATCTTGTATCAGGTTGTACGGTGTTGGCACCCACTGAATATAAAACCCGACATGACAGAGTGGGCCAATATCTGCACTGGAAAATCTACAATTTCTACGGGAAGGAAACTGAAAGAAACTGGTATGAACACCACCCAGACCCGGTTACGGAGATAGGACCTGTTACAATTCTATGGGACTACACAATACACACTGACAGAACAATCAAGGCCAACCGGCCATATATTGTTATTAAAGACCACAAACAAAAACGGTGCCTCCATATTGATATGGCAGTCCCTGCTGACTGCAATGTATCTTTGAAGATATTGAAAAAGTTGTCAAAGTACAAGGACCTTGAAATAGAAATCTCGAAAATGTGGCAAATGGGAACATCAACAATCCCTGTTGTAGTTGGAGCCCTAGGACTGGTTGGAAAAGATTTCAGTAGACTAATTGAAGGGATTCCTGGAAGTCCATGCCTCAAAGAGATACAAAAATTGTTCTGACAAGTACAGCCCACACCTTACGAAGGGCTTTATCTATGTAATTTAATTCTTTTTTTTTTTCTGTCAGTGGAAAGTGTCATGATGCTATTTCTAACATTAGGTCCCTGGGCGGGACCCGGAAAGAAATGTGTAAACGCCAGAAATCAAAGAAAATAATAATAATAATAATAATAATAATAATAATAATAATAATAATAATAATAAAATTGTATTCACAACTACAGGTCACCTATGACGAAGAGCTTTATTTATGTCAAATGTATGTGATATTAAGGGATTATTTATAAAAAAATGATCAGTAGAAAATGTCCTGAAACTATTTCTGACCTTAGGTCTCTGGTTGGGACCCAGAGGAAATGTTTATACAACAGAAATCAAAGAAAATAATAATAATAAAAGATAATGCGTATATAACTACTGCTACTACTACTACTACTACTACTGTTACTGCTACTACTAATAATAATATAATAAAATAAATAATAATTGCGAATAATATTACATTTAAGCAACATTTATGTTTCTTACTTAAACTTAAAATCCTTTAACATTTGGAGCTTCAAAAAATCGCGTCAATTTTTCTTAATTTCAGAACGCCACTTCTCCAAAAACGGATAAGGCTATGGAAGTAAATCCAGGCAGAAAAGTGTAGCCAGGAAGCTATTGTTTTACAACTTTCCGATAAGCCAAGCCATCGTCAGACTCTATTCCTTAGGATTTTGTCGATACGACTGATAGAGGGGGTTATATAGACTGGACAGCACACGAACTCCATATACCATTGCCTAAGCCTACGCCCCGTAATTGTCACTCAAACAGAGGAGTGAATTTTCACCAAACAAGATGCTACTATATCTCGCAAGATAAACGGATGCCTACTACTTTTTATTCTCTTATCATTTTATAATATTTGTTGGTTTCTTTACTTATATAATCATTTTAATCGTCACGTCACATTGGCTTCTCCAACTTGATACTTTTTCTTTCTATTGTCCGTAGAATTTTCTTTCTTAAAACCAGTCAATGTCAGTTCGCTTCCTATTTATATAACGATATAATTATATACAAATATAGGGGAGACTACTCTGTAAGTAGCCAAACTCCAACTATTTTAACGGATTCAAGTTGTTTACGAAATAATCACCCATATTACTTTTGTTTTTGTGTCGCATCTAAGCTACGCTTAAAAATCAGCATGTTAAGCGAGGATTTCCATTTTTTTATTTTTCCTCTTTCGTTAATGATTGAACTTTCTTTGCAGCTCTTATATAGACCTTATTATTAACATCGTCACTCCAATGACGAGATAGGTACGTAGGATTAATTCCCAGTGGAAATTCTGACCCGTTCCCTACACATAGCTGACTTTTCATTCGTAGCGTGTCTAAACCTGATGAGACCCATCCCTCTCCATATCAAACCACAACCTATGACCTCTAACTTGAAGACTCAACTTGGTCACGGACACGTAATTCTTAACTCCATCAGGTTAACCCTCTTCTTGGTCGTTGACTTCAATCTAGGAAGCTCTTCTGTAGTGATACTATGTCATCACCCCGATGGTGCAAGATGGCTGTTTATCCTACAAGAATGTTCACTCGTCCCTTGAGAGGTCTTGTTTGAAATTCTGTTAGATGTCTATTCACCCAACTCACTAGAAAACCCTGGTGGGGGCACCGGTACAACTAAGACTTGTAGCATGAGCTGACATAATTGTAGGACCCAGAGAGATACAAAAAAACCGGTTCATTGTTATCGGGGTGAGAACGTAGAGAATTTAAGAGAATATACATTGTTGTTGTGAATTGAACTGGAAATCAATTTATCTTAAGTAAAATCACACTTTAAAAATCATTTAATTACAATTTATGATGTAATGAATATGCATACACCTAAGTCCCTCCTCACAGTAATATGATTGGCTGGTGTCAGTCATAAATACAGACTGATGTGGAGGTACGGAGGACGCCTATTGGCTACGCCTATAGTCCTTGCCTATCGCCTACCACTACGACGAGGACCAGTCCATTACGGTTACAATAGTCAAAACCACTTTACTACTTCGAACAAATATATCCCTTTCCGGGACATATCAATTTATTATCGGATTTACTAAGCTTGGCTTAGTTTGGAATTGTGTGGCATTCAGTTTCTCCAGTGTCATTTCTATAAACACTTTCATGGTAATTGTTCTGATGAACTTTTTCTTATTGTAACTAGACTTTATGAATTTCAGCACACTATTAGTTTGGTGGGGAGATCTCATCATTTTACAGTTAAAATGGCTAGATGTAACCGTAAGTTCTAAGGATGAAAGGCGAAGAAGACTTTATGAATTTAAACGCAGTACTAGATTGGCGGCAAGGTCTCACCATTTTACTTTTGAAATGGCTTGATGTAACCGTAAGTTCTATGCTAATAGTTTCTTTTATGGCACTTCTTGCTTTTGAACCCCCCCCCCGCTACTTGCTTCCCAATCAATTTTGATCATCAAATATTTAAATGCCATCTGAATCGTTATCTTCTATTTTCTTAATTATTGTTCTTTATTGTCATACCTTGTTCATAGTAGTTTTGAGAATATTCTCTAACACTTGCGTCTTAGTGGTTTTATTGCCTTGCACGAGTGAAATGATTAAAAAAAAAACTACAAAATCTTATTAAACATTAAGACACAGTGAGGAATTTAAATTTATTCTTCGTTTAAATTAATTTTAAACATTTGGAAATATCTTATTTAAAAACGCATAAAATCTGCATTTATTTAACACATAATTTTATTTGTGATAAATTACTTGAATGTAAATATTCATGGCCAGAAATTAAATTACTCAAACATTGTCCTATCTACATATATCCACAGGCAAAGGTGTGTGTGTATTTGTGTGTGTGTTTGCGTGCGTGCAAAGGTTGAAGAGAGATGGGCGTACCCATATCCCTCCATAGCCGGGTTTAATTATTAGATAAATTTTAATTAATATTTTCGCTGGTCAATAGTCGGTCGATGTAATAAATGAAAAAAAACGTCAATATGTTTGAGTAAAGGAAAAGTATATATATTATTTCAAAAATATTTGCTGTACAAAATAAAGAATTTTATTACATTATTAATTCCAAGACTTAATCATATGTATACGCACACATACATACACACACACGGATATATATATATATATATATATATATATATATATATATATATATATGGGGGTGTATATATATATTTTTCCTTTATCACACACACAAACATATATATATATATATATATATATATATATATATATATATATATATATATATATATAGTTAAGTTACGAAGAACTTGGTAAACCGAAGGGGTAATTCCAAGGAGGATGAAATCCTGAGAGCTCAATGTGAATACAGAGCTAATATTTAATGAAAAACAGACCACTTTTGGAAAACAAATTAACCCCACAAGTAAAATGGAGAATCATCTCGAGAGCTAGGACTCCGATAAACTTCAGAGACCGATGCAATTTGTGCATTAAAGAAAAAATCTTAATAATAAAGCATAAGGATCCGGAAATACTGCTGAACAAATATAACGAGTTGATTTGTAAATGCAGACATAAAAACCAGCTCAATTTAACGAAGTATGTTTAGAAACAACTATTTAAAAAGGGAAAATATTAATTTTGTTTTTTGAAATGAATGTATGTATACATGGATGTTATGCTTGTTGATATATACGCAGATGAACATTTATATGTGAATTTATCTATTTATATATATATATATGTATGAACGTTTCGGATAAGGGTGCTTATGTGGATATATGTACTCTTTTAATTATGGGCACATGTGTATATAGGTGTGTGTATATGTATAGGTATATATATATATATATACATATGTGTGAGTATAAATATATAGGTATCGGGTATTTTTAAGTACTAACGTTATTTTTTGTGCTAGGTATCATTGTATATATATATATATATATATATATATATATATATATATATATATATATATATATATGTATTTTGCATATGTGTGAATGTACGTGTACAGGTGTGTGTTTGTGAATCTGTATAGGTGTATGTGTATGTATTTTGTGTGTATATGTACGGATATATATATGTGCACATGTATTTATATATGTGTAGTATTTTGAATATTAATTTACTTGTAATCTGTATATGTATGTAGATGTATATACCTTAGAATTAATATTTGTAATATATTTGTGAATGGATGTATAACATTGTAATATAAATACATATGCATGTGTGGATAGTTATAGGTAGAATTTTTTTTATATGCTTTTTTTGTATATAATCGTGTGTAGGTATGTAGGTATTTATGTATATATGTGTGTGTATGTGTATATATATATGGTTGTATATGTATATAAGGGTGTGTATATATATATATATATGAGTATACCTATATGTATATATGTATATATAGATGGATAGATAATTAGATAGATAATTGATAAATAGATATATATATATATATATATATATATATATATATATATATATATATATATATGTGTGTGTGTGTGTGTGTGTGTGTGTGTGTGTGTGTGTGTGTGTGTGTGTGTCTATACGTGTATGGAATATTTTTAAATGGAAGTACTTGGGTCATTCTCTTGGTATTTTAAAATTGCTCTTTTTTAATATTTAGTATCACTTTCTCTTTTAATGTTCCATAATTAGAATTTTGAGAGTGTATTTTTATCTTCTTAAGGGGAGTTTCATTTTAAAATTGATAATTTAAATTTAAATATACCACTCTTTAATTATTAATAGTAATAGTAATATTAACGAAATTCCTTTAATAATGAAGCAGTTCAGAAGTCACCTAAAGTTAAACTTTAACTATAACATCAAACTAAAATCTAAATAAATTTCAAACGTTAAAATATAGGTAATGATTGAGAAATGTATGTGTGTATATGTAATTTATGTATGAAGATGGATGAACATTTGTGTATATTGTTGCACGTGTGTCTATGTGTGTATTTGCACATGTAAATGGACGTATGTATATATGGATTTGCATGAATATGTTTGTGAGATACATATAAGAAGAAAACAAAATCTTTAATATTACCCTCAAATATTATTAAATAATGAAACCTAAACCTTAATTAAGTTTACCCATATAATAATAATAAAGAAAATTACATTCATAAATTAGATTTAAAGTAAAACTAATATAGATGTTATTGTTACTGAAATTTTTTTTACAATATTATGAAAGTACAATTGGTCGGGTAAATAAACTATTATAATTTTAAATATTTCTTTGATATGTTCTCGATAAATGTGCTAATAAAAATAGTAGTTAACTTATATTAAGTCCCTAAACTATTTACTTAAAAAATTAAATGTTTAAATTGATAACATTCATCATTTTTAGACATCTAAATTTCTATCAAGCATTGAAATCTATCTTTTACATAATTTTGTTAAAACAAAATTACAGCCTCTCTCGATTCACTTCCATCTCCCCTCTCTTTGCCGTAAGACTCATTTAGATATATCTGTATTACTGTCGTCTGTCTCCTCTCTCCTTTCCATTTTTCCTTTTCTTTTCCCCCCACTACCCTCTCATTCCTATACATCATTTCCGTTAAGTTAACCATCTAAGTAGGTCACGGTTCGGTCACTCCTCTTACCCCAATATAAAGCATGCTTAAGAGAAATATGAAATTAACCCCTCCCTATACTCTACCTTGTCTCGTTAACTACAACTATCACCCTCCCTGTTAAATTACAAAAATTACACTACCCATCAATTTCTAATCCCATTTTTCCTTTCATTTCGTTGTTGGAAGTGTTACCTGATGATCCGGAGTCCTTTAAAAAGGATTTTGGTGAAATAAATTATTGTAATGGTACCTTAAAGTGGTCTGTTTTTTCATTATATATATATATATATATATATATATATATATATATATATATATATATATATATTATAATTAATTGATTTAAAAATATGGTTTCAATCACTACACAGGAATTACCATGTTTCAAAACAAAAAAAAAACTTTAAATTCAATTATATTAAATTAAAAGCAGTAGTTCTGTTTTTTAATATAATTGAATTTGAAGTTTTTGGTTTCTGGTTTTGAAACATGGTAATTCCTGTGTAGTGAGGAAACCATATTTTTAAATCAGTTAATTTACAATATTTATGCTGTTTAAATTTACATTGAGCACTGTTTTGTAAAAATAAAATATCAATAAGAACACCGGATTATATATGTTACTGTTCTTTCTTTTTTTTTCTATAATATATATATATATATATATATATATATATATATATATATATATATATATATATATATATATTCGAAACGCATCGTCTAAGATAAGTTTTCCTTCTGTCTGTCTGTCTGTCTGTCTCTCTTTATATATATATATATATATATATATATATATATATATAGGGGTTATCAAAAATACTTTTATAAACTTTAGAGGCAGGTTCCTGACAACAAAGCAAGGACAAAAGTCCATCTAAACATATGTTCAAAAGGCCATCCTGTTATCTCAATACAACAAATCATCTCATAGCAAAATGCTCTCCGCTTGCTTCTACATGAGCATGCACCCGTCGGATCATTGATTGGCGGACACTTTCACATATTTCCACATGATGTCGAATGATTTCGCAGGCCCCATGACACGTTGATGAAACGTCTTTACATTATTAATATCTGTTGCATACACCAATTGCTTCAGGTGGCCCACATAATGAAAATAGAAACTTATCTATCAATCTTTCATGGTAGATTCCATTACATCGCAAACAATGTGACTAAAATGTGCTGGAGGTTCATTTTTCTATTAGCACAGGAACGTTTTGCAGACGTATACGTATATGGTCTTTTGTCCTTTCTTTGGTGTGAGGAAGCATCTCCCAAAGTTACAGTAATGTCTGAAATCATAGTAGTTATTTTAGCTATACATAAAACTAGGTTCATTAAAGTTTATAACATTTTTTACAGATTATTTCTATCGCAAATACAAATAAAGTTATACATTTTTTTAAAGTGCACGCGAAACAGACGAAAGCTTGTAAAAATTAAAAGACCTTATGCAATTGGAATTTATGAACAGGGATCATTTCATTCATGTACAGGTTCGGGGTTGATGTATCTTATTTATATTGTTTGCGAGGATGTATTCTCGCCATTTAAATCATTAACCTCTATATTTGTTTTTTGTATGAATGATTCATGCATTTATAAATTATAATTGCACCTTTAATTGAAATTAAAATAACTGATCCAACGTGCAACTTTCGGATAATAAATGTGATATTACTGTAATTATTGAACAATATAGTTCATGCCACATAGACGGGAAATCTACCAGTAAAAAAGAATTCTCTTTTGTACAAAAACGCACAACCTTAAAATTTAAATTCAAACTCAGCGTTGCGACCGCACGTTCCAAAGCAATAACACATTTCTCATAGCATTTTTTCGGATTGCATCTCTATTTTCGTTGTCCTCTTATTACCGAGAAGTAAAAAACAAGAACAAAATCTATTTCCATACCTGAGGATGTCTGTAGGAACAGACGAAAGCTTGTAAAAATTAAAAGACCTTATGCAACTGGAATTTATGAACAGGGATCATATCATTCATATACAGGTTCGGCGTTGATGTATCTTATTTATATTGTTTGCGAAGATGTATTCTCGACATTTAAATCATTAACCTCTATATTTGTTTTTTGTATGAATGATTTATGAATTTATAAATTATAATTGCAACTTTAATTGAAATATATATATATGTATATATATACATATATATATATATATATATATATATATATATATATGTGTGTGTGTGTGTGATAGAGAGAGAGTTTGTTACTTTATTTTGCGTCTTCCTATTAGTATTGGTATCCCTAAGTACCCTCCTTCTTCTTTACTCCTTGCTAGTGTTGACATTTATAAGTACTGTATTTTTCTCAATCTTATTACTGTTGATATTTGAAGACAATGTAAAAGCTGATACCGTATTTAATTTTTATTTGTGATTTAAGATTTCTCTCATCCATCACATTTTTTTGCCGTCAATTTGAGCCAACGTTAAACTGAAAATTTTTTTATATATATATATATATATATATATATATATATATATATATATATTATATTTTCGCGATTTTACATTGAAAGCGCTTAACAGTCTCTAATAACGGCTTTTTAACGTTCCGACTTTCTCGGAAACTGCCTTCGGTTAAACGATTCGCACTAAGCCAGAATGAATTATGTTCATGTAAACACAAGTTAACTGCATGAAATATTGTAATATCCTGTCCAGCAGATCATAGGGATGACACACATGAAAGCGTTCATGAAAACGTCAGGTATGAAATCCAATCTTGAACGGGTTTTTCTTTCCGCTTACAAATGCATGAGATTTAATTTAAAATTACGTTCGATCTTTTACTTTGGCGATTGGATAATAAAGATAATAATCGGTTAAAATACTAAAACATTTTATCGATATGTGATTATTGTATTCTAAGGAAATGCTGTCTATCATTCGAAGGCTGACTTGATTTCTTCGTCTCATGTTTCATAGGAATTACTCTTTTGCGATCTGTTCATATTTTTTTTTAACATTCTGTAGCCTACTAATCCTCCGTATCTATTTACATGGATATATCGTTCTCAGTTTGTCTACTGCTACAATTCTTTATATCTATCTATCTATCTATCTATCTATCTATCTATCTATCTATCTATCTATCTATCTATCTATCGAAGTCTGTTCATATCGCGACCAAAATCTAGCTATCTGGTTTTGTTCACTATCAAAGTCCACTCATATCTATCTATCTATCTATCTATCTATCTATCTATCTATCTATCTATCTATCTATCTATATCTATCTCTTCGATATAATTGCGTATAACTTGTTCGTATCAATCTCGTTCTCTATCCCAATCTTTTCATACCTATCTATCTAGATATCTATGTGATAGATAGATAGATAGATATAAAAAGATTGCGATAGCTAGCTAGCTAATGAACAGGCCGACATAGATAGATAGATAGATAGATAGATAGATAGATAGATAGATAGATAGATAATGAACAGATTACGATAGATAGATAGATAATGAACAGACCGACATAGATAGATAGATAGATAGATAGATAGATAGATAATGAACAGGCTGACAAAGATAGATATAAACAGATTGCGATAGATTCATAGATAGATAGATAGATATTGAACAGGCTGACATAAATAGATAGATAGATATTGAACAGACATAGATAGATAGATAGATAGATATGAACAGATTGCGATAGATAGATAGATAGATAGATAGATAGATAGATAGATAGATAGATAGATAGAAAAACACATAACCCACACACGCATGGACTCTCCCAGCTATAACTAGGAGCATCTACTGCCTTTTGGAGGGGGAAGTTTCCAACAATCAGCCCTGACAGTCGGACCGAACATTTTTGCTGTAACACTCCCGTTTGTATATGTTTGTATTACTGTTTCTGTTAATATATTTGTTCAACTCAATTCTCCTCTTAGTGTCTTTATTTCTCGTCCTAACAAGTCCACAACACTATATCAACACTATATATTTATATATTCGATATAATTCCATATAACTTGTTCATATCTATCTTTCTCTATCTATCTATCAGTCATTTTCATCTCTATCTCACTCTTTTCATATCTATTTATCTATCTACTTATCTATGTTAGTCAGTTTATCTATCTATCTATCTATCTATCTATCTATCTATCTATCTATCTATCTATCTATCTTTCCTGCAATCAAATTTGCAAATCTACAAATCAAGATTCTTTTGCTGCTTCCTCGTGCTAAAGACTTTTTCTTTGGCTCTTCATTTCGCTTAATTTTCTTGTCGCGAATTCTAACAATGAAGGATTAAGAGGAGCATACCAAAGTTTCTCAGGCATTTCCGTAATTTCAAGACTTCTGCAACCGCCAACCTTTTTAAAATCTTTTTCTTTCTACTCAACCACGAAACTGTCGTGATCAGTCATTAATTTTTCTCAGGGTGAAAGCAATAACAATAATAACCAGACAAGAGTAAGATGACACTAGATGACAAAAGAATGAAAAAGTCAACCTTTCTCGCGTATCTTTTAAAACACACAAAGGGTTGATAATCCGTAAAATGAAATTCCATAAGGCTTGATCAGTCATAAAATGAAATCCATAGCACCAAAGGGATGATAAGACCTAAAATGAAATTCCTTAACACACAAAGGATTGATAAACCGTAAAATGAAATTCTATAACACAAAAAGGTTGATAAGCCGTAAAAAACAAACAAATCAATCTGTAGTATTTTGATTGAGATTAATTGATTTGTTTTTTTACTGCTTATCAACCCTTTGTGTATTATTTAAAGTTGAAACTTATTTTGGGTCTTAGGAGCTTGCTTACAGTACCTGGTATTCCCATAGCGGCCCCCCATCTATGTACTGTCCGGGTTCCATGCTGCTTAACTTCGGTGATCGTTTGTTAACCGGTGTTATTAGCATGATTCGACAGTAGGTAAACCGAGGAGAAGGCAACGAGTAACCCCACCGCACTATTTTCCAGGCTCCCACGTCAATTCAGAGATAATAAAGCAAAGGAAATAGTGGAGAGGCATGATTGGTTACGGTCTGAAAGAACATGTCATAGATCGAAATAAAACATTATCAACCTCATCCTTATTCTTTTAATTAAGAAAACTCTAACAATAAAAAAATGGTTTTCTCATTCTAAATTTAGCTAAGTTTGTCACATGGTTATAAATATCACGATAATCGTGATTGATAATACGAGTATGAAAAGTTTTATGAGAAAATGAAACCATTCAGGGTTTCCTTCACTCGGACTTGGTGGATAGGCATTAACATCCGGGACATCTTCTCTTATGTCAGATTAAAAGATCAGCTATTCTCTTCAATTTTTCCTCTGACTATCACGACTATATCACTGGCTGGCAATTCCCACAGTCGGCATTGTAAATAATCTAAGACAGTCTGTGACTCGAAATCGGTGAACCAGAACCAACTGTCTCAATGTCAAGAGTGTTAATATAGGCCAGCAACCGGAAGTCATCATTGTTCGACTTGTAGTCGCTTGACCCCCAAAATTGTGTTTGCTATGACTCAAGGCAGACATATTATTTTATCATTATTCAGTCAAGCTAGCTCGGACATTCACGAGTCTATCACACCAACTATTACAGTTCTGCATTAAGGTCGGGAGGACATTAGGGTGGAATTCTTCTATGTCATAACATAGCTGATCAATATGGGTGGTTGCTAGGCAACCAATCCGTGAATCGCCATAGCTAGGTGTCCAGAGAATATGTCAATCGCAAGCCCTTCTTTTGTTTGCTATCAGTGTCCTGCAAAGCGCATTCTGTGTTCGCGTAACATTGTAGAAATACCACGAATGAGTTTGTGATTTAGTTGGATGTTGTCTCCAGATGTTAAGTAGAGCTCTCACCTTTCAAGTATTGGTTCCATCAAGGTTAGGCTCTAAGGTTTTAGTTAATGTCCATGCAGTGGCAGCATATATTAACACCGCCTTTACACTGGCTGAGAAAACTCTCCGCTTGAGGTTGCCTGGTCGGAATTCCAGATTACAGCCATATATTGTAGACACTCCAGACTTTAGCTAACATGCCTAGGTTTGCATAATAAAGACCAAACTAGTAAATGAATCACTGTAAATATTTCTAAGCAAAAGGAATAAGATGAAGATTAAATCGTTATGATATAAATATATCTTCAATATTTTACCAATACCAATTTTCTTATGGAACCACTGACGTAATAATAATAAATAGAAACGTTTCTCACAATTTTCATGTCGGTAGAATTAGAAGCGTGTTAAAGTAAAACAGGTTTCTTTTTCGAATCATCTACTTCAAAAGTACAGGTTGGATTGGCTTATGATTAAGCATTTAAACTGCTAAGTAATTTTAACCCTTTACAAATCACTTTCTCCTTGTTCTGATAAGTTCCTATTATGTCCTGCAATGTGTTTAAATTCTGATCTTTTCGATGTAATCACATTGGCAGTAAAATCTCTAGCTGCGAAAACGTACATGAGACGGAACAACCTCTTTTTAACACCAAAGATGAACTGAAGGCAAGGAGTATGGCAGCATCACCAACTTAAACATGGAGACAGTCCAGAAAAGTTTCAGATTACGAAGTCGTTTGGTGGCGGCAGTTGATGTCAATGGCGATTTTATTAAATAAATTTACTCTTTAGTATTTCAAGATATTTTTGTGTAATTTTTGTAACCGTATCTGTTAGTATGATGTGTCAGAGATATTTTCATATCATTTAGACGACAATTTATCCATCGCAATATCTATCTATCTATCTATCTATCTATCTCTCTCTCTCTCTCTCTCTCTATATATATATATATATATATATATATATATATATATATATATATATATATATAAATGGACAAAAGTCCGACAATTATTTAAAGACATTTTTTATGTTTAACATTCTTTTTTTATAGATACAAGTATTTATTTAAATGCTTTGTTTATAATAAACAGTATTAAATTCAGGCCGGTAAATGCTGTTAATACTGTTTATTATAAACAGAGCGTTTATTTAAAATACTTGCATCTATAAAAAGAATGTTAAACACAAAAATGTCTTTAAATAATTGTCGGAGTTTGTCCATTTCCTAATATGTGACGTCATTTGTTTAAATTTGATACGCCATGAGCAGATATGAATGTACGTGAGGGATTCATGGAAAATTGAAGTTCATAAGCAGTAAATTCGACCTTGCCAACCGAACGATCCTTTGTGGCCGAGAGGTTAGGCACGTTAAGATAAATGACGGTTCCGTATAGGATACAGGTTCGAATACTGTCAAAGGACGAATATTTTCTATGAAAATTTCTCGGACATTCAGGCCGGTAAATGTTATTTAATACTGTTTATTATAAACAGAGCATTTACTTAAATACTTGCATCTATAAAAAGAATGTTAAACATACAAATGTCATTGTATATATATAAAGTCTAGAAGAATCCTCACTGTCCTGTTTACTTTTATTTGATGGTTTACTTTTTACCTATAGCCTGGACCTTACAGGAGCTTCACCCGGCGTCTGTGTTGACCTGGGAACAACAGCAGTTAAGAGTTTCTTCCACGCTCCTCAAAACATCCGATCTCCTGATCAGAGGCCTTGCTGCTGGGTGTAGTTTATCGTCATGCCCAGGTCGATATTTCGTTTGAAACATGGAATTTGTTTGCCGATATATGTTTGACAAGTTTATGGGTAGAAATCTAATTTGTTCGCTTTTCTCAAACCAAGTTTCTTTCTTGCTTTCAAAATAAAATCTTTTTTGTGTTTATTTAAGTGACGCTGATGGAGAAACTAAATGGTGATAACTTTGGTATTATATGGAAAAAAATCCTTCTTCAACTTCTATATGTTCTATCCTTGCAAGACGCAATAGACAACGGCTTTTCATGATTTTCTCCGCGGTGTTTCTCTTACCTTTTGTCATTGTTCTGCTAGCTTTTGATTCGATTTCGTTTCTCGGTCATTCTATTGCCCTTAAGATGAGAGTTAAAGAATCTCTAAGCAATAAACAGGGTGTTTGTTTTTTTTGTTTTTTTTTTTCGTTTGCAACGGACAGAATGCTTTTGGTAGTAAATCTAGTTCTAACATTGAAGAAGCTATAATGTCAACGCTAAGCAAGTTATTTAAGGCCCTATTATGATGATTTTCTAAACGTAGCTTAGATATAGCACAAGGCCAGAAGTCTTCGGCACCTAGTGAGGATCGGACTCACCATTCAGTCGTAATTGATATAGCTAGACAAACAGGCTAACCATTACACCATGTCGAAGTGTCCGAATCATTTTCCAATTATAGCTAGATGTGGCATAAGGCCGAAAGCGCGGAGCTCCCAGTGAAGATCGAACTCACTACTACAGTCTTAATTGATCAAGACAAGACTTGCTAACCATTACACTATTACAAAGTACCCGAATCATTTTCAAAACTTAGTTTAGATGTGGCACAAGGCCGAAAGTACAGAGCCTGAAGTTAGGATCGAACTCACTATCTAGTCTTAATTGATCAAGACAAACTTGTTAACCATTACAGCATTACCAAGTACCTGAATCATTTTCTAAACATATAGATGTCATAAATGCTCGAAAGTGCAGAATCTTCAGTTAAGATCAAACTAATATCCAGTCTTAATTTATCAAGACAAGCTTGTTAACCATGACACCACTACGAAGTTCCTGAATCATTTTCTAAACATAGCTTAGGCCGAAAGTGCAGAATCTTCAGTTAGGACCGAACACAGTATCCAGTCTTAATTAATCAAGACAAACTTGTTAACCATTACACCACGTCCGAGAGCCCTTTCAGTCACCTGCTATATTTTACAAAACAAGCAGATAGTGCATTCTAAAAGTTGAAGGTGTCTGTTTGCAAAATCGTCTTTCTGAGTTTGAAAATATTGATTTATTATTTTGTAATCGAAATGTCACCGGTATTATTTTGAAAAGCAAAAAACAAAACAAAACATTTTTTTTTATCATTTTGAGTTTAATTCAATATTTGGAAACTTTCGCTTCATTCTGACAATTTTTATCTCGCTCCAAATAAAAGACACAACAAAAGTAATCATTATAACAATAATCCTGTAAATCTGAATTGATTAAAACAATAGAACTGTGTAATTCTCGAAATAAATCTGTTTGACAGCAATTTTTCTCACCAGAATTGATATTACACATTTCTAAGTCTACCATTCATCCATACATTGAATATTGCTGACACATCTGCTTTAGTGCTTTTTTTTCTATATCTACTGGTTGTTCACAAAATCCAAAGAATGTGCAATGTTTTTGGTCGCGATTTGGCATCTCAGCTTCCCTTTCCCACTGCCGTAACGTAACTTCCTGTGTCTTTTTTTTTTTATAAATATATTCATGGTAATTGTTCAGATGAGCTTTCCTCTTTAGACATTGGGGTATTTTTTTCAAAATATATTATTTTATCCCTCCCCCACAAACAAATTGTATATATGGGGGTTATTTAGGACTCCATAGAGAATTTGAAGTATTATGGTGGCTGAATGATAAGTGAGAATGTGTTTTCTTGCAAAGAATATTAGAGTTATTTTGAGTCAGTAATTATGCCATACTAAGTTTAAGTGAAGACCAGACTTCCCCTCCCATCTTTGGTCTTGTAGCACATTTCCTGTATATTACCAGGAATAAATAAGTCTTTCATTTTTACTACATCGACTTTTGACTTTACCGCCGTGCTAGATTGGCTGTTAGGTCTCATCCTTTTACTGTTCAAATTGATAGATGAAAAGTTCTATGCCAAGAGTTCCTTCTCTTGCACTTCTATCTTGGCGATCTCTCTTCCGGTTTTTTGCTCTCCTGTTAATTACAATCTTCAAAAATATAAATGTCATTCGTTATCTTCTCTATCCTTACACCCTGATTTTCAATCTTCCCGCTCCTAAATTATGTTTTTTCCTTCAGATTCTTTCACACTAATTAACTCCTGCATCTTTGGGACTTTTATCGCCTTGATTAAGCGAAAATAATTTTATTTAAAGTGAAAGAAATCAATCCAATGTCTAATAATATATTAAATTCTTATTTTTGGTATATTAATTTTTTGAAGCTCTTTCCAAATCTTTGTCTTTCAATCATTCCGCCTCACCTGCTATCCTCTTCCGTCTCACCTGCTATCCTCTTCCGTCTCACCTGCTATCCTCTACCACCTCACCTGCTATCCTTTTCCGCCTCACCAGCTATCCCTATCCGTCTCTGCTATCCTCTACCACCTCACCTGCTATCCTCTTCCGCCTCACCAGCTATCCTCTTCCACCTCCCTGCTACTTCCGCCTCACCTGCCATCCTTCCACCTCACCTGCTATCCTCTTCCATCTCACCCGATATCCTCTTCTTCCGCTACCATCTTCCCTCACCTACTTCCATCCGATCTTCCGCCTCACCTACTATCCTCTTCCACCTCACCTGCTATCCTCTTCCGTCTCACCAGCTATCCTCTTCCACCTCACCTGCTATCCTCTTCCGCCTCACCCGCTATCATCTCCCATCTCACCTGCTATCCTCTTCCACCTCACCTCGTTCTCAGTTTTATAGCCAAATCTACAGCTCGACTCGCATTAAATGTCATATCTTCCGTTCTGGATTTATTTTGCGTTTTGTCGCTACTAAGAAGTTATATATCTGAGATATGTGGTTCGTGCTTGAACTTTTCCACTACAAGCAGCAAAGAGCTGGCTTATTTCTAACTCCGTGGATCAAGCTGAAAATATACAAGATTTCAAGAGAAATGCTGGTGCTATCTATTTGATAACTATGAAAACACACTGAAGTAAACAAAAAAAATGGTGGTTCTCTTTGTTCGTGGAGTCAGTTACTGCTTCGATGCATATCCTAGTGCCAATGGCTGCGAGTTAAATATACTCGTTTGCAAGAAAACATTTTCTTTAAAGTCACTTTTCGTCACAAATTGAGGAAGACCTGAACGGAAATTAAAAGCATTCTTGGTCAGTTGTAAACGGATTTTTCTGATGGTTTTTCAGGGATCTTAGAGACTATTTCCGGCTTTATTTCGGAAAGTGTAGAAGAGATGTAAACGTGATGTCGGTGCTAATTTGGCAGCCACAACTGGTCAAGTTTCAACGCCAATAAAGTTAAATGATTTTGTCTGTTTGGAAAAGAAATTGATTGTAAAATCACTCATTTTCTAAATCAAACGAAGGAACTTCTGAAGTTCTCCAGCCGAGAAAAGAGAAACCACAAATAAGTAACAAAAACTTATATAGAAACTGTAAATGTTTTTCTTTCTTCGATGATCACTTGACTCAAGTGATAATCAATGACTTATTTTATCATCTAGAAAAAAAAGGACATTGTATGTAAGACAATGTCCTTAATAATAAATAGTAGACTTGAGGCAAGGGCAATGTGACTCTAGAGAACTCAGCTGAGAATGGACAATGTGCGTGAGAAACAATGAGGTTTTAAGGGGAATAGAAATAAAGCGGACACAATCAGAAAGCCAAATTGGAATACGAAAAGAAGGCTTGGAGAATTTGACACACACAGTGTATATTGAATCCAAGAGGGGCATAAATCCGCCTAATGAGCTTCTGTAAATGAATGACAGAATAAAGACTCTGGAGGATAGTAAGGAGGAAAAGATTACCTAGAGGTTTTTTTTACAATAATGTTCCCCCCACCCCTGTACAAGGCCCCAGTGCCATTCGAGGTAAAGGGCTAAAGAGTAAGGGACTCAGATTATGGGGATATGTGGGGAAGATAATGGTTAATCCTAGACTTGAGCAGGTTACGATTATAGTAATCGGGGAAGCATCCTCTTGGGAGTCGGTTCCACAAAATAGCGGTGCGTGTGAAGAAACTGTTCCAGTGGGACATATATCTAACCAGTGGAATACGAAGGGAATGAGACTGGTTCACTATATGTTTGCACCTTGGGTGAAGGTCTGAACTGGTGGAACGAAGGAATTTAGTCCGTCTGGATCATTTCCATGAAATTAGTAACGAGAGGTTTGTAGCATTTCGGTTTTGGGAAACGAGTCGTAGGGTGGAAAATAATTTATCACCCACAAGGCTGCGTAGACTCTTTTAAACTCTATCATACCGGAAAGCATTTGACGATTTATGGCAGCCGTACTACAAAAGATAGGAAATTGTGGAGAGCCTTGACCACCCATAGCCAAAACAGCTCATATATTTGTTTATTTTTTGTTTCTACTCTTTCCTTGTTTTATTGTGAACGTTTTGTCACTGACCTTCTTTGGCAATTTATTAAACGTAGCTTTGTGTGGCACAAGGCCGTACGTATGGAGGATTTGTAATATATATATATATATATATATATATATATATATATATATATAAGACATTTTTATGTTTATACATTCTTTTTATAGATACAAATATTTAAGTAAATGCTCTGTTTACCATAAAAAATATTAACAACATTTACCGGACTGAATTTCCGAGAAATTGTCTTAGAAAATATCTGTTCTCCGACAGGAATCAAACCTGCATCCTATACGGAACCGTCATATAGCCTGACGTGCTTTTAACGATTTCGCCACAGAGGAGCGTTTCGGTTAAAAAGGTCGATTTTACTGTTTTTAAACTGCAAAATTCCATGATTTTCTTACGTACATTCATATCTGCTCGATACGTATCCAAATGTAAACAAATGACGCCACACATTATTAAATGGACAAAGTCCGAGTATTGTTTTAAGATCTTTATATGTTTATACATTCTTTTTATAGATACAAATATTTAAGTAATGAAATTAGATTTTTATAATAAACAGTATTAATAACATTTGCCGGCCTGAATGTGCAAGAAATTGTCATAGAATATATTCGTCCTCCAATAGGAATCGAACCTGTATCCTATTACGGAACCGTTATTTAGCCTGACGTGCTTTTACCGATTTCGCCACAGAGGAGATTTTAGGTTAGCAAGGTCGATTTTACTATTTCGATTCCTGTTGGAGGACGTATATTTTCTATGACAATTTCTCAGAAGATCAGGCCGATAAATGTTGTTAATACTGGTGTATTAGTTAGGTTAAGCCAGTTTATAACGCTGGATAAAATATATTAGAGGAATAAAAAGAGGCTACATGTTTTAGTACCGTTCATATGTCTCGTCTGATTTATCATCTCTCAGTTCCTCTCTCTCATCGGGCAGAGAGCGACACAGTTGTGGGTCTGTCGGCGGACAGAGGCGCAGCTGAAGAAAATAAATACTCTGAGGTGCACGGTCCCGGGCCACATTTGCCAAAGTTGACCACCCACACCACCCCCATTGCACTAAAAAGCGTGGATCGGTAGTCATACCGATGCAAGCGCAACCGACGTTTGAGGGGGCTGGTCAATTTTTGTCCTTGGCCCGGGTGTAAGCACGTAGATTCCCCACGTTAAACCTAACCCGTCTCAGTGGGAGACAGGGTTAAATAATCACATGTCCAGTTAGGTATATTCTAACCTATACTCTAGGCTGGGTTAGAATATACCGAACTAGGCTAGATAATGGGCACTCTTTTTTTCAGGTAATGTATTCTATCGACAGATGAAAATCGAAGATACTATTGTAGTGATAGAAAAAGTGAATATATCCCTTTAGTGGAGATAAGACAAATGGGTCACCTGACAACTGCTTGGTAACGTTACTACACGGCCCGTTCAGGGGTTAAATCTGCCTCCACAGCAGCATATAAATCCAAGGTACTGTTTCCATTTGGGGATATATCTTTCCCAGATAGAGAATGAAACTCCAGCTCAGAGTCCTTAATTTGTGAAAACCCAAGACTCGTCGTTTACCGTTCGTGGAATATGTCCTCACCAGGGATAAATACGTCCCATTTGAATCTGGAGTCCTAAACAAGTTTTCTCTAAACACAGGAGTATCTCCATAATAAATGTAAGACCCTTCCTTTTTGTTTCTTCTTATTCTCTGATCGCTATGTATTTATATGTGATATATTATTTTCCGCAAAGGACACAAACACACACACACACACACACACGCGCACACACACACACACACACACACATATATATATATATATATATATATATATATATATATATTGTGTATATTTAGGCAGCAATTTTTCATTAAAATGCATGTTTCATTAAATAATATAGACAAGTTTTGTCTATTTATTTTAAGTAAGTTCCTTTGATATTGTCTGATAAGCTTAATCACATTATCGTTGAGAGACGAAAGGAAAACATCATAGTGATACATGTTTAAATCCAATCTAAGATTTCGGCTTACACAAGCCATTATTAAAGATGACAGTTTCAATAAATCAAAAAACACGCGGACGAAACAGCAATAATAGTCCGCCCTTGCATATATATATAGTTTGGTGTCGTAATATAAAGCTCTCTCTGAGAATAAAGCATGATCCTTTCCCTTTAAGCCATTCTGTTCCGTCCGTGAAATAAGGTATTATTATATCACAGATGTAATAATGCCCCTAATGACTGAAATACAATGGAAGGATAATTCATTTTTCTATAGAAACCTCCTTTTATACTATGAATTCTACTACCTCAGAGTTCTGCAGAGATTTCTAATGTGCATTCTGCAGTCTTTAATTTTATTCCGATTCCTGAGTTTGGAAGTTAGTGTCACTAACTTCTGCATGTCTGATAATTCTGGCCGATACAATTGAAAGATGTTCATTTTGAGGATTGACTACTGATATTTGTGCATTAAGCTTACAAGCTACGAGTTTATTATGAACAAATTTTTATACACCAAGGAACCTTAAATTTAAACAAAAGTTGTATTAACTGAACAACATTATTTCCGTTAAAGAAACATCAAAAAAGGATGACTGTTGACTGGATTCATATCAGCCATTATTTCAAGTTTGTAGACTTGAACCTTCGCATAACACTTTAATCAGTCGATGGTAATAGGAAAAGTTAGTTCAGGGAAGACTATTTTATAGGTATAATGTAAGTTATACCTAGTTAAACCCGATATTGTTATTCTCAGGTACGTTAAATAAAATCCATGTATATATTCAAGGGTTGTCGGGTTAATCTCGACTGCCACACTAGCATCCACAGGAATCCGTTACATTTTGAAGCAGTGGTCGAATTTATATCTGCACCCCACAAATTTCTCCTTTTTTTCAAGTTATCTACTCCATCCAATCATCGAAAACTATTCATTAAAAAACGTTTCATGGGCGAAATACAGCGAATACACTTTTTAAAAATAGACTTTTGGTTATCGATTAAAGTTTTAATCTGGTTGCGTATTGGTAAAAGTAGCTATAACTAACTATTTAGGTGTTTTTTTTTGTTGCTTTTTAAATGTCTTTCTTATTTGTAGTTCAAACCGACCTGATGCATCCAGAGTTAATTCGCCTCTGATCGATCCGAAAATATCGATCTGGGGTGGGAAATACGTGATTACTCGTCAACATAACAAGATTTAGCAAAATGAAATACAAGGCAAAAGACACACACACACACACACACTCACATACACACATACACACACACATATATATATATAGGTAGTAATTCGCTGATATATAATCTAATTGAATCCTATTAACACATTATAAAATATAAATTATTAAATATTAAGACTGATTCAAAAATAGACCTCAATGTTTTTATAACATACAGAGCAATATACTTCATACAATCGGAATTATGTAAATGATCATTTTACCCTTGTAAAATTAAATTTCCGAGATTTTTTTAAACAGTCAGTGGATGATAATTTTTTTGAAATAAAAAGAAGACAAGTATATTGTCTGTTTTTTTTTTAATTTCAAAAAATTATAGTCCATTGTTTGAAATACCGTGTAAATTTAAATATACAAGGGGAAAATGACCATTTACATAATCTCTTAAATCCGATTGTATGATATATATATATATATATATATATATATATATATATATATATATATATATAGATGGATAGATTTAATGGATTTATTTTTAATCTGACATTCTTATTACTTCAAGCGTTATTTTTATAGTCAATAGACATGTTTAAAATAGGCGCTTCGTTTGTTTTATTCCCAAGACATCATTATGTCTAATACTGATCTAAATGATTTTATTGTATGTTAATAAAATGACTTAACCTCCGAGTATTTTAGGCTTAAATACCGATATATATATATATATATATATATATATATATATATATATATATATATATATATTATGCTATCTGTTTCGAAAATGAACAAACATTTTAATATCTGTGTTTGTTTATCTATGTACTAGTTCGTACTTTGTTTCTTTTTTTATTAATTCACCGTAAATAATGTAAAATTAGTTATCGCAAATATTTTATTCACCCCCAAAAAAAAAAAAATTAAACGTTTTAAATCAAAGTTTGTTTGATTTTTATCAAACTTTTAGCATTCCTTTGAAATTGCAAATTTTAAATTAAACTTTGTTCAGCTTGCCTCACAACAACCCTAACACTCAGAATTAAAAAAAAATGTACCAAAAATCAGGGAGTTATTCCCATTTCGTAAGCGCGGATGATATTCGAAGCATTTACAAGGAATTCTTGAAGATCAAATAAATAAAAAAAAACATTTAAAAAATCTGTTTTTGGCTTGTTCATTGAGGTAAGAGCGATCGTAGATATAAGAAATATCTCCCACATTTGGCGTGTTTGAAAAGGTCAGACCAACTGGAGTGTAATGGAAAGGCCTCACTCTGGGAGAATTTAGTGTGAATTTAGTGTGAATTTTAGTAAATATAAATTATTTTTATTTGGAGGTAAATTAGCAGAAAATGTCTATTTGTCTTCCTTTCTAGTGTTTTGTTTACCTTTTAGTTACTTTTATTTACCCGTTAATTATTTTGAGCTTCTAAAACATGTAATGTATGTAACGTGTATATAGAATGTGGTAATGCATGTGGATGTTCGTCACGAGAAACCTAAATGCAATACCGTCGGGAATGCAGGGAAGGTGTCAGATTAAGTACCTTCCGACGCCCAGCGGCTAGGCGACTTTCCACGTTTTAGAAAAAGTCAGCAGTCCTCTGTCATCATGAACTTACCTAGTTTACCGCAGCGGATGGTGTCAGCTGAAGAATGTGTGCCATGGAGGGGTGACTAATGAAAAACCTAAAAAAAAATTGCAGTCAAATCTTTCATTATCAAAGACTTTTGTTCTCACGCTTGAAGAACCAATTGGAAAAGAGCAGTCCAAGAAAAAAGACAATCTTCGAAAACCCTGGAAGTCAAATAGAAGAGACGAAAAGAACACCAAAGAACAACCAGACCCTGGACCCTGCTACCCAAGCATGTGTTGGCTGCGCACGTCTCTTCAGATCCAACATAGGGTTCATTTCATGTCTAATGATTTTTTTCTTTTTCTTTCAACGTTGGCGGACATTTGGGCGATATTATTTTTCCATGACTTATGTAAAAATAGGTTTTAATACCAGAAATACTTTGTAATAAAAAAATATTACCAGCAATAATTTTGAAGGAAAAATTATTATCAGCAATACTTTAAAGAAAAAAATACCAGCAATAAAAACAGCTATAAATTCTTTGAAAAAAATATTACCAGCTATAGATTTCTTCAAGGAAAAAATATTCTCAGAAAAAGATTTTTGAAGAAAAACATTGCCAGCAATAAAAAATTTGTCGGCATTAAATAAGCCATTGAGGTTCATATTTTTTTTAAGCATTACGCCCCGAGCAAGGCGTGAAGCCACTAGAATGCAGAGGTTTGCAGAAGATTTGGAGCGAAAGCAGATAGGAGTGATAGAAGAAAGGATGAGGAGAGGGATAGTGGATAGATCAAGATAACTGGAGATGTCGATTGGCATTACATTTGAATAGTTGGAGATTATAGCTCTCAGGGAAACAGTAATTGGGAAGAGTGTTCCACAGGCGAGAGGTGCGAGGTACGAAGCTATTGGAGTAGAAGAGACGGCTACATTTAAAAGTTTCTACAGTGTAAGGGTGGGACCGGGATGCCAGCCTCGTAGGGCGCTTGAATTCATGGAGTCTGGGAACCAGTGATAGCAGCTCATCGGAGCAATTCCCATGAAAGTAATTGTAGAAAAGACAGAGAGAGGCGACGGCGCGTCTGTGAGAGAGTGACTGTAGACGAGATGCCAGATCAGGGCCAATTATATTACATATCCGTCTCTGGTCAAGAACTCCAAGTTAAACAGTAGGTGCCACAGACCATATATGGCAGCAATACTCCTTGCAAGGGTGAATGGTTGATTTGTATATCTGAAAATTTCCTGGCGCAGCACAGAGAGCCAACTTTCCTCGCGGTGGACGAAGCAATTGACTCAATGTATTTGTTCCATCTCAGGTCTGCAGTCAACGTGAGACCGAGCAGACGCAGGGAATTGCTCTCAAGAAGTTGATTATCAGACATTCTATTGGAGGGCAGGGAAGGATCTCTATGGTGATTAATAGAGAGTAGTTTAGTTTTTGAGGCGTTAAAGTTGACCAGTCGATTCTTGCCCCAATTAACAACCGATTGGAGGTCCATTTCAAGACTCACAGCCAGGTTATTTTTGTCACCGACACTAGATTCGTTTTTGAGGCAGGAGTAAATTGTAGTGTCGTCCACGTAGATGCCAATTTGGGAATCTATGGCGTCAGGAAGGTCGTTGATGAAAATAAGGAATAGAGTGGGACCAGGGATCGA
>CAHIKZ030005121.1:1712500-1740000 GCA_903632075.3 Acanthosepion pharaonis
ACATATATATATATATATATATATATATATATATATATATCCGAAACTGTATATATAGCCGAAACAAATTACATCTCAACGCCAATTCACCTCTGGTGTTTACATATATAAACAGTTCAAGAAATGCGTCAAAATATTTACTCTAACGATTATTTATATATCAAAAAGGATTTCTTAAATGTAAGAACTAGACTTGCATTTTCTGTAATGATTGAATATATAACGTCTGGAATTCTTAATGAAATACCATCAGAATTTTGTTTACTCTAGAAATAACATAGACAACAACCCCTATTTATCTAAATATTAAATCCAAACTGCCATTCCTTTTAATGATTTAATATCTCACTTAGAAGTTTTGAAGTAAATGCTTCAAACATTTCATTTTCTTTAACGATTACATGTATAGTATCTGGAAAAAAAGAGATAAGTTTTTTTATTGTTTGTAGATGATGAACATTCCATCTCCTGGCTCTTTCCATCGACTACCTCGCTATACAACGGGTATTTTAGCAGGTGGAACTGATATTCAAACGTGTTGTCTTCTAGAAACTTTCTGATATGTTTCATAAATTATGCTCGCCATGTAAACACAAGCCAAACAAAACTTTTATCTCTTAATCTCGATGTCTAAGAAATAAATTTGGCATGTGATTGTCAACGCAAAAGATATCCAATATTATCAAAATATCCAAATTTAATGTTGAAAATTATTTGCACAAATTCCGTTATGCTAGTGCGCTTGATGTATGGTTTCCAAAAAACAAAAATCAACTTCCAATTCCGCTATAGACACAACACTACCTTTGGCTTCATATCACTTGTATTATGATCTTTTCTAGATTATGTTTATTGACCGTCAACATTTATTAAAAAAAAACAAATAATTTCTATTAAGTGGAAGTCACACATCAAAGTGATTAACATAATAAAACCAGTATTCGCAATCCTGGGATAAAACAAGGACGTCTGAGATTGGATACTTATACGAAGCTAAGCTACCATATATAGGCATACGCGTCCACTAGCTCAGTCTGTTCATTATTTCACTCTTAATTATTTCACACTAAAAATTTTCATACAAAATTTAAAATACAAGGTTCGAGAACCACTCAAGTTAGAGGGTTATTGTCACTGTTAAAATGGCAATGATGAATTTGCTTTGTCATGCACTATTTACATGGTTCGGACTATCATCTTTATCTTTGTTGCCATATTTATCACAACGTTTCGAACGTTGTAGCTCCGGCTTTCTTCAGATGGTTGGAATATCGAACTGAACCCTTTATTTCGCTCGCTGGAGTAGACTGTTTCACGTGTCTCATGGATGGCAGTTATCAGTTATCTCCTGTTAATTTCCCTCTCTAAGTTCTGTAGAGGGCCGTGGCTGTTATGTTGTTGATAGAAGTCAGACGTAGAAGAAACGCATGTAAGGTTCAGATACTCCTGCCCAACTACATAAAAAGGTTGGACTTTGATTAAGTCCAAAGAAGAAGGCAGAGAAAGCAAACAAAATACAAGACCGATAATATATGTATATACAAATATATATTAATAACAAGTTACAATACATGGAAAGAGTACAAAGGATGAAGTGTATGGGAATATTCTGTATGTGCGTGCGTGAGTGAATATTCTGTATGTGCGTGTGTGTGTATTGTGCTTAGCGTGTTTCCACGCTATTCCTTGTTAGCGCCTACTTTTCGAGGTTGATAGCTGAAATCCTGATGAAAAGGAGAGATTTACGTCAAGGTGTCGGCGCACAGGCCTGAAGGAAAAAGAGATAGAGGCGAACAGTCCGCGGCTATTTATAGCAGCGAAGAGCGACCCCTGGTGAAAGGGTTAATGTACTGAAGGAGGAGTTAACTCCGACAGTTCTCCACCGCTTTAGCCAGGTATTGAACTCACATTCTTTGGCTCCTGTTACTGGATCTAACTAACGCCTTTATTCACTGTGCTATCTGTGTATGAATTTCTGGGTATTATAAATCTAATGTCTTCAGCAACCATTTTTACCAGTGCTCATATTGCAATTCTGCACTGTACCAATGCTGCCCAGATGTAGTGACAAAGCATCATTTTTGTCTAATGAAACTCTTTTACGGATAATGCATGGTAGAAGAAGCCAGATCCCCTCTTGTATGTCATAAAATACCGTCTGTTTTCATAGTATCTTCAGCAGTGTACCGTATATAAGAGTTCCAATTGAGGTCTTGAGTTAACCAAAGATCCTAACAAATGCCCAAAGCCTGCAGCATCATTGAAAGTGAAAATGTTCATCGTGACTGAATAAATATCTGTGTGTAAACAAAGAAGCTTTACTATTTTGTTTTTGTTTTTTAAGATATTCTAGGTTACAAGACACTTTTTCCCCGATTGGGCTGTTAGAAAGCGATCAGAGGAGAAATCTGCTGCAGGGCTCTGAACATGTTGATTCTTGAAAGCGCGTCTATAAAATGTTATATGATCGACATAAATGCTTACTAATGTTTCCTAATGATTTGCGAATGTTCCTACTTAGATCGTTAACGTAAGTCAAAAAGAGAGTAGAACGCATATACCTTGGGAGGGCGATTGCGTTGATCCCTTGTGCATCAACGGATCTGAGAGAAAGAACTTGATTGCATAAACTATTCCAGAGATTCCATAGCTATAAAATCTGTATAGCTAACCACTATACCACACCTTGCCAATAGCTTTAAGATAGCTAAGTTAATTGCACTGGTGACAAACTGTCATCGAGCGCTTTAATGATTCTATGCGTAAAAACAGTTAAAGCATCAGCAGTGGACCTAGAGAAGCGAAATCTATACTGTTCGTCACTCAACAAGTTATTTCAACTTTATCAAATGGTCGTTAATGACATCAAAAAGGCTGATGGAAGATACTGCGGTGAAGATGGAAGCAGGCAACATTCTTTTTAACAGGGCAAACAGCTAAAAATTTTCACAGACTTTCTCTAACTAGTTAATAGCCTGGCCATTGAAATGTCTATATTCGTATAGGAATTGTAGTGCAGACACGTTTCGTATCAAAGTTTTCCCTATTTTATGTGGATAAACATTAAAAACTCAATAACGGAACAGGGATTATATTTTGTGAATTACATTATGTGACTGTGTGGTTTTAAACAAAAGCAAAAATTATTAATCCTTCCATTGTGGTTCTTTTGTTCAACTTTAGCAGAAAAGCTTGTGATTATGATAACATTGTGATTTTGTATATAATAAAGGTATTACCTTTTATAGAAAATAGAGTTTATTTCTAATATTCAAACCGTTTCAAAATTAAATTGTTTAATAACTGACCACCGTAATGAGTCTGGCCCTAATTTTGATTTAAGAAATGCTATTTGAATTAAAAGAGATATGAATTTACTACGACGAAAATTTATAGAAAGTGCTTTAATCGCTAGATAATCAACAGTAAATTTACGTTCAGGTTCATACAACATTACACCTTTCTTAGCAGATCTTCTGTTATCACAATGTGCGTTATTTAATAACAAAAATGATGGAAACATAAACAAAAAGAAAAAAAAGAAACTAAATCGGCTACACTGTATACTAAAAACACATAGTAAAAATTTGACCGTCCTCTTTTCTTCATCCGGGTGCGTATTTAGTCCGATGATGTCGTAAGGGACGAAACGCGTCGCATTAACAAATTTCCACTTTTTAAAAGATTTTCCTAAAATTCTTCTTGAGATATATATATATATATATATATATATATATATATATATATATATATATATATATAATGTATCGTTTTCCTAGATTATTTAATGTTGAATGTTTACTTGTTGTTTATATGAACTGGTTCAGATTTTAGTTTAAATAAATCCCTGGGCAGAAAGCAAACATGGTATTCTACATGGAGTACACAAAAGATGATATAGCTATTTCAGTTTTTCTTCTATATCTACATACATATATATATATATATATATATATATATATATATATATATATATATATATATATATATCAGTCTGTTCATATCTATCTATCTATATATGTATTTATCTATGACTACCTATTTCAGTCTCTTCATATCTGTCTATCTATCATTCACGTCAGAACAGCCACCATGAAAATATTTGAAAAAAAGACGGAGAAACCACGTAACGTCGGTGAGAAATTGACTGAAGTCTAAATTCCGGGTCAGGATCGATTAAATTGCAGATCCTTCTTCGGATTTTGTCAAGAACATCAAGATGAATAGCAAGAGCACCAGACCAGATATGGGAACAGTATTTAATGCACGGACGAATGGTAGATTTGTAAATGTGCAAGATGGACTCTAATGAGAAAAAACTTCTGGCACGACACAGTGACCCAACCTTTCTTGCAGTGGATGCAGTCATTCGATGCAGTCATTCGATGCAGTCATTCCACTTTAAGTTAGATGTAAAAGTCAGTTCAAGGAGGTGCAGTGTGTTGATCTCCTGGAGTCTAGTATCAGCCATGCTGATGGCAGACAGGAAAGTTTTTTCTATCGTTGTTAAATAGAGCATTTTCGTTTTAGAGACATTAAAATTTAGAAGCCATTTTCTGTTCCAGTTAATCACTGATTGAAGGTCCTTTTCAAGAGCAATAGTCAGGTTAACTTTGTCAGCTCCGGCTGATTTTTTATTGGAACAAGAGTAAGTGGTAGTGTAATCTGCATAAAGTAAATGGTGAAAATCAGAATCAGCGTAGAACCCAGGATCGAGCCTCGAGAGAGACCGGCGTTCGTGTGAAAGGATTTGGAAGCGAGCCCGTTATTACAACTTTCATTTCAACAATTGGATTAAATCAAACAATCGTCTTGTAATACCGTAGCCAAAGAGCTTATGTAGAAGAACAGCGTACCAAAACCTGTCAAACGCTTTCGAGATATCTTGAGACACAGCTCGATCTTCGTCGTTATTATCAAGAGTCAGTGACAGCCATTAGCACATCAGCGGTAGACATGGCAAAACAGAAGCCATATTGTTTTTCAGATAGTAGGTCGTGAGAGGCAAGTTGCTTAACCACATATAAATTCGACCACAATTGTGATCTAAAAAGTGCTATACTCATCAAGAGAGAAAGTAATGTACTATTGAGGAAAATCCTCGAGAGTTCCACCATCGAATATTATCAAAATATCAATCTACACACCGGTTTTTTCTCAAACCTTTCCTGAAAGAATTGCTATTTTACCAAGCCAACATACACAACAACAAATATACTGAAATATCAAAAGAATACGGTTAAATCCATCATACCAGCATTTGAAGATGGACAACGCAAACGTCCACCTCATACTATAAAAATCTAATCACAATCCAAATAATATTTATTTAAAATAAACAAATATATATTGAATATTACTCCCTCACTTTTCTTTTCACCAGACTTTGAATTACAACATATTGTAACCTCCACGTGTTTTGACTGACCTTCCAATCATCTGTTGAACATTCATGAACGTTCTCAAATATGGAAGCCTTGACAAACCAATGGCATTCTTGCCTGTGTGTATATAAACATTTGCAGCATAATAAATATTACATTGCCTTGATAAACACCCTGGGAGGAAGAAACGAGTCGGTTAAGTATAGATTTTCCTCTTGTCTCTTTTATTCACACACACACACACGCATATATATATATATATATATATATATATATATATTCCAGTCTATTCATATCTATCTGTATATATCTATTTCAGTCTATATATATATATATATATATATATATATATATATATATATATATATATAGATATAGATATTGCTATCTTCTGAGTATATTCATATCTATCTCATTCTATTCATATCTCTTTATCAAACTAGCTATCTATTTGTTTTCAAATTTGTGCAAATATATTTATATAGCTAGCTGTCTCAGTCTATTCATATCTCTCTTCTTCTCTACCTATCTATCTCAATCTGTTCATATCTATCTATCTATCTATCTATCTATCTATCTATCTCTCTCTCTCTCTCTATATATATATATATATATATATATATATATATATATATCGCAATCTGTTCATATCCATCTATCTATGTCAGTCTGTTCATTATATATCTATCTATCGCAATCTGTTCATATCTATCTATGTCAGTCTATTCATTATCTATCTATCTATCTATCTATCTATCTATCTATCTATCTCGGTCTGTCCATATCAATTAAGCTCAGTCTATTCGTTCCCTATCTACTCATCAATGAATCAATCTATCTTTCTAACTATCCATCTCATTCTGGTGCATATACGTCCATCTAGACACATACTTTTTTCAATATTGGTAGCTTCTTCTTGATTATTAATTTTTTTTACACATCGCCTTTTTCTTCTCAACCGCCACTTATCGTTAACAGTTTTTTTTTTCTGTTCCCATTTCGTTAACAGCCATTACGCTACTTTTTGTTCGATTCAGTGGTGACAAAATCATAAATTTCGGGAAATCATCTCCACAAAAAAAAGCCATTCATTTTCACCGAATACTGCTAGATGACCTTGGAATCGTCTGGTAACAACATTTTTTTCCCCTTTATAAAAAAAATATTCAGTAAAGTTCTACTCAAAATTATCATGTATATATATATATATATATATATATATATATATATATATATATATATATATATAGGGAGAGAGAAAAGGAGGAGTGAGTGAGAGAGAGAGAAGGAGGAGAATGTGTTTCTACGCTGAACTGTTTTTTTTTTCTTTTGGGAAATGTGTTTTTTTATATATATATATATATATATATATATATATATATATATATATATATATTTGTGGTTTATGTTGCGAGGGAAGCAAATTGAAAAGCTGAAAAAGGAAGATTCAGTTATTGATTGTTTTCCAACTCTATGCTTAACGTTTCATTAACAGGACTGCGGAAATCACACATACGTCTTTATTGTCATACTATATATCGAACGGTTTCTGCTGGTAGGCGTTGAGTGAAAACAGCTAAAATTTTCAGTATACCCTACGATTTTCCTTTTTGTTACAGGAGAGTGAGAGATTGATATCATAATGAAAGAAATTAGTCCGAAATGAATGCAACCAACTTCGGATGGTGTTAGAACTCAAGGAACATTATTTTGTACGCTTCCCATATAACGGCTAATCAGCTCCAGATCCCGGTAAAATCATTTTTGTATGCATTGGATATATTTTTATGTAGAATATCTTTCTTACGTTCATAACTACGTTTTTCTTTTAATTTCTACAAGTTACACCAATATACTGTAAGGAACAGCTCTGTGTGTATCTGTTTATATTTCTGAGATGAACTATTATGTATATTATTTACATTATTCGGACTATTGTCCTCATCTTTGTCGCCATATTTATTACAACGTTTTGGTGTGTACGCTCCGGCCTTCTTCAGATAGATGGAATGTCGAAATAAAGTGTTCAGTTCGACATTCCAACCACCTGAAGAAGGCCGGAGCGTACAACTGCTGAAACGCTGTAATAAATATGGCGACAAAGCCATTCATTTTCACCGAATACTTCTAGATGACCTTGGTTATTTATATATGCCTGCTTCAGAATGAATGTTATTATGGACATTTGTTCGTTCTGATCATAATAGTTTTTGATGTGGTTGTAATTATTTTGATATTGTTCCTTATCTCAAACACAGCTACGAGCTCAAGAACCGTATACTTATAAAAATAGAAGATAACGTACTTAGACGTAAAGTTCCTGAGAGTGCAGTTATCGATTCTTGCCAAAATGGTAAATTACGCCGTAGATTTTTTCAAATATCTCTTTTCTTAAAGAAAATACTTCTTCCCCAATATATGTTTTAATTAAATGAAAACGGTTAACTCAAAACCTGCAAATATTTAAAATAAATAAACTAATGCATAAATAAATAAAATAAGATTAAAATAATGAATAATGATTACATTAAAAGTAAATAAATATTCAAAAACATCTATATTTACGCACTTTCGTTTATTAGGCAATAAATTATACCTCTTGACAATATTTGTCCTCGGCTTTACTGCTATGTATAAGTAGTAGCTACAAAATAAATTAATACATCTTCTTTATCATTTTCCTCTATAGGGCAGTAAAATCACTGAGACACATCGGATAACTGAATGTGAAAGTATAAACAAAAAGAGAAATGTCATTAAAAGAAAGGACAATAAAAGAAGAGGAATCAAGAAGACAACAGATAACGATTAACATCGTATTTAAGATTTTAAAGATCAGCGTTCACTGGAAAGCAAGAAGCCGGACGAGCGTTCCACAAGCGAGAAGTGTGAGAGAAGAAACTATTAGCATAGAACTTACGGGTACATCTATCGATTTTAACTGTAAAATGATGAAACCTTTCCACCAATCTAGTAGTGTGCTTAAATTCATAAAGTTTAGGTATCACAGAGAAAAGTTAATAGGAACAATTACCATGAAAATATTTATAGAAATGGCAGAGGGAAGCGATATTACGGTGGTGGGGAATTGACTAAAGCCGAGATAACAGGTCCTGACCAATAATATCGCTGATTCTTCTATGGATTTTATTAATAATCTTTAAACATATAGCAAGATCACCGGACCATTTGTGGCAATAATTCAATAAAATTTCCTTTTACTGTCACACACACACACACACACACACACATATATATATATATATATATATATATATATATATATATATATATATATATATATATAAGCGTCTGGTTAGCAAGGTCAAATTACTGTTTTTAAACTACAAATTTCCCATGATTTCTCCCTGAACGCTAATATCTGCTGGAACTGTATCTCAACGTAAACAAATGCCATCATATATTATTTCTCGGACATCTGACCTTGCTAACCAGATGCTTCCTCTATAGCTAAATTGTATAGCATGTCAGGCTATATGATGATTCCGTGTAGGGCACAAGTCCAATTCCTGTCGAAGTACACATATTTTCCATGAAATTTCTAGGACATTCAGGTCAGTAAATGTAGTTAATACTGTTTATTATGAACAGAGCATTTACTTAGGTATTTGTATCTATCAAAATAACGTATAAACAGAATATATATATATATATATATATATATATATATATATATATATATATATATGTGTGTGTGTGTGTGTGTGTGCAAAATATATAGAAAATAGGAAAGACCGTTAGGTCAATAATCCGAATTTCTTTACTATTTTTGTTTTTATTAAAACAAAAACAACAGAATTTGATACACAAGTAGAGCCTATATTATAATTACTTTTTTAAAAGTATGATTCCATCGCTACATCGGAATTTTCATGTTTTAAAAACAGAAGCTAAGAACTTCCATTTTAATTATACAAATTAAATTAAAGTACCTAGCTCTGTCTCAGCCTCAAGCGAATTTTGGAATAACTAACTTTGAAATTTAAGGAGTTTTATAAGCATACATATTCGTAATATTAATTTCTATGGTCATGGAGAAAACCAATCATTTTAATAAGGGGCGGTAGGGTGTTCATTTTTCCCTGACATCTATTGTATCAACATATTAGTTACTTTTGATAAGAGGTTAAGTCAAGGTAGGGTCGGGGTGCCTTTTATCAAACGAATGATGACATCCGTTCAATGTATATCAGAAAGTTTTGGGCACGTTTGTTACGCCGTTAAATTTGTATTTGAATACATAATTTTTTTTCCTGAAAGGGTTGTTTGTATATGAATAGGTCGTATTGAACTACAATTTGTTTTTTTTGTTGACAACTTCTTAATGTTTTTTTAGCATGTGATTGGGTTAAGTTTTTAAACCTATTGCTTTAATTGAGCTTGTTTATAGACTGTGAAATGTTAAATTTTTTAAGCTAATTATTTAAGGCGAATATTTGTTGGTGTCGGCGACCCCCCACCACAAAAAAACGTTATCTCATGTCTTTGATCTAATAAATTTTTTTTTTTTAGAAACTTAATAATATGTAGTTTTTCATGTAGGCATAAAGGGCATGGGTCATCGCAGGTTTTACAAGTTCTTGTTCTATTTATAATTTTCCATTTTACTTTTGGTGCTTTATTCCTTTCTTTTTAAAAGCCAAAACTATTTAGATAGTGATGTTTGATTTCTTTTTCTAATATAATTGAAGGAGATTTTTTCTTGTCTCCCGCTTATTTTAAATTCATTCTTCATGGATCCTATATATATATATATATATATATATATATATATATATATATATATATATATATTCAATGATTGGATACTTAATGGATGAGATTGTGCATTGGTATACCACAGATTCTATGCGGCATTTAATATTCAACTGGCAATTTTCAGGTTTTCTACGATCACATAATTTTTCATTATTTTTTCTAATTCTAATTTAGGGTTGTTATTAATTTGATTTTGGCATGAGTGTTTTTTCAGGATTTTATTATGTTATTTTATGATTCTTTCTAGATTTTAAGTGCAGTTGTAACCTAATTTTAAGGGTTTTTTATATAAGCGATCTTGCTAAGTTCCCTATCAGTAGGAAAGTGTTTTTCAATTAAAGCTAGGAATTATTTCCTAGCTGAATACTAACCGTTTGGTTGAACGAGAGGTGGTATACCAAATGATATTTTCTTTTTCTATTTTTCTTCTGGTTAGTACTATAGTGTTTATAATTGATGTTAGCGTTTTTTTATTCACTATTTTTAGAGCTATATTGTAAAAATTACTCAGTTTCTGGATTATGTCTTCATTTGCGAAATTCATACTGATTCTTTTCTCTATTGATGAGGGTATATACTTAATTTTGGATGAAGGATGCTTTGACCTGAGGTCTACATACAAGGGGTTAGTGTTAGATTTTCTGTAAGGTATGTTTTTCATTAAATTTAAAGTTATGTCGAGGAAGTTTACCTTTTTCAATTTTGTGTTAACTGTAGTTTTCTAAATTCACTATGTATTATCTTTCTAATTTCATCTATTTTAAAACCTGTGGAACTCGTCACTACAATGATATATATATATATATATATATATATATATATATATATATATATATATATATATATTATATATATATTTCATCTGTCGACCTGCACCTGAAAATCTTTTTATTAAATTGCCCTCTGATATTTCTGATGCAAAAATAAAATCAAATATTTCTTTAGAGATTCTTTTCTTTAAGTTTCTGATAAGAAACTAAATAGATATGACTTAATAGGGAAAATCTGATCGAGTCAATGTGCTTTGAGGAAAATACAAGGATGCTAGACTGTGATGCTCTTCATAAACGAATTGTCAAAGCTCAACGGATCAGACGGTGGTTTCTTCTGCAATGGAGGACACAGCTTCGTATCCTGTAGGAAGGCATATTATCTTTATTAACTTTTTCGAGTACGCAAACCGGTAGATAAAATAAACAGTTTAAAAAAACAAAAATGGAGCACAGGTATCCGCCGAAAATAATATTTGAAATAATATATATATATCACCCCTGGTCGGCGTCTGATGATGACAGGGTATCGCACGTGCTAACACACGTTGTATGTTAAAAATTGATTACCAAGACTCTCTGGAAAGCAAAAAATGACTCTTCGGAAAGACGAAGTGACTCTCTAGAAAGTTGGAGTGACACCTTGGAAAGACAAGGATTTATATTAACGCATGAAGAATACAAGAGCTGCAGAATGCCCTCTAGGTGACTGTATCGGGGAGGGAGAATATATCACCCATCAGAGTGATTTTAATGGAAACGATCTGGATATGGACCCGGCTACAACGTGTGATTGCGGCAGAAGACTTAACGGTTTACGAGGTTTACGTATCCATAAGGCACGCTGGTGCAAACAACGTAATTCTCCTATCGGAGAATGTAAATCGAGTGATGGGATTATGAATCTGGAATACACCCACAGCGTTCAGGATTCCATCGTTGAGCGACAGCACCCTGGAGAAATCCTAAGTAAACCAAGAATCCAGTTACTCAAAGGTAACAGTAAGGCTGTTTGGACAAATCTTGACAAAGAGCTTTCTTTAACCTTAAGGGTCCGATAGGGCAACAGATCAGTTCCTTTTGTAGAATAATATACGATGTTTGCTTTGAATGGTTTGGACCAGTAATAGAAAAAGAAAGATAAAAAAAAAAGCGTCGTTTTAAAGAAGCTTTAATTCATGAGAGGGCAGGCCTTCAAGACTCATGAACGATATCAGAAGGAAGATTCTAGTGATATCCAGAGCTGAAAATCAAAGGAAGCGACGGAAGAAAAAGCGGCAGTCTCGGAGATCTTTCTTGATAAATCCGCATGCATTTGCTAAAAAACTTTTCGTGGAAGCAAAGAGCGGCAAGCTTGATATCCCACAAGAGGAGTTGGAGAATCACTTGAAGATGACGTATTCAGATAATATGCGAGATATACCAATCCCTCTTATAAAAGATTTACCAACACCTCATGATCCGACAGTTATGTTTGATGATAGTGGGATAAAATTAAGTCAAGTCCGAGATTTTGTCCGAAAGGCACGCGCTGGTAGTGGCCCTGAAATGGATGGAATATCATATAAACTATATAAAAAGTTCCCATGTGTTCTTAGGAAACTTACTATCCTCCTTCAGCGGGTTTGGAAGAAGAATATTGTACCACAAGAATGGTGTTTGGCTGATGGGATTTGGATACCTAAAGAGATGGATTCAAAAGGCATTTCCAATTTTCGCCCTATATCCCTCCTTAATGTAGAAGGAAAAATATTTTTTGGAGTCTTCGCTCGTCGCATGACAGATTTTCTTATAGAAAAATGATTACCTGGTTGTCTGGAGTATGCACAAATGACATGGAACTCCATACTATCAGCCAAAAGAAATAAAACAGAAATCCATGTAGTATGGCTTGATCTTGCCAATGCAAATGGGTCAGTCCCACATCAATTAATAGGAATGGCTCTTGACTTTTTCAATTTCCCTGGCAAGATTAGGGAAATCATAATGAAGTATTTCGACTCAGCTTTCATGAAATTCAACGTTAAAGATTATACTACCAAGTGGCAATCACTTGAGACCGACATCATGATGGACTGTGTGATTTCCCCGCTTCTTTTCGTTTTGGACATGGAATTGATTTTACGAGTTGCATCAACCACAGCCAAAGGAGTGATTACTGAAGAACAGCCAGTCCTTCCTCCTTCTTTTATGGATGATATCTCAATTCTCGTCTCTTCTAAAATTGCTGTCAATAACCTGTTAGAAAAGTATGATTATCTTTTCATATGGGCGAGAATGAAGGTAAAGCCCAAGAAAAGTCGAAGCCTGTCATTAGTCAGGGGATCTGTTAAGCAGATTCACTTCAAAATTGGTGATGCCACGATACCAACAGTTAAGGAAATGCCAGTAAAGAGCCTAGGACGGCTGTATACAATCCCACTGACTGATCGACATCGGGGTACAGAGGTTCATAAATCAGCTTTAAAGGGGCTAATTTCGATCGATAAAACCTATCTGCCCGGCAAAATGAAGGCCTGGTGCTATCAACATGGTCTATTACCCCGCCTTTTGTGGCCTCTGCAAATGTATGAAATTGCATTATCTCGTATTGAGCGAATTGAGCAAGTGATCAATAAGCACTTGCGTAAGTGGCTTGGAGTTCCTCCTTGTTTTTAGAAAGTGGGGCTATATACCAACTCCGGACATCTGCAGCTCCCTATACATTCATTGGTGGAGGAATTCAAGGTTGGGAAGGTACGCCTTCATATGATGATGAGGGACTCAGCTGATGATTTCATTCGGAAGGCGCATCCAGAGATTAAATCTGGTACAAAGTGGTCAGCTGCAGCGGCCACACAAGAAGCAGAAGCCAGTCTGCGAGTCAGAGATATCACGGGCATGATTCAGAATAATCGGGCTGGATTGGGTAACACGACACACAAATACTTCTCCAAGAAGAAGGCAAAGGGAAAAAGGCGTATGGTAGTTGAAGAAATCAAAATGTTCGAAGAGGAGCATAGAATAGCTACTGCTATTACTCAAGCGAAACAGTGTAAGTGGACAACATGGAATGATATCGAACCCATTAAACTTTCGTAGAATTCATTAATTACGATGGAACCATTGGCGATATCTTTCCTTCTTCGATCTACCTACGATCTTCTCCCAAATGAAACAAACCTCAAAATGTGGGGATACACAGATACAGATCTCTGTTTTTCGTGTCAAAAAGACCGAGGAACCTTGCGTCATGTGCTTTCTGCTTGTCCACAATCGCTCCAGATATACACATGGCGACACAACAAGGTATTAGAGATGATAAGGGATCTAATAAGAACAAAATGTGAAACAGCAAATCAACAGCTTGTGCAACTAAGGAAACTAAGATTGAATTCCATAAGGAAGGGGAACGCCCTGCAAAGAAAAAACAAACAGCCCCCAATATAAAGCTAGTGAGTGGTGCCAGTGATTGGAAGGTTTCTGTGGATCTAATGACATCCTTAAAATTTCCACTACACATCGTACAGACAGACAAGTGTCCCGACATTGTGTTGTGGTCCAACTCTAAAAAGACTGTCTTCCTAATAGAACTAACAGTCCCTTGGGAAGAGAACAGGGTAGAGGCGCACGAACTAAAGAAAAACCGGTACAGTACTGCGTGCTGAATGTATGGAAAATAGTTGGACGTGTCACGTGATGCCTATTGGGTGTCGTGGGTTTCTGGGACATTCGGTCATTTCCTTTCTTTCAAAAATAGGCATCACTGGCCGTTGGTTGAAAAGCGTTTCGCATCGCCTTCAAAAAACTGTTCAACACGCGTCAAGTTGGATTTGGTCGATATCAAAACAAGCAAATTGCGCGCAACATCACGACCTAACATGCGCAAGTGAAATATTTGCATGGTCGTCTATAACGATTTTTACGAGCGCGTCAATAACGGCAAACGCGTTCAGAAAACTTTCATTGCAGATAGATTTTACTTAAAGGAAAGATTAATTAGCTTATCTTCATACCCTGCCTGGTGGCAAACGCTGCTGGTGGTGCCAGGGGTGGCGTTGCTGCCATAGCCACCGAAACCGTGGTATCACCCATGGTCGTCGGCTGATGAAGACAGAGTATCGCACGTGCTAACACACGTTGTATGTTAATATATATATATATATATATATATATATATATATATATATATATATATATATATATAAATAAGCTTTTGTGGACAGAATTTAATAATAGCTAGGAAAAGACCGATTTTATGAGGCATTTTTAAAAGAAAAAGGTAAAAAAAAAAAAACAACCGGTTTCGTCCCAGGACTTATCAAGTTTATTTTTCCTGGGAATAGAAAATTTATAAAAGCGTGTATAGTAAATTAACGGATGGAATGGAATGGAAGAGAAAAAATGAATTTCAAGAAACTAGTCCAATAACATACAGACCCAGAAAGCATTCCCTCTGTTTACAAAGGGAAGGTCCACGGGAACTGATATACAAGGACTCTAGAACCTTGAGGTGAAATGTGGAGTGGGACCTAAATAAAATCAAAAAACGGTCCGCACTAAAATTAACCACACATTTCCTACTATTTATTATATGCTCAGCAATAGCAGAGCCAGACCTATTGATTAGTTGGCTTTTCCGTGAAGCCGGATTCAAAATCCTGGGTGTCGGTAGATGTTACTTTATTCTCGAATCCAAACGCTGGGACGTCCTCCCTATGTAGTCGAGTCCACAACTACACTTGTATTGGTAAATCACTGAATTAACATAATGAGGAGGGAGGACGTCCTTATGAATGGAAGAGAAAACAGGACGGGTAACAAATATTACCCTAACATTCGCCGAAAAATAACAGCTATTGATTAAACGTGAAATTCCCCTAGATAGACTCTCACCCTCTGTACCAATGAAAGACGCAGATAAACAGGGCATTTATCAACAAAATGCGACATAACCGCATGAAATTTAATAATGACGTCTTGGATAACGGAGTCTAAAACTTCCAAAGGATATCCGTTTTTAGAAAGTTCCATTCTAACAAACTCAATTTCACCACAGAGAAGGCTATCAGAATATAACTTAAGTGTCCTATGAAACGGATATAAATAAATTTCGACGTTCGTAACATTAATTTAAATGAGAGCTCAGTAAAATAGTAGAGCAATATTTCTTTATTTTAGGATAGTACATCAAAACATGTGAATAAAGCTACACAAATATATATATATATATATATATATATATATATATATATATATATGTATGTGTGTGTGTGTGTGTGTGTACATATGATATCAAATCCGTAAATGGAAAGGATGATCCATGTAGGACTTTTAATCTAAAATATTAAAAACATAGATCCATGAAGAGAGCTCAATGTATTTTATACAGAGCAATATGATATACATAAAAGAAAAGAACTTAACACACCTCGAAAGATCCGATAATATATTTATTTCGGCAGAGAAGTTTTAATACCCGTCTCATCAGACCGGAATTAAAAAAATGGTTTAAATTTATCACGACAATATGTTTAAAACAATGAATCACAAGATAACAGGAAGTAAGTCTAAACTGCTTCCCCTCGAAAAAACATTTCTTTCCAGGTCCCGTCCAGAGACCTAAGATCAGAAATACCATCATGATATTTCCACTGAGCAATTAAAACACCCCCCACACACATACATACATAGATTTTTTTTTTACATAGATAAGCTCTTCGTAAGTTGTGGTCTCTACTCGTGAGCACAATTGTTTGTATTTCTTTAAGGCGCGTACTTCCAAGAATCCCTTCAATTAGTCTATTGGCATCTTTTCCAACCAATTCGAAGGCTCCAACTTCAACAGGGATTGTTGATGTTCCCATATGCCACATTTTTGACATTTCGATTTCAAACCCTTGTATTTTGATAGCGTCTTGAAAATCTTCAAAGATACATTACATTCCACAGGGACTACCATATCAATAAGGAGGCACCGTTTTTTGTTTTTGATCTTTAATAACAATGTCTGGGAGGTTAGCCTTGATTGTTCTGTCAGTGTGTATTGTGTAGTCCCATAAAATTGTAACAGGTCCTATCGCCATAACCGGGTCTGGATGGTGTTCATACCAGTTTCTTTCAGTTTCCTTCCCGTAGAAGTTGCAGATTTTCCAGTGCAAATATTGGCCAACCCTGTCATGCCGGGGTTTATAGTCAGTAAGTGCAAATACCGTGCAACCTGATACAAGATTATTATTATTATTATTATTATTATTATTATTACCCTCAAAATGCATAAGGATTGTTAGGTATTACAGAAAGATAGGAGATTTCCATAAGATTTATATTAAGGTGTTTGATTGATTCCTCTTTGTAACTAATCCATTGATGGAAAATTTCAAGATGAACAAGATTACCATTATATTAATCACGTTTCAGTTGCATGCCTTCATGCTGGCGGCGTTTCATTCGTTTTGACGCGTTCATTATTAGTCCAGACGCGTTTTCATTACAAAACAAGCAACGTTTGTACAAAGACATATATCCGTCTATATTTCTGAGATGAGGTATTATGTACATTATTTACATTATTCAGACTATTGTCCTCATCTTTGTCGCCATATTTATTACAACGTTCCGGCCCTTCAGTATCTGTCTATATTTCTGAGATGAGGTATAATGTACACTATTTACATTATTCAGACTATTGTCCTCATCTTTGTCGCCATATTTATTACAACGTTTCGGCCCTTCAGTATCTGTCTATATTTCTAAGATGAGGTATTATGTTCATCATTTACATTATTCAGACTATTGTCCTCATCTCTGTCGCCATATTTATTACAACGTTCCGGCCCTTCAGTATCTGTCTATATTTCTGAGATGAGGCATTATGTACTTTATTTACATTATTCAGACTATTGTCCTCATCTTTGTCGCCATATTTATTACAACTTTCCGGCCCTTCAGTATCTGTCTATATTTCTGAGATGAGGTATTATGTACATTATTTACATTATTCAGACTATTGTCCTCATCTCTGTCGCCATATTTATTACAACGTTCCGGCCCTTCAGTATCTGTCTATATTTCTGAGATGAGGTATTATGTACTTTATTTACATTATTCGGACTATTGTCCTCATCTTTGTCGCCATATTTATTACAACGTTCCGGCCCTTCAGTATCTGTCTATATTTCTGAGATGAGGTATTATGTACATTATTTACATTATTCAGACTATTGTCCTCATCTCTGTCGCCATATTTATTACAACGTTTTGGCCGTAGTACGCTCCGGCCTTCTACAGGTGGTTGGAATATCGAACTGAACCCTTTTTTTTCGCTCACTGGGGTAGACTGTTCTAGTTCCATGTGCCATGTTTTAATGGATGACAGTTATCAGTTATCTCCTGTTAATTTCCTTCTAAAATTTCTCCACTGCCTCAAGGACACATGGCATAGTGGATAAAGACATTAGTTAGATCCAGTGACAAGACCCAAAGAGTGTGAGTTCAATACCCGGTAAGGCAGTGGAGAACTTTTAGATGGAAATTAACAGGATATAACTGATAACTGACATCCTTTAAAACGTGGAACTAGAACAGTCTACCCCAGAGAGCGAAATAAAGGGTTCAGTTCGACATTCTAAACACCTGAAGCAGACCGGAGCGTACAACGCCGAAACGTTGTAATAAATATGGCGACAAAGCTGAGAACAATAGTCCGAATAATGTAAATAAAGCTTATATATATTTGTGGATTTATATATGTTTATACTCGAAGAAAAATTGTTTAAATATAACTTGAAGAAGTCATTCTGTTGAAATATTGTTTAACATTGTCAAACACTTTTTTCTTTCCTTTCTCTTTTCTTAAATCACGTTCTTCTCCTAATTATTATTATTATTATTATTATTATTATTATTATTCCTTAATCACATTCTGTCTGGCTAAGTTCTGATCCTGAGCCACAATAGAAGAGAAATTACCTGACTGATAATATTTTTGTAGTATCTGGGATTATCTGGGATTATCTGGGATTATGTGATTCAAGCGATCTTCTGGATAGCGTTGTTGCCGACGCTGCCTGGGATAAGCTGGTTCAAGTGTTTCCCTCTTTTCTCGATGGTTCCTCGTGTTCCTGTAACCATTGGTGTTATTTCGCTCTTCATATCCCCCACCCACATCCTGCTAGCCTCAATTTCCAGGTCTTTGTACGTGAACAGCTTCTCATGAACCTGTCCGGCGCAGTATCTTTCGAATTGTATTTTCGAACGGGCATTTTTCATTACATCTTCTGCGTGTGACCATGACTAGTGAGTTGTCAGTTCGATCCTAGCTTGGTTCCTCATACAAAACTTGACATTAAGTTTCTTAAATCAATGATAAAAAATGTCATTATGCAAATGATACGTTTAAGTCTTAAATAAGACTATCCTTCATCAAATTTTTACACTGACGTTAAATGATCATACCCAAATTAATTAATTTGCTCGAGATTAATTAAATAATTAGCCTGTGATTTTATCAATTGACCAGAAAGATTAAATAACTTTCAATTAGATCGATAGCGAACATTTTCAATTAATAAATCGTTCAATCAACAATAAGAATCCTGTTTTCAAAGGTCATTCAAATTTACTTTGTTCTTCGATGCTTTATAGTATAGATAAAGAACTTTCCTGATTACACATGCGTCAATTCTTGGACAATATATATTTTTCAAATTTAACCAAATCAGAAAAAAATTATTTAAAATTTTCTTTGACATGCAAAGATTTGTTGTAGGGATGGAAATTAATTGCCAACAAGAATAAAACAAAAAAAAATATCGCAACACAACTTGCACAGATCTTTTTCCAATCAGTAACCGAAACCATTTTTGGATTTTAGACTCTCCAAGACTTGTACAGCATTAATCGACGTTTCAGGCAATATTTTCTAGCAAGTCATTATCTTACATCGGGTGGTATTAAGAATATGTCTTAATATCAACCGTTTTGGTTTTAAAACTCCAAAACCAAATACGTTATCATTCAGTTCTGTTATTTTTTTCAGACTGATATTCCAGTTTAGTTGAAAAAGAACAAATGACTACAAAGTGTAAGGCTGTATAATATATCGGCTGAAATATTGCTGTTAAAAATAACAAAGATCAAGGCAATTTTGCAAACAAGATATGGAATACTTAGTTTGTATTTATTCCTGAAATAAAAAAAAACACTCTTCGAAATATTTAAAATCTTTGGTTATTTAGGATCGAAGAGAGGGGTACTTGTAAAAGCTTGAAAAAAAGAAAACATTTGTTGAAATGAAAATTAGAGATCGTAAAAGTTTGCGTTTATTCCGAGGCTGAATTCCGGAGCCTGACTGCGAAGAAGATGCCAACACAACCCTGCTTCACTCCGCGGCGGATATTAAAAGCCTCTGATTAAAAGTCGCCAAATTGTACGACGCCCTTCATATCCGCATGAAATGACTGGACAATATTGAGGAATCTCGAAGGACAACCAATCCTATCGAGTATGTTGAACAAGCCGTCCCTGCTTACAAGATCGAATGCTTTTGCGAGGTGGATGTAGGCAATGTACACTGGTTAACTCTGTTCTCGTCATTTCTTCTGTAGTTGTCGAAGGGAGAAGATCATGTTAATGGTGGAACGCTCCGACCTGAAACCACAATGGGATTCGGGATATTCCCTTTCAGCGAGCTTCTGTAGTCAACTGTGGACCACATAGGCAAAGACCTTCTCGACTATGCTAAGCAGGGAAGTTCCTCTGTAACTGTTACAATCGCTTCAGCCCCCCTTACTCTTATTAAGAGTGGAGTGTTAGTCTATCATAATCGGCGACATCATAACCTCAAGCAGAACTTCATTTGCGCACTTGATAGAATCTGGTGGAATACTACCCAGTCCTGTTGCTTTAACCTGTGCGTCAATAGTTCTGCTCAGCTCATCGGAAGTCAAGAATGCCTCCAGTCCGTTGATGACCGATAGACGAAGCCACGGTGTTTAGCGCATCGTCCGACATACTACTTTCTCTGAAATACAGTTCCGAGTAGTGCTCTACCTACTTCTCCCTCTGTTTATCTGTATCCATGATAATCTCACCCACTCGGGATTTCGGCGGTATTCTCTTTGGGTTGGGCCGATTATTTTCTTGGTTCCTTCGTACATCCTTTGGTCAAAATCATCTTAATGGTGTGACATCCATCTTCTGGCTTTCCCCTTATAAATTTTGGAGAAGAAGCATTCCCTTGTTCAAATTTAAATGTAAATTAAATCAAAGAGAAAAATATTAAGTGGAGAGGGGGGTCTTCCCTCCGCTCCCTTGATCAAAAGGAAGTATACTTATCGAAGTAGCCTAGGAGTCATTCCATTATTCCAATTTAAATTTAATTTATATCAGAGGGAAGAAATCATTTGGGGCTTCCTCTCCAGGTACCGCCTTTGATCAAAATGAAATATATTTATCCAAGTACCTTGAGTAATGTAGTTTCAGAATATATATAGTTATGGGGGTCTATCTCCAAAACCCTAGGAGGTGTTCGATAACAAACAAAGAAACAGGCAGATACAAAAACATTATATACATAAATACATACATACACACACACACACACACACACACACACACACACACACACACACATATATATATATATATATATATATATATATATATATTATAAATTAATTGATTTAAAATATGTTTTTTTTTCGCTACACAGTTCTAACCATGCTTCAAAAATTACATTGAGCACTATTTTGTAAAAATAAAAATATCTATATGAACACCAGATTATATATCTTGCTGTTCTTTCTTACAGAGGGTTTGGAGCGAGAGCAGATAGGAGTGATAGAGGAAAGGATGAGGAGAAGGATAGTGGATAGATCAAGGCAACTGGAGATATCGATTGACATTACATTTGTAAAGTTGGAGATGATAGCTATCATGGAAGCAGGAAAAGGGAAAGAAGTTACACAACCGAGAGGTGCGAGATATGAAGCTATTGAAGAGACGGATATATTTAACAGTTTCGACAGTGAAGGGGTGAGATTGAGGTGCCAGCCTTGTAGGACGTTTGAATTCATGAAGTCTAGCAACCTGCGAAAGCAGCTCATCGGAGCAATTACCATGAAAGTATTTGTCAAAAAAGACAGAGAGAGGCGACGGCTCGTCTGTGAGAGAGCGACTGCAGACGAAATGCCAGGTCAGGACCAATTAAATTGCATATCCGTCTCTGGATCTTATCAAGTACCCCCTGACAAACAGAAGGGTCTCCAGACCATATAGGGCAGCAATACTCCATGCAAAGGCGAATGGTTGATTTGTAGATTTGAAGGATCGATTACGGGGAGAAAAATTTCCTGGCGCGGCACAGGGAGCCAACTTTCCTTACTGTGGACGAAGCAATTGACTCAATGTATTTGTTCCATCTCAGGTCAGTAAACAACTTGAGACCGAGCAGCCCCAGAGAGGTGCTCTCGGGAATTTGAGCGTCAGACATTTTAATCGGGGGCAGGGATGATTCTCTGTGGTGATTAATAGAGAGCAATTTTGTTTTTGGGGCGTTGACGTTAACCAGCCCATTCCTGCTCCAGTTCACAACCGATTGGAGGTCCTCTTCGAGACGAACGGCCAGGTTTGTTTTGTTTGGGACACTAGATTTGTTTTTGAGGCAAGTGTAAATTGTAGTGTCGTCCGTGTAGATGCCTACTTGGAAATCTATATATTCTTCTTCTTCTTCTCCTTCTTCTTATTATTATTCCATGGTTTTTCTTCTTCCGTCTTCCAGATTTCGTTTCAAATAATTTAATAACGATACAAAATTTAAATATAGCATAAAGACGCCGGGACGTGTTGAAATTAAGAAAAAGAAAATGAAGGTTTAAAAAAAAAGTCTAATTGTTCATAAGCGGCCATCTTTTCGATTAACACTTATCAAATAGGATCACTGATAAATTTAAAATGTTGAGACATAAAACAGTTATATTAAACCTTTAAAACATTTAACATTTCTCTTTGATGAGAGTTTATCGAAAAGCTGGCAGCTGAAATGACATTATACCACGAAAAGAATTTTCTATGATTGCTCTTGGAAGAATAACGCTTTCAGTAATTTTCAACGTCTCCTCTTTTTATTTGATATTTAAGATTTATTTTGCTTTTCTTTGTTCTTTTGTTTTGTTGAATTTTATTTATTTTTCAATCTGATTTGTCTTTTACTTGAACTATTTTGCCCGCGTCGTTAAATACTGACAGTCATATTTAACTTGTTTGATATTTTATAAGTACAATATAATTATATTACTATCCACTTATACCCGCGCTAATATTAATCTGTAAACTAACGATTAATCATTTAAAATTAATAAATTATAGCGTTTTATTTGTTTAGTTTGAAATAATATAAAATTATATTTCTGCTATTTATCTAGAGATACTTGATAAAACACTATGCTTTGCAATGTGATTTTTTTTTGACCTGGCATCTCAGCTTCAGTTATTTTCTCACCGCCATAATGTAAGGTGTGCTATGGGAGGAGTTCAGGATAAAGATATAAGCAATTCACCCATTTCCAAATAGGGGCACTTTCCCGCTTGAAGTGAAAATTTTGAAAAGAAATTAGTGCCACTTTTTTCAGTTATATAATTGATTTATATATAGAGATTAAATATAAATTCAGTCAAGATAATAGATTCTTTCAGTTTCTATCACATAATCCCATCTAGCAGGCAAGTTATTAATGAATCGAACATCGAATTATTTGACTTTCGAGTTAAAATAATCATCGCATTTTAATCTCTGTCTAAATTGTGTACCTTTTCCCGTTCAGGATGTCAGGTGATAATCCTAAGAAGAGAGAAAAAGGGTAATAAAGTGACTAATGTATATATATATATATATATATATATATATATATATATATATATATATATATATATATATATATAAAACTTCTCATCACATTGGACATATATATATATATATATATATATATATATATATATATATATATATATATATATATATGTGTGTGTGTGTGTGTGTGTGTGTGTATAATTTATGTATTTAGGCAGCAATTCTTTCATGCACATCTAATTGAATATAACAGACAAGGTGCTTTGATTTAGTTTTTTATACAGTTTTTCATGTGATCTAATATTTTATTTTGCATGACAAATTATATAATTTTATCACAGCGCTTTCGGCTATACATTTAGCCATTTTCAGGGTGGGTATATATTAAATGTTAACAAGAAATAGATTGTTGCCTCTATATACCTATTCACGATATTGTGTCATGCTTATAGTTGACATTGAATGTTGTTTTATTTCTTTTTGTTTTTGTTTATGAGGAAGGCTTCCATTATTTTTACTCTTTTTTTACATGTAGACGTTGCTATTATATTTGTTTTATCAACAAACATGTTGCAAATAGGGTCCAGTAGGTCTTCAGAAGTATATAAATGAAACCTAATTGAGCTATGATCAGAAAGATGTACTGCGAGTTTTCTTGTCAAACATGTAGTTTGGCCGATATAATTGTTTACGAATTTTGATTGATCAGGAATACAATTTTTTAACGGACATTTAAATTCGTAAATAATATTTAATTTTGTTCTTAGAGGTGAATTATTATTTTTAACTATAAGGTTAGAGGTTTTAAATTTTTTGTAATAAATAAATAATCTAATTTTTTTGCTATTATCAACTAGTTTCGTGCATTTTTTAAAAATTCTATTATATAAATGCATATATACAGCCATCTATTTTTTGTTAGCAGTTATTACATTGAAAAAGGCTAAATGTATAGCCGAAAGCGCTCAGCTAAAAAGAACAATTGGATATTTTTTATATAATTTATATTGCCAAAAGAAAACAATTATTAAATCACATGAGAAATTGTATAAAAACTATTATGATTCCAATGTAATAAATTATAACCATGGGATATTAGTTTTTGAGCCTTTTAAATATATATATATATATATATATATATGGGCAATGACCTTTCTTTCAAACATGTTTCGTTGAATATGACAGACAAAGTAAAAATTGCCTATAGTGTCTACTGTCCCAAACATTTAGACATTTTCAAGAGGTTTTGCTGTTAGTAGTTGTTAATTTCTTTTCATGTTTCTATGATTAGGATGTAGTTTTTGGGGATGTCTAAATAGTAGTAGCTGCACGAAATGAAAGTGACTGGAATTCGTTCTACTTAAACAGAAAACACCTTTAACATCTCGCCCCCAGTATAAATCTCACCTTATTGAGCATCGAAAATGGTGTGTTGAACTTTCAAATAGATAGGTGCTAACACGAATTCCAGACATACTTGCACATACATACACAGTCAGTCATAGACACATACGCACACACACAGACACACACACACGGATATATATATATATATATATATATATATATAGAGAGAGAGAGAGAGAGAGAGTGCGTGGATAAATTGTCGGCATTTTATATTTTTAATTTACCGCATGTGTGTTTGTTTTTGATTTTGTCGACTGTACAGTATAGTAAAATCAGTTGGGCACCGTCTATGAGAAAAATAGCAATATGACGCAATTCACTCCGTCACACATTTGGAAACGACATAATGTACTCTTTGGCATTCGCACCGGAAACTCCAATACGAACATTTCAGATTCTCTATAGTACCTTGACTTTATGAATTTAAGAGCTGCACTAGATTTGCAACAAACTCTCATCATTTTGAAGTTGAAATGCCTAGATGTACATGTATGTTCTTTGCTAACAGTTTTCTTTCTCACACTTCTCGCATGTGAAACTCACTTCCGTCTTCTTGATTTCCAAAGTTTAAATGCAATGTTAGTCTTTATCTACAGTTTTCTTGATTCCTCTTCTTCTCACGCTTCTTAATAGAGATTTTTTTTTTATTTTTCAAATTCTTGTCGCTTCGAGGTTTTATTACCTTACTTGTGGTGAAGTGATTAAGAAAGAATAATGACATATTTAAATATGAGGTAATGTAAATAAGTAACCTAATTATTAAAATTTATTTTTTGATTTCACACGCAGAAAAATTGTCATATTTCATAAGAGAGAAACGATTTTTTGTACAGTCATCCAATAATGGAAAACAGAACTTTGGAAATTCCGAAAAAAGGTCATTTTCGTTCAGTTCATAATTTACGGATGTTAAATGATAATAGCTTTCTTACTTTTAGGATGAGAGAATCCTACTAAACAAGCAAGTTATTAATAATTTTTGAATAGTTCGATTTTCACAATTGGTTTACCGTTTCCCACCCAAACAAATATTCTAACAATGGGAATGGGTAATAATCCGATCGAGGAAAGTTAGTTTTTCTTAACCGTTTTATGCAACGACACATCTTTTATTTTAATCGGTATCACCCCAAGCAAGGCAGAAAAGCCACTAAGACTCAAGGGGCTTAAAGGTTCTGGAAGAATTATGAAGAGAAACATTAATAATGAGGGCATTTTATTTCATTTTTGCAGATTAAAGTTAGCTGGAAAGCATGGATCAGAAGGGGGTAAATCAAATGAAAATAACACGGTACATAGCAAAGGCTATACATTTAAATGTTATTAAATAAAACCATAGATTTTTTTAAAAAATACACACATAAATATGAAATTTATTTCAATCTTTTGAACTATTTGTGCAGCCTATTTTATATGAAATCTATGCCTGGTGTTTTTGTTTCGCAATCTCATGAAAATATATCGTGGCATACTTATGAGGATCAGCACGGCGGTTGACAATCACTACTCAGGAGGGTCAGATGAATGATGTAAATTTTCCATATTCAGAACTAAAATCTTTTCCTGTCAGCATTTTGCAACATGTCTTGTGTTTATAACTCGTCTGTCTGACTTTCCTTTACTACAGAATCACTTGCAGTGTTTTCTGTTGATGACAGCATCTCTAAGATTTAATTGTTTCATTACAATGCAACACTTAATTATAGACAAAACCTTTCATATCCCACCAAATATAGAACATTGCCTTCTCAGTGTATAATCTTGGTTTTGTTCCAGGTACAGACATTTCCTTGATTTATAAGTACTGTCTCTTTCACTGATTATAATTAGACGAATCCGCTTTTAATCTTTTGTGACGACTCTTTAAGCAATGTGTTGTGTCTTGGCCTTAACATTGGATAGATATTCACTCTCTGATTATGGTATGAGGTCATATGGAAACAACTCAGTTTTGACAATTTACCAAGTTTATGGAGGTGGGATTTGTATAGGTTGTAATGAACTGCTATACAATTTCGCATTTTAGCTGCTTTCCAGAAGTACGGTTACGAATTTTTAATTTCGGACAAAAGTCAGTTGTACAGATGAAAGGAATCTCCGAGTCTACCGCCCGATATTGGATACTGGCATTTTTTGATACGCAAGAACTTATTTCAATATTGCAAATACATGTGTCCCTTCAAGACATTGTTGACCATGCATCTCCACATTTGACCACCTTTGTAACTCATAATACATTTTGTCTTGTTCTGCAATTCACCGAATCAAGCATTATGGAAAGTTTTCTTATGTAACTCTTTTAATTCGAGAAATTTTGATGATTACAAACAT
>CAHIKZ030005121.1:1742500-1932500 GCA_903632075.3 Acanthosepion pharaonis
AAGGAAAGAAAGAAGGAAAGAAGGAAAGAACGAAAGGAGGGAAAAAAGAAAGAATAATATTAGAAAGAGAAAGGAATGATATTACAAAAAAAGAAAAATATTAGAATAATGAAAGAGAGAGAGGAAGAGTGATATTAGAAAGAAGGAAAGAAAGAAAGGAAAGAAAGAAGAAAAGAAAGAAGGAAAGAAAGAAAGAAAGGAAAGAAAGAAGGAAAGAAAGAAAGTAAAGAAGGAAAGAATGAAAGAAAGAAAGAAGGAAGGAAAGAATGAAGGAAAGAAGGAGGAAAGAAAGAAAGGAAAGAAAGAAGGAAAGAAAGGAAAGAAAGAAAGGAAAGAATGAAGGAAAGAAAGAAGGAAAGAAAGAAAGAATGAAGGAGAGAAAGAAGGTAAGAAAGAAGGAAAGAAAGAAAGAAAGAAAGAAAGGAAAGATAGAAGGGAAGAAAGAAGGAAAGAAAAAAGGAAAGAAGAAGGAAAGTAAGAAAGAAAGAAATAAGGAAGGAAAGAAAGAAAGAATGAAGGAGAGAAAGAAGGAAAGAAAGATGGAAAGAAAGAAAGAAAGAAAGGAAAGATAGAAGGGAAGAAAGAAGGAAAGAAAAAAGGAAAGAAAGAAGGAAAGAATGAAGGAAAGAAAGAAGGAAAGAAAGAAGGAAAGAAAGAAAGAAAGAAGGAAAGAAAGAAAGAAAAGAAGGAAAGAATGAAGAAAAGAAAGAAGTAAAGAATGAAGGAAAGAAAGAAGGAAAGAAAGAAAGGAAAGAAAGAAGGAAAGAAAGAAGGAAATAAAGAAAGAAAGAAGGAAAGAAAGAAAGAATGAAGGAAAGAAGGAGGAAAGAAAGGAAAGAAAGAATTAAAGAAGGAAAGAAAGAAAAGGAAAGAAAGAAAGGAAAGAAATAAAGGAAAGAAAGAAGGAAGGAAAGAAAGAAAGAAAGAAAGAAAGAAAGAAAGAAAGAATGAAGGAGAGAAAGAAGGAAAGAAAGAAAGAAAGAAAGAAAGGAAAGATAGAAGGGAAGAAAGAAGGAAAGAAAAAAAGGAAAGAAGAAGGAAAGTAAGAAAGAAAGAAATAAGGAAAGAAAGAAAGAAAAAAAGAAAGAAAGAAGAAGGAAAGAAAGAAAGAAAAGAAAGAAGGAAAGAATGAAGGAAAGAAAGAAGAAAAGAAAGAAGGAAAGAAAGAAGGAAAGAAAGAAGGAAAGAAAGAAAGAAGGAAAGAAAGAAAGAAAGAAAGAAAGAATGAACGAAAGAAAGAATGAAAGAAAGAAAGGAAAGAATGAAGGAAAGAAAGAAGGAAACAAAAGAAAGAATGAAGGAAAGAAAGATGGAAAGAAAGAAAGAAAGAAAGAAGGAAAGAAAGAAAGACAGGAAGAAAGAAAGAAAAAAGAAAGAAAGAAAGGAAAGAAGGAAAGAAAGAAAGACAGAAAGAAAGAAAGAAAGAAAAAAGAAAGAAAGAAAGGAAAGAAAGAATGAAGGAAAGAAAGAAGGAAAGAAAGAAAGGAAAGAAAGAAAGGAAAGAAATAAGGAAAGAAAGAAGGAAAGAAATAAGGAAGAATGAAGGAAAGAAAGAAGGAAAGAAAGAAAGGAAGGAAAGAAGGAAAGAAAGAAAGAAAGAAAGAAAGAAAGAAGACTGGACAATGATAAAAATATAGCATATCTTCCATATTCAAATTTGCCGCAGATGCAGATATAAGGTCAAAATATGTTAGCACCAATTTTGGTGCCAATTGGTTGCAGGCAAAATGAAAGACAAAGTTAAAACTTTTTTCACCTTCGCCTCATCGCATTTTTCCTGTTTTTCTTTCTTTTCTTTTTTCCTTCATTCTATCACTTATTGGCCTTTATATCCGCTTGTATTGCTATGAGAGTTATTTCAACTGATATAAGGAAGCGATTTCTAACAATTGGCTTCGGTGATTTTGTCACTTTCTTAACAATCTTTCGCTTCTCCAGAAAGAAGTTTCTTCTGCTAGCCTCCTGGATAGACATTTTTGTTCCAGGAATCAAAGAAGCCTTATTCGCGCGATTAATTTTCGAAGAAAATCTTGCAAAATCACCAACTATTCTTTATTCATGTATCAGGGAAGAATTCAAAGAAAAAATGCATTGCGATCAAAATTCTAACTTTCCAAAGATGCAGGACACATGTTAGAGGCGGCATCAATATTTTTCAGCAGTGAAATTAATTATTTATTTATTCGGACTGATATCCTCGTCTCTGTGGTTGTTAACAACGTTTCAGGTATTGTGCACTTGACTTCTTCAGATGGCTTTTGATTCCTTTCAAGGAAATTCGAACGGAAACATTTTTTTAAGCTATGAGGGATAGAGTTTTCTCGTTCTGCACACATCATGCCTCAGGATATATCTTATCGCGTGCCATTTTTAGTAAAGTTCAGTTATTTCTCGTTCTATTTCCAAAGTCTAAGGCAGTACTACCTAACCTAGGGATTAAACTCAATGCTATGACACTAAATTATCGAACCAATGGAGTAAAAAACAAAAAAAACAAAACAAAAAAGAAAACAAAGGAAAAGAAAAAAAAAACAAGATGATATCCCCTCACGTGAGAAGCGAAAAAAGAACAATTCCCTTACGTAGATTAAGTAAAGGAGTCAGTTCAAAATTTCCAGATTAACCGAATCGAGAAATATCTGTAGAAGGCCGTAGTGATAATAACAACGTTTGAACTTAACTTTTTGGGTACATTCTCTTTAATAAGACTTTCAATGATCTAGTCCGGTAGACATTAATTCCACTGTTTAAAAAATGATATCTCAGACTCATGCATCTACTAAATATAACGTTTATATTTATATGATGATTTTCTAAACGTAGCATAGATTTGGCACAAAGCCGAAAGTACGGAGCACCCACTGCTCAGTCTTAAATGATCCAGCAAGATAAGCTTGTTAACCATTACACTACATGGATATTTGCCGGTGCTTCTGGACTTACAATTTATATATGTGTGGATCTGTGCTGCAGTGTAATAGATATCGGCTCGGAATTCGAAATCGAGGAGCCGAGTTCGAATTCCAGTCGAGTTCTTAAGATTCACTTAGGTGCAAAAAACTTTTTCCACCCAGCTTTGGTTGATTAGCAATACAGACTCGGTTTTATAATTGGCAGCCAGTCTACTGCAGAAAGAATTACAAACTCCTGCGGGAAAATCTATGCCTTGAGCCAGCATGGAAGAGGAGGCTCATAAAATTATTATGCGAATAATATCTCTTCTTGATGCGGAGAAAGGGTTTTCAAGATATGCATGTATCTATGTATTCGACGATTAGTTTACCTACGAGGTAAATATATTCTTTACTATATTCCCGAGAAAGATTTTATCTCAAATGATCCTACTACCTCCGGATCTCTGATTGATACTACTGGAATGGAAAAACTATGAATAACAATTAATAAAATCTTATACAACCAGCTTGAGGTGATGGACTTCAAAAACATTTTCATAACTGAACAGCTCAGCGACACCCACCCATCTCCAGGTAATTTTGCAGTCCAGAAGCAATTACAGATATTGAGTATTTCTGTAAGTAAAGGTAGTGAGGTTGTATCACTTATAATAGTGAGTTCGATCCCCACCGAGTGCCGCATCGAAGCTAAGCGTAGAAAATCACTACCAGCTTGCTAGGTCTATCGTCTAGCTTACAGAACGTGATATTCCCCAGCGATTAACCATTTGAACACCGAACGGGATCAATGTCGTTTAATTTCTGTGATCAGACGAGGATCAATGTTTCAACATCATATGGCCGTAATCTGAGAGTTACACATTTATTACACATCAAATCCGGGAAGATAAAACAGTCCCTGAGGACATGTTTTAAAGTCCTCAGGGACTATTTTATGCTAACATTGTGACGCTCTTCAAAAAGAAGACCACTCACCCTGCGGAAACTATCGTGGCATCACCCTTCTAACCAATGCTGGCAAGATCTTTGCGCGAATACATCTGAATCAACTCGTGACAGAAATGACCTTTCCAGAATCCTAATGTGATTTCTGTTCGAGGCACTGTCATCAGCTTCAAGAGAAGGGTCGTGAGAAAACCAATGAACTGTCTATATATCTGAGATAAGGTATTTTAATTATTTACATTATTTACATTGTTTGGACTGTTGTCCTCATCTTTGTTGTCATATTCACGACGTTTCGACTGTTTTACGCTGCAGTCTTCTTCAGGTGATTGGATTTTCGAACCGAACCCCTTATTTTGTCCATTGAGGTAGTTTTTTCTAGTTCTACGTTCCATGCCTCTTCCGGATGTCTCCCTTCAACTCAACTCTCCAAGTTTTTCTTTACCACCGGCCTAGCCAGTTATTGAACTCAAAACTATTTGGGTCAAGTCCCTGGATCCAACCAATGCTTTTATCCAATGGGCCATGTGCCCTTGGGGACATCCGAAACGCCGTGAACATGAAAATAAATATGAGGACAACAGTAATGTAAATAACGTAAATAAAACAACTGATGTTTATATTCGAAGCCGTCGACAAAGTCCTAAGACCAGCAATGTGGTTCACTCTTACCCGGTTTGGCTGTCCTGATCTCTTCATGTCACTGACCCGTATTCTCCACGATGGAATAGAAGACCGGCTGAACCATAGAGTTGTCCCCTCGTCTCCAATCGCCGGTGGCTTGCACATTGAATAAATTTGTTTTCGTTTGAATTTTTCGTGATATCTTTCTCTTAAATAGAGAATATTTTGAAACTTTTATTTGCATAACGTCTTTTCCGCTGTTGGTTTTTCAGTTTCTTCAAACTGATTGCACTGAACTAAATTTGGTAAAAGTGTTGAATAAAATAAAATAAAATCTTGTTTCAGAATTTGCAAAGTGATTAATGAATCTGGAAAACGCATTGTTGTACAGGTGAGTTTAACATTTTGCGCAGGTGGTTCCTGGCTTGGTTAACAAGGCTCACACCAGATCAATAGGGAAATTTAAAGAAAATGAACATAAACTCTTTTTTTTTTCAATTCCTGCCCGTATATCCAATAACGCATTGAAACCTTGCATAACTTACAGGGCGAGAAGAATGGGCAATCAAATTGCAACCAAACCAAACATCAATCGATTTTATAATATTGTATTCGGCTTTGTGAATAAATTTAGCTATCATCAGAAATTAAAAAATATATATATATAAAATAATCATTCAATCAATCTGGCAATCATTTTGTCTTGTCTGTCTGTTCATATATATATATATATATATATATATATATATATATATATATATATATATATATGTGTGTGTGTGTGTGTGTGTGTGTAAGCAAATATATGGATATAGATCCGACAGTATGAAGAAAAATATATGGAAATACAAAAATCCGAATATGCAAGTATGCTGTTTTAATGTTAATTTAATGTCGACGTCAGACGTTTCGGTTTAGTAGAACATTCTTCAGTTATTTTGTTTTGATTAGTCTTATTCTTATGTCCATCGTCTTTTCATGTTGACTTGAATATCGTCTAATGTTAATTATGTTTTAATAACTATGTCCTGAAGAAGGTCTACTAGACCGAAACGTCTGACGTCGACATTAAATTTACATTAAAAGCATAATTGCATATTCGGATTTTTTGTTTTTCCATATTTTTTTTTTATATATATATATATATATATATATATATATATATATATATATATATATATATATATATATATATATATATATATATATATATATATATATATATATATATATATATATATATATATATATATATATATATTATACACACACACAAACACACACACACACACACATATATATATATATATATATATATATATATATATATATATATATAATTAGACATACTCGCGCACATACAGATAAATGGAAATTTAATGAAATAGATTAAGTCAACAATTATTTAATATATTTTCTGTTTGTACATTATTTTTTATAAAACAATTTATTTTATAAATATCTGCTCATGGCGTATCCAAATGACGTCACACATTACGAAATGGACAAAATGCAACAAATATTTTATGATAATTATTTTATCTCTTGGACATTCAGGCCGGTAAATGTTGTTTAATACTGTTTATTATACGCATATATATATATATATATATATATATATATATATATATATATATATATATATATATGAATGTACGTGAGAGAATCATGGAAGAATGTATTTTAAAGGCAGTAAAATCGACCTTGGTAACCGAACGCTCCTCTGTGGCCAAATCGATTAAATGCACGTCAGGCTTATGTCGGTTCCGTATAGGATTCAGGTGAAATTCAATAGTCACTAGAAAAAAATAAAATAAAATAAATGTTACCTATAAATAGTCGAGCTAAAGCACAAATCACCTGTCCATGAAGATTGCGGTTATGCGTGAAACAGACTGTCGCCGCTCGTTTTTACCTCCGTGTCCACTTATATATGTGTGTGTGTGTGTGTGTGCAAATGTGTAAGTGATGGATTTTTACCAATTAAGTAACGATGATGGTGGCCATTCTCTTTATTGATTCCTTAATTGATCATCTTATTTCGACATCCTTTGATTTTAGACAATATTATTTTATAGGCCGCGAACTGAAAACCTCACAGGAAACCTAGATGCTTTCAGACTGATCATGTGAGCCCCTCAAACAATAACAATGGCCCGAATTCTAATTTATTACTAGAACGTTTGTCTACACAGCAGTATTCAGCTTATTATCCATTTCACAGTTGCTTCTTACAACAAAGGAACTAGAAAATTAGTTCATTAGCAAATTACTTAATATTATAGCGTTTCGGATTTTGCAAATAGTTCAGTGGTTAATATTTTAAGAAGAGCCTGATCTAACAAACAAAACAGAAGACGCAATGTTTAACAATGATCAGTAATATTTCGACAGTATTTCTCAAGGCAAGCGATAATTGTACAAAGATAAGTTTTTGCAGATTTTTCATATTTGTATACACCTTTTAAACATAACATGAAGAAGACAGACATTCTGTCGACATATTGTTGAGTATTTCAACCAATGTGTCGTTGTCTTTTCTTAAATCTCGCTCTTTGAAAACGTGTTGAAAAATATTGGAAGACTTACGTCAATCAATTTGGCTTTTAATAATAATAATAATAATAATAATAATAATAATAAGAAGAAGAAGAAGAAGAAGAAGAAGTTGATTTCTCTCTTTGCATTAAATAAACTTACATATTTTCCTCTTCGGTTGCATGACATATCATCTGCTTGCTTAATTTTGTAGCAAAAATATGTCTCTTGAAGTCCCTGATTGAGACTTGGAAGCAACACCTACTACACAAAGCAAAGACAAAACAAAACAGACATAATACTGACAGAAAAACGAAAGTTCATCTTGCAGACATCATGATCAAAGACCACAAGAACAGAATGTGTTTTCTTATTGACATGGCAGTACCAGCAGATTGTAATGGATTTTTGAAGATCTTCAAAAACTATCAAAAATACAAGAATCTTGAAGTGGAAATCTTTAAAAAATGTGGCACATAACAACATCAATAATCCTAATTGTAGTTGAAACTCTCGGATTGATTGGAAAACGTTCTGATAACCTTATTGTAGGTATCCCTGGTAGCCCATGCCATAAAGAAATACACAAAATTCGCAAATCCTACAGAGCAAAGGCAAAACGCAATAATAATAATAATAATAATAATAATAGCAAACATCAATATTTTCACTGTTGAATTGCCGAAAGTAGTTCATTACATCAACCAGACGTATTTAAAATTCATCTGGTTTCACTTACTATGTTACATCGATGCAGCTACCGACATCATTTAAGGCCCGGTTCTGCACTTGATGGTTATCAAGACATGTTTTAGATCAACTCCCTGAATGAATAATTCAACCGTTATCGAGATCATCGAGTCAATGCAAACGATACATACATTGGTACATTTACATTGGTATCGTTCAGAGATTATTTACTGTTAAATTGACGCCGAATTCGATTCAGAGATTTTCCTGGTATGAATCACACTTCACTCAACCGAAACGGTTGAAATGTTCAATTGGCAAATCTTTTAAACCTCACAGAATTCGGAAAGATTTACTGAAATTTTTCACTTTGCATGCCACGGTTGTTTCTTTCGATTCGCTGTAACGAATGACAATTGCATCTCCGTCAATATCATGACTTTCTAAATTAGTTTTACTCCCTAAATATTAATGAGTTTGTTCCCCTAAAAATTATGACAAATGGCGCCATACATTAGCTGGCAGTCGTAAAATCTTATATCTCAAAAGAAGATTTTATTCAGGTTTCAGGGGCTTTGGATTTCATTAGACAATATTTCGCATTCCAAAAATTAAAACTTTTTAAAGAAATCAAATGCAAGCTAAAACAAGATTAGATGGACGTTGAAAAACAATATGAAGATTTACCGCATTCGAAAGGAAGAGATTTTATAAGTATAAGACATTGCAAACATGTTTTTATACATTCATATTATTAGGTAATTGGATAATAACGTGGAAATATTTTGTGTAACGCTTTTCAAAGAACTTCATCAGATTGACGTAATGTTATTAGAAATGGAATTATATCCGTGTAGGGGCTGCAGATATAAAAGTAAACGCCGGTTATAAGGATTTACTGAGGGGGAAATCGCTATGGGAAAGGTAAATTTTAAATAAATTTTATATTGTATAAGGCATTGCTGAAGTAAACATGTTTATATCATCGGCTTTATCTCGTATCCAAGAATTTAATTACTTCTTTGCTGATTACTTCCTTTATGATTATGGCGTTGAAGACTAAATTGCAGGTTCAGGACTACAAACTTCAATTTGACCAAAATCTGTTGCCCTCATCCATTTTTCCTGTTGCCATTTAGCTTTGCAAGGGTTGGTTGGAGGTTAAAGAAAAATCAAGGTAAAAGAATGTGCCAATGGCATGAATTTGTTTAAGGTGAACCTTCACTTACCAGGAAGTGACCCATACACTTGATTTCATGACCTTCCTCTGTGGCAAATATAGAATGTTATAAAACTGCAACAGACTGCTGCTGATTCTGTTATAATTTCGTGTGGTGCCTTCCGCAGCATTTAAGTCTTAAAATTTTTAATCAAAAAAGTTTTGCGTCTGACGTGTCTAGATACACAGCCTAAACAACTTCATTCTCTTTCCCCAAACTCCCCCACCCATTTCACAATTCCATCAATAAGAACATTACATCAATCTCATAAATTTTACAGTTATTCAATCATATAATATTTTACTGATATATAAACATTTTGTCTTAATTTCTGGGATGAAGAGTTTTCATTATTTACACTATTCATATTCGGCCTATTGTCCTTAATCTTTGTTGTATTTATCACAACGTTTCGGCCGTTGTACCCTCCGACCTTCCGTAAGTGCATTTGGAGACATACAGGGAATACAGGGACAACTGAGTAACATACAGGCAATTCCAAACTGAATTGGTCGCCTTTTTCTACTGAGTGCAAGTACACACTGCCCGACCTAGGGATTAAACTGACTATCTCACCAAATTCACAAACCGACGTTTTTAACCACTAAGCCTACATGACAATAGCCTAGTTGGCAAAAGCGTTCGTCTGTGAATTAATAAATAAGACAAAATAAGAAGCAATAAATATTATAAGATAACTCGAGATATGTGCAGTGGAACGACAACATATCCCCTCACCACAATAGATTAAATAAAGGTTTCAATTCGAAACCCCTGTAGATTACCCAAATCGATATATACCTGAGGAAGACCGGAGGGTACAACGTCCGAAACGTTTTTATAAAAACAACGAAGATGAGGATAATAGTCCGAATGTAAATAATGTAAATAATGATACATAGAAATTTAGATATTATATTCTCCCTTAAATTCATATTTGTTTATTTTATTGGATATAGCCATATAAAAATTTATATCATTTTTCTCTTAAAATTAACTTATTATATGTGTCGTTCGATTGAGGGATTGGTTTGTTTGTTTAACGACAGATCGACTCCTTTAGGGATCATTTAATGCCGAAATTTAATTTTGAGTAAGCTTTAAAGTAATAAAAATATATGTTATTCTGCTTTCACAATTGAATACATGGTAGATGATACTCAGCTTTTGTACATAGACATGTTTGTGTGGACATAATTACTAGAGGTGGTGATATGTGTGTTTTATGTTGTAGTTTTGTTGAAGTTATATTTTGGAATACAGTTTGATTTCTTTAAGTAATTGTCGGATATTATATGGATTAATGTTAACCAAACAACCGATATGAAATTATTCTTTCATGGGTTCTTTCATGTTGTTTGTTTGGCTGATTTTGTTTAGCGGCACATCAACATCTCTATGGGTTATTTCATGTCGAAATCTAAATATTTTGAACACAATTGTATGGCTTCAACTAAATATATTTTGAATGTAACTGCATGCTTTCGACTAAAAATAAAATATATTGTGGGTCATTTTGCTAAAAAATATATATTATTAGTAATTATAAATTACATTGCTGGTCATTTTGCTTTAAAAATGTATTGTTGGTAATTTTACTATATACAAATTTATTGCTGGTATTTTCACTATAAAAACGTATTTCTATATTTTAATAGTGTTTTTCTTTTCGTTAGGGGGTCACTATTTGCCCATAGCTGAAACCCTAAACGGTACTACCTACTGGGTTAGGGTGGACCTGGGGACAACAGCAATTAAGAGGCGGTACCACAGTCCTCAAAACTGTCAATATCCAATCAGAATCCTTGAAGTCAGATGTAGTTTAACGTCATACCCAGGACTAGTTCGACGCCAGAACTTATTTTATGTCGAGGTGGTTAATCTGCCTATTGCTGACATCGAAAATGCATTTCAAGAAACTTCCATAAAATCTTGTTTTATAATGCCCTATGCCATCAAAGGAAAACTGCAGTTTATCCTTGCGAATGTATTAAAGGAAAGCAGGAAGAAAGGACAAACTATCAATTGTCAAAAACATAATGTATGTTGTCGGCTACATCTTGGAAATATCAAAATCGATCGTGTAAAGAAATGTAACTATATGGAAAGTGTTTGTACAGACGACGAAATATGTGGCACCGAAAACCGAAGGCATATTGAAAGATCGAAAGATGTCTTGCTAAAACTAAACAAGTATCAAGAAACGGAAAAGTTTCGTTAGAAACAAAGAAAAAAGTGCTGAAATGTTATGTAACACTTATCCTTGTATATGAAAATTAATGGTGGACAATTTCCTCACAAAATCAAAAGGCAGCAGAGAATTTGGTTCTACAGAAGGATGCTGAGAATACCATAGACTGAGAAAGTGAACAACGAGGAAATTTTAAGGTAAATGAAAATAAAACCCACTTAGAATCAAAGAGACATTTGACATTTTTGGGAGACATAATGAAAAGAGGGTTTGGAGAATTTGACACTCAAAGGACATGCTGAAGTCAAGAGTGGACAAAGAGAAACAGCGCAAAGCTTGTGTTAATGGATGGTAGATCTGAAAGTGAGAAAGACAGTAAAGAATCAAATATTGCTAAGACCTAAAAAGGATCGAGCCATCATAGTCAAACGTGATTTCTCCCGCCCTGAACGGACACGGCAACTAAAAGAGGAAGTGCCATATTTTAATGTCTAATGGTACAACTTGATAAAGGTTTGGAATATAAAACGCATTTGAAGAAAAATCCACTTAAGTTTGTTTTATATCACTTTTTGTTATCAGATTTATTTTATCATACATTGAGTTATTATCGTCTGGTTTTGAGGACCCACCATGTCTGTTATTTCAATTGTACCAAAACTTAAGAGTTGATTGAGGATTGTGTAACTTCAAAAGCAATTAAACTGATTCATCATCGACTCTCGAGTTATGTGGATGACTTTTATAAATATTAGAGATAATATCTCCAAATTAATTATTTTCCCAAGATTTATGTCTTCTTTTTTACAATATACGAGCTGATGGGGCTCGTCGACGTGGTGTAATTTTTAGCAAGCATGTTTCGCTAGAACAATTACGACTGATTAGTGAGTTCGTCTTCACTGGCTGCCCCTATTTAAGCCTTGTGCCACATTTAAGCTCCACGTGTAATATCACTGGGGCACCTCGAGGTGGTGTAATGGTTAGCAAGCTTGTCTCGCTAGAACAATTACGACTGAGTAGTAAGTTCGTCCTCACTGGGTGCACCCTATTTTCGGCCTTGTGCCTCACTTGGAAAATCACTATACGAGTTGATCTTCCACAAAGACAACTGAACGATTGTTAGATAGGAAGTTAGATGATCATAAAAGTGTCATAAGTGTCCGCTAGTTGCACCACAGAGCTTTTTATTGTGACTTGTCCTAGGAAATGTTTTAACAGAGACAGAAAATGTGACATCGAAATCCGAAGGTGCATAGGAATTGTATAAAGTTGCCTTCCAAAAGCAAAGCAAAGTATTAAGAAAATATCTAAAAATTTCTTCATTAGAAACAATTAAAGTTGTGTTGAAAATTGACGAGCTAGAAATTTTTATATATGATAGTGAAGGCTGGACAATTTCATCACAGATGTAGAGGAAACTTGAGACGATAAAAATCTGGTTCTACAGAAGGATGCTGAGAATACCATAGACAGAAGGCTTGAATAACGAGAAGGCTTTAAAGAAAATGGCAACAAAAAGGATGTTTATACTTAGAATCAAAAAGAGACCGTTGAAATTTCTAACGAGGAAAGAGGCTTTAGACAATTGGAGACTCAAAGAACATATTGAAGCAAGAACACACATTAGAAGGGAGATTATAAAAAAAAATATTATTAAAATTTATTAGGAATTATTACTTGTCTTCCTTTTTACTATTATTAAATAATAAGTTCGTTCATACACAGATTTAGACTAATGAAACGATTATACATTTATAAGTTAAACTCCAATTTTTGAGCTAGGTAATTCGTTCAAAAAGAAAACATTTCGTGGTAACAACCTATTGGATTAAACCTTTGGTTTGTGAATTTAGTGATAGTCATTGTGAGTTCAGTCGTTGAGCTGAATATTATGCACTTAGACTCAGTGAAAACAGACAAGCAATATCAGTACTAAAAAAAAATAAAAGAATTAAATGAGATATCCCTAGACATGAGCAATGGAAGGAAAACAGGCTCTCTGTTAAGGTCATCAACCTTAAGTCATCCTGAAGATTTAAATCTTCATAGCGAGTATAATCTATTACCAACTTTGCTTAAAAGCCGACATAAGGAACGTAGGAATTAAGCTAGCTCCTGCGGAGGGATCATGATTATACCTAAGACTTGTTCAGGAGTTTGAGAGTCCCAGCGTCTTTGCATATTCTCAGCACTGGAAGGTCTCCTGGCCCAAAAGAACGCCTGCCTAATACGAGTATCCACTAAAATAACGTTTGTGTCAATATATATATATATATATATATATATCAGTGTGTGTGTGTGTGAGCGTGCGTGTGCGCAGGATCCAGTTGAGCTCTCTTGAGAAAAGGGTTATTTATTTAAAAACAGTTGCTCATGCCGCTATTAACGCAATGCACTTCAACCGAATTGAACTGAGCTCTCCGAGTCACTGACGTATTTCACATAGAAAACGTTAAAATATCCCTTTCTCTCTGCCTTGCGATGAATGCCTAGAATCTCTGACTGATACCAAATCGGTCGATTTTCGATCCCGGCCTGAAACAATCGGACGTTTGAAGAGCTGTGATACAGCGAAACAGACTATCTTTAGATTATATATATATATATATATATATATATATATATATATATATATATATATATATATATATATATAGTAGTCATGCAAAAAAAGAATAAATCAGCAAATGTAATTAATGCCAATTCACTTCTCTAACAGATTTAATAAAGTATTAACCTACCTACCACTCGTTGAATGTCGCGATCCTTGTTTTTAAAAATTGTAAAATGGATTTGGTTTTTCGTATGTTCCGTAGATATGTAGTACTTTCGACAATTCATATTATTATGTTTAGACCTGGATATTACTTTTGCTTTTCAGGTAAATTCAGGTAACTTCCGAGACCTAACTAAATGTAATACAGGTTGACAGATGTTTTTTTAAAAGTGTGTTATTATTAACAGTTACAATATTTTGGACCCCGCAGTATCGCAACGTTAGAGTTGTATTGTGAAGGTTTTAAAAGAGAACTTTTTTTAAATATAGTAATATGGCAATTTCACTAATTTTTTGGTTGAAAGTGTTTTATCAGTTCTCGTGTTCTAATGTACAAAATAGTCCAACAATTGGAGCAATATACCATTATATTTCCTGAAATTTTGCTCTGCAAATCGGTCATTTTAAATCTATTAAATGCTGCAGTATAGTTAATATTTCGAAGAAGGAGTCATACAATGAATAAATCAATAAAATTAATGTAATTGATTCGATAAAGTCTCTCCATTTCTTGTCATTGGAAAACGCGAGGCATACTCTGTAGTTCTCATAGATGTTAGCATCAGTCAGGCTGATGTTGACCTGAAAAGGTTCTCTGTGCTGATTAAATGAAAACAGTTTTGTTTTGGAGGCCTTAACATTTTCAAGCCTTTTCTTGACCCAGTTAACAATTGCTTGAAGGTCTTTTTCGAGAGTATTTACCTGGTTCATTCATGCTAATATCGGAGATCTGCCATGGAAACCATAAGACCTTGCTATGAAGACTCTTATTTATTTGAATGTCTTCTTTGTTTCGTGTTTACAAATAATTTTTAAAAACCCAATAAAACAACAATAACATTGTTTAAAATGTAATTCTGCTTGTCTATCTCTAAACACGCGGATGAATGTCAGGCAATCATATAATGCCAGGAGCTGAAAATATTCTCAAAAAGAAAATAACATTAAGCATTACATAAAGCAGACGATAGTGTAATGTCTATGACTACGTGTTTGCTTTTTGTTTCATAGAAAATCACTCAACGCTCTTAATGACCCGATAATGGACAGTCAGTGCAAGTAATGCCAGAAAATTCCAAAAGATTCAATACGGCGGATGCAGACACTGATATTATGTAATATCGAATATAGGAGAGACTAAATACAGTGCTATTCATTGTATGTCCATCAGTAAGAAGACATATTGACACTAAGGATCATACGAATAAAAAGAGTAAACATGCAATGATAACAGCAAAAATTGCAATATGAGCACTCCTAAAAAAAAGGGATGCTGAAGAAATTAGGTTTATAATAACCAGAAATTCATACACAGATGTCCTCAAAGACACATGGCACAGTGGATAAAGGCGTTAGTTAGATGCAGTGACAGGACCCAAATAGTGAGTTCAATATCTGGTTAAGGTGGTGGAGAACTTTGAGAGGGGAATCAACAGGAGATAACTGACATCCATTAGACATGGCACGTGGAACTAGAACAATCTATCCCAGTGAGTGAAATAAAGGGTTCATTTCAACCAACTGAATAAGGCCGGAACGTAAAACGGCCGAAACGTTGTGATAAACATGGGGACAAAGTTGAGGCAATAGTCCGAATAATCAAAAGATTACATTATAGCGACATCAGGGTTAAGGAAGTAATGTCTAATTCTCAAACTTGATGAAGGAAATTACTTCTGGGTCAATTTACAACGTGAAATTTAAAGTTCTGCTCGCGTGTTGGCACTTACTTGTTTAGTTTATTGTGATTTTCTTAGCGTGGCTTTTCTTAGAAGTGGCACATGGATTTATAAATATGTATAATTGATTCTGGAGAGAAACGTTTATTAGCATGACAGAGGAAACCAACATTCCTAGATATAAGCGTAAATACAAAGGTTTTATACACTTCTTAGGAACAACAAAGTGAGCAAATAACAAGAAATTATTGTCATTATTTGAGATCAGGATTCATATTTGGATAGAAGATAAAGGAATATTCGGGAAGTGCGAATTTGGATCGCCCAATGAACGCGGAAGAATGTGTCCATTGACTCAAATCAAATTAAAAAGTAATCACTTAAACCTGCTTTGGAAAATACCGAAGAGGTTTATGAACAGGGCGAAACCTAGGAAGAGAGATACAGCACCTGATTAATTACCTAACAATCAATAAAACCCAAACACCGAATGTGCGAGCAATCTTCTCATGGGAAAAGAAAATCGTAGAGGAGACATGAGCGACTCTGATGCAGCCAGCCGCCGTTTTCTGCCTCAAGAAACAGCGTCGGGGTGTCCATTCTTTGAAGCTGGCTCCGCCTAGGTCTACTCCCTTCCAAGGTACCTTAAAGGACCGTCTTGGATAGTGTATTGCGGCGTATGACATGTCTAAGTAAAAACATCACTTAGGAGCCCGCCAATTGTGTTATTTGGCCTTGTCTTGTATTCCTTCCAGGAGAAATCACTTCCCATTAAAATATAAACTAGTTGTAAAATGGTCGTTCTAAAGACTGAGATGAACAGCCTAAAACTCTCATACATAAAATGATCGGGCTTCATCAAATGGAAGGAGTCTATAAGGGAGGTCTTCTTCCCATGTGGATTGTTCTCGGAAGGGTGGGTGACACATTCTGCCTTTTCCTACCATCCCCTTTTTCTACGTGTGACCATCTTAAGCCTTTCTACGTGCTGTGAAAAATCTTCTAGCATATAGGAGGTTACCTTCCCGCTTAAACTTCTTATGAAGCTAGCTTTTCTTATACACAAGACGACGCTGAATGCAAAGTTTATTTTGATATCATCTGGAACTAGCCCTATACATTCATTCAGTCAGTTAAGGGTCGTACGTGTTATGTAACTTTCGATGTGATTGACGAGGCAGTTTTTTTTTCTTTCGCAGTAGGTTGACTTTCTGCGGTAGACAAAAGAAGAGATGAATTCATACCTTTATCATGGGTATAAGTGAATCTGAAGGACTCGACTGGAATTCGAACTCGGCTCTCTCAGTTTTCACTCCGAGCCGATATCCATTACGCCACTTCGTACATCCTCTACATATTACATAAGGATAAAAATACGAAAATAAAAGCAACCTAAAGTAATGTCGAAACTATATATATATGCACAAAAGCTGCCATTTGAAAAGCAGAATAACATATCACACTTTTATCACTTAAAAGATCCAAAAAAGATAAAATTTCGGCATCAAATGACCCATAAGGAATCGATATGCAGTTATACAAAATTAAATTATAAAATCTATATACACAAAAACGTTAGACAACTTACTCACTGCTTTCCTATGTCCAAATTGTCAACAGTATTTCCAGTGAGTATCAACTTCTCCAAACATTCTTCCGTCTTTAGCATGACAATAAACTACACTAAGCAGCAAGGGAGAACTTGAGGATTGTGGAATCATCTCTTAATTGCTGTTCTTTTGAAGTACATACTGACACGGAGTGGTAGCATCTGTTAGGGTCCCAGCCATAGGCAGATAGAGAATTCCCAAACTGGAATCTCAAAACCGAAAGTATAACCGTATATTTTCATAGCAGAAATACCAACAATTGATTTTTAAAAAATTACCAGCCACAGAAAAAAATAGTGAAAGGTCCCAAGAAAATTAAATTTCGGCATTAAATATGCCGTTTAACAAACAAACACTCAAATTCTTTCCTTCCTTTTTGTGATGTTCCCTATATGTGTTTTTGTTTCCGTTTTACGTCTGCGTTGTTCACATGTTTCGTTTTTAGAATTCTAAGCATCCTCCTGTAGAAGCAAATCTCTAGTCTCGTCTTTATATCTCGAGAAAAATGTTCAGCATTCCTTTTCATATAGCTGGATTGGTATTGCACAGCTGTTTAGCACTGTTTTCTTTGTTTCTATCGAAAAAAAATATATCTAGTGAGAATTAGGAGACAAAAGAAGAGGGTTGAGAAAAATTCGCTATGTGAAGAAATGAAGAAGCAGTAAGACGCCGTTATTTTTCTTGCTGTTATGATTTTCTTTCGCCTCGGATGAGATCAAGCTGTGCTTGCTAGTAGTACCACGTGGATATGATTACTGAGCTTCTAGTTATTGTAACCCTCTTTTTTAGATGAGGACCAGTCCTTGACACATCACCATAGGTCGTTATTTCGAAACATTCCGTCACATCGAAACGCTTAACCATATTAAATGTAAATGAATGGATTTTGTTAGTATTATTGAAAAAGTCAGAGGTGATTTTGGAAAATGCAGCCATGACATGTTAAAAAATACATTGCGCTGTGAAAGAATATTTTGATCGACATGGATTTTTCTATATTATTTCCCGTTATAATGTAAGACATTATGGCTCTTATTAGATTCCATACATTATTATCTGGGAATTATCATGAATATGGACGGTTTCCAGTTTCAATTCAGATTTCTTCTCTTAAATCGTTTTCCATTCAAAGACAAAAAGCCCAGTCAACTTAGCTGTTTAATCCATGGAATGCAGCAAATCAACGGAAAATTTGATCTCGACTATTTGAGCCTCTTTTGTACAACGATAAATATTTACGCTACCCCCACATACGAAACGATAAATGGTAAATATTTGGCAATGCGCGGAAAGAATAAAGTTATTCCTTCGTCGTTTATGACCTGGCAATAAATCATAAATAATGGACTATTACGTTTTGGTTGCGAGGAGAAACGGAAAAGACATACCAGTTATTCTCTTTGGTTTCAATGAGGAAAAGCAAGAAATTGAGCGAAAGAAATCAAAGATGGCAATAGTGCCCTCCTGTTATTAACGTGAAATAGACAAGAAAACATGTAAATATTTTACCCTCCTATTGCTTTAAGAATTGATCGACATTCAAATAAAGTTTTATTGCAATAGCTGGTTAAAGTTATTAAGCGCAAATAATTAACTGTGCAATACAGGTATTTTCCACGCGTATTTTGTGGTCGTAAAATTCGCGACAGGTTTATTTATTCTTTACACAGTATGATTCATCAGAAATTACGGATAGGAAAGTCATGAAATATTTCCTGTAATGTGGAGATGTCTTAGTGTGATAATTGGGAGTACAGTAGAGAAATTAACAGAAATCATGAAGAGGCTAGCGTATTGGGAAAAGATCAACTAACATTTGGTGCAATGGCGATGTATCTGAATTTTAAAGTTTACCCGAGTGGGTCTACTCAATATTCACAAGAATATTGATGTGCTAATTAAAATGTCCAGAATACTGGATTAGAATGAGATAATATAAGTGGGACAGTAATTGGCAAAGTGAGAGAATTGCTTGTGCATGTGCGAGAAAATATACTGCGTTGTCAACAATTATTAAAGGAGAAAATGTTCATGTTGTGATCGTATAAAATCACACGTGATCATGACGTCATCTATTCTCACTTATTGCGAACCCAGTTAATTTTAGCGAATGTTTGTTGAACAATGCAGACAAAAATAATTTTAGGAATCCATCTTTTACTAATCAGTTGATTTATATAAACAATAAATTCTTCTCAGAATCTCCTGACACATCGCTTCTAACAGACATCGCTGCCGGCAGGTCCGCCAGATGGCATCCAAAGTCATCTACAAGTTGGTCAATGTAGGTGTGATGAGGGTTTTTAACCGATCATTTGCAGCCCAATGTGGTCCAAAGGTGGGCGTCGCTTACAGGATTTGACTTACCGTATTTGACGGCATATAAGGCGCACTTTCTTTTATCTTTTAAAATTCCCCTGCGTCTTATATGCTATATGTAGGTTTACTAATTTTACTACTTAATAATTTTTTGTTGATTTGCCTTTCTGAAATTGGGGTACGTCTTATACACCCGTGCGTCTTATATGCCGACAAATATGGTACTTCTGCAGGAGTGACCAGCTAGCCGAAGCCTTCTCTCTTTTAGCGAAACTGATATAGGAGGAAGGTGTCCATACGGGTGTTTCTTTGTTGGGTGTTTCTTTGTTGGGTGTTTCTTCCAGCTGTATATTAAAGAATGATAATATATTACTAAATGCAAATGAACGAGCTTGGACAGTTGTGAATGATTAATTTGTTGTTTGACGTCGTATCAAAACTTGTGGGTTATTTAAAGCCGAAATATATTTTTGGAGATTGTAAGGATAATTATTTTTTGTGAATGAATTTTGCGTGAACAATTCTTTTGAGAATCGCAATTATTTTTTTTAATTTAGAACTGGGGAGGAGTTAGTGTAAGGGGTGGAGACAATGGCAGGTAAAGCCAAAATTGAGAAAGAAGAATTGGATATTGTATAAATCGGTGAAAAACCATTTAAATCATTTCATCTGAATCAAGACAATAAAACCACTAAGATGCAATGGTTTACTGGGTGTTAGAGAATGTGAGACAAATATAATATTAAGAGGAGAAAACAATAAAAGAAAAACAATCAAAGAGGCATAAGATATGGAGAAATACGAGAGAAGAAAAGGTTAACATTGCTCCGTGGAACCGACTCCTGAGAGGATGTTTCTCCCATCACTACAATCTTATCCTATGATCTGGTTTAATGATAACTTATTTCGCAAGATCATTTACAACTAATTAGTGAGTTTGATTCTCGCCGGGTACTCCATACCCTCAGCCTTACGTCAAGTTTAAACGAGATTACCTCAGGAGTACCTCGACATGGTGTAATGGTTAGCAAGTCGATATGGCTAGATTAGTTACAACTGGATAGTGAGTTCGATCCTTACTCGGTGCCCTTTGGGCTTTGAGCCAACTCTAAGTTAACTTTACTAAGCGACACTTCGACATGGATCAATGGTTAGCAACTTGGTCTCGTTAGATCCATTATGTCGAGATCGATCCTCACTGGGTGCCCCATACATTCTACCTTGTGACAATTCCATGTTATTCTTATTAAGGGGCACCTCGACGATGCGTAATGGTTAGCAAGCTTTTCTCACTATATCAATTATGGTTCAATAGTGGGTTCGAGACTTACAATGTGCCCCGCACTTTCGGTCTAGTGCTTAAGCTACTCTTAGAAAAGCTTTATGAAGCTAAAGCATCACCAATTCTAGTTTTGTACTAGACTTGTTGGAGCTGTCGCTTTATAGTGATTTACAATAATACTGACAATGGGTATTAGTAGAAATATGTAATACTGTTTACCCAATACATGTCCCAAGAGTCACTCAAGGTAATTGATTAGTAAATGAAATAGTTGTATGAGCGTAAGGAAAGTGGAAGGAAGTATGTGCATATTTTAAGGAGATATAGTATAGATATCTCTTGACTCTGGATTTGAAAAACTTAAGATTGTAGTGGGTGGAGGTATGGCCTATTATGAGTCATTAACATAAAGTAAGGATTTCTAGAGAAGAAGCTGCCTAGGTAGACCTTTCTACTTGCCGAAGAAATACGAAGAGAATGGAAATGATTTAATAATACCTTGCGTTGAATCTTATTAAATGGCTTTGCGTTGTCTGTGAAACACAGATCTTTCTAAGTTGCAAGGGAGACTTGATTTATTTGAAAAAAGATAGAATAATCCAGGATTTTTTTTCCTCGGAGTTAATCGCATTTATACGCATAAAGTAAAAAGATGAAGTTCTGCAACATTTTACCAAATTCGAAAATCCGGAGTATCAGTGGGCTTAATAAGAAAGAGGGATTTCTCTGATTCGATAGCAAGTAAGCTTTGCTTATATTCTTAATATAAGAACGGAATCCTTAGGTTACCAATTTAGTCTTCATGAAATTATCATGGCAAGAAAATGCATTTTTTTTATCCTAATCCCATACGTAACCTCAGTAAAAGATTCAGGAATAAACAGTTCTGTCTAAAAGATATCAGAATCTCAAAATAATACCCTGTTAGATTCTTACATAGCCTCATCTTTTTCCAGTTCCTCTGCAATATCTTTCAGTTGTAGCAAAAACAAAGCTCGGTTCTATAGACACTGAATTCGATCATAACAAAATATTGGTACGTGATTAAAATACAACCTATCATCGTTTTCTTTTAACTAATAATTCCCCCCTTTTTTATTTCAGGGGAGAAGCGTAAAACGAGGGAAAGGCAAACAATACGTTAGAAATACAACGTTTACCGTTACAGCTTCCACTGAAGGAGAAGATAAACTCAGTATGGATGTAAGGAATAATTAAAAAAGTCAGTGAAACCCGGAACTGCTGGGAGTCAAATGGTGGTGAATTTATTTCATACGGCACACCCGTATTGTTATCTAATAAGTTTAATTATTGAGGTCATGTAAGACAGTGTTTCTTAAAAAAAAAGATTCAAAATTTGACTTATGTCTTAGAGGTGAAGTTCTGCTTTCCCATAGTTTTATTTTATAACCATACTTTACCTTCCTAATTTATAACTCTGCATCAGAAAGTCATTTCAACATAGTCCGCCTCCATAATTATATTATCCAGTGAAACGAAATTATTATTTGAGTTGATTTATATTCTGGTGTATACTTATTTCTTTCGGGGTCATGACCTAAGGTCAGAAATTGCATCATGGCATATTCCACTAATAATCTTTTAAGAAGCCTCCCTACAGTAAGATCACACATATTTTACATAGATAAATCCCTTCGTAAAGTACGGGCTTTACTTGTGATTATTTCTTTTTTTCTTTAAGGCATAGGCTACAAGGAATAACTTCAGTAAGATTATCGGAACCTTTGCCAGTCAACTGTAAAAGTTGATGTTTTCCTGTATCACATTTCTGAGATTTCGATTTCAAGGTCCTTGTATTTGGATAGTTTTGAAGATCTACAAAGATACATTACAGTCTGCGGGGGTTGCCATTTTAATAAGAAGGTACGTTATGTTTTTGCGGTATCTGATCACGATGCTCGAGCAAAAAAAGATTTGAATGTTTGGCCTGTGAGTATTGTAAAGTGGCATAAAATTGTTACAGATCCTATGTCTGTTCCGTGGCTGAGTGGAATTCATACTAATTTCTTGCTGTTACCTTTCCGGTTGCAAATGTCAGGTTTTATATTCAGAGGGTGCTAACACTGTGCAATCTCATACAAGATGGTCAATTGTTTCGGGATATTTATCACAAAATCTGCATTTCGGGTTTGCAGAATTTTTTATAGTATGCGCGCTTGGCAATTTTAATTTAGCAAGCATTGGTCCTTTGCAGCAAGAATAAAACATTAAGTTACACCATTGAAACCTACAATACGTAACCACTGACAAGCAAAGAATATATATTAGATTTCCTGGCACGGGCAGAGTATTAACCAGGAAAAGGTGTGTATCTTGCCATCGTTTCTGTATTTGACATTCCCTTCTCTTTGAAGATTTTGCCACTGCATTAGGTTTAATATGTTTGACTTGCATTTCATTATTATTATTATTATTATTATTATTATTATTATTATTATTATTGTTGTTGTTGTTAATAAATGTCTTCCTAGGAAATGCGAATTTAGAAACACAAATGTGAAAAGATGTACATTGATCATTTAAGCATTCCCTACTACATCCAAAACAAAATTACTAATAGAAAATAATGTCCTTGTATCCCCACCTCACGAGGGTAGCATGCTCCTGATAAGGAGCGGTGGTCGGTGACTTAGGTAGTCGTAGTGGGTGCAATAATGAACTTGAACAAAACAAACAACGTTGTTTCCCAAGCGTTCCAAGAAAGAGGATTACAGGGAAACATTTCCAAAACAGATTGTGATCTGGAATCGAAATAAAAACAACGATGTCAAATGGCGCGAATTAATCATAAGAATGAATTCAAGATATCACACGCAATGTTAGCAAGAAGATGGATTCTAGAGAAACATTTTCAAAACATTGATTGTGATCTGAAATCGGAATGAAAGCAATGATGGCACATAGTTCGAATCAATAAACACAATCCAGGATGGGTTTCCAAATTGTTCCAAGAAGTTGGATTCAAAAGAAACATTTCCAAAACAGAGATTGCTATCTGGAATCGGAATGAATTCAAAGATGGAGATATGCCGTGAATTCTTAATCAAATTTCAGGATATGTTTCCCAATTGTTCCAAGAATGGGGCATCAAGAGATACATTTCCAAAACAGAGATTGTGATCTGGAATCGGAATGAAAGGAACGACGGCAAATACCGTGAATCTATCACCAGAATTCATGAGATGTTTCCCAATTGTTCGAAGAACGTAGATTCAACGGCAACATTTCGAAAAGAGAGATTCATCGATGGTAAATGCCACGAATCAATCACCAAAATTCATGATATGATTCTCAATTGTTCGAAGTTAGATTCAACGGCAACATTTCGAAAAGAGAGATTCTGATATGGAATCTGACTGAAATCATCGATGACAAATGCCACGAATCCATCATCAGAATTCAGGATATGTCTCCCAATTGTTCTAAGAAGGTGGACTCAATAAGAACATTTCCAAAACAGAGATTTTGATTTGAAATCGAAATGAAAGCCACGATGGTATAGGCTGTGAATCTATCAGCAAAATTCCTAATATGTTTCCCAATTGTTCTAAGTTGGTGGATTTAAGAAAAACATTTACAAAACAGAGATTTTGATTTGGAATCGGAATCAAAACAACGATGTCAAATGCCATGAATCCATTATCTAGATTCAAGATATATGATTCTTGTGAAGATTTATCATCCCCCACCATCCATGACGATCGATATAAATTTTAAAAAAATGAAAGGATTAAAATAATTCTAAAAAGAAATTTACCTTCACGATATTATAATCATATTTTCATTCCTAATAAAATTACTGGTATTGCCAAGTGGGGTATTTAGGATCAATAACGATAAAGTAAAAGGGCAAAAATCATGTTTCCTAACGTATTAATCTAAATACGATTTTTTTTTTACCATTACATATGTATGATTTAATCGGTAACAATATTATTTTTAGTGAATTCTTTTTCTTTTGTCATTCAGTTATCCCAAATAAATGAAAATGTTAACGAAATAAATTTTAACTTGATATATATTGACTGCACTCAATGAAATCTCCGGTGGTAAGGCCTTTGTCTGTTGACCTTTGTGGAAACAAACTAAGGTCCCCGTAACTTTCGAATTAAGTTGAATGGCGGCCAAAAGAGAAACGAAAAAAAGAAAAAAAATATTTTAGATTAGAAAATCAATAAAAGCAACTTAGATTTCCCAAACAAATTATCGCCAATGAAAATGACGCCAACATGGCTTGACGGATTAAACGCAGATCGGATCTAGCTGAAATAATAGCTGTTACAAAAATTGTGCCAAGTAAAGGAGTGTTGGCTGCTTCCAAGTAAAAAAAAAAAGGATTTGGAAGAAAGGTTATTCCAAACGTTGATTTAATCAGTGAAATTTCCCTACCTGTTAAGCTATCAACAAGTATTTTTTCATATCACCGATTTACAAACATGGTTGCCAACCTTACCATTTACAAACATGGTTGCCAACCTTACCATTTACAAACATGGTTGCCAACCTTACCATTTACAAACATGGTTGCCAACCTTACCATTTCACTGGACCAGCTCAGGTTCGTCAACGTCAAATGAAAACAGCGTGAGCGTAGAAGATATTGCCAGAGTGAGACGTATTATTGCGCGGTAGAGCGAGGGTTCTCTCAGATATTCACCTATTATCTATGGTGTTGATCGACGTGACCAAAAAATTAGAATTAATTTCATTGTTGGCCTAATAAATTTTTTAGCAATCTATCTATCTATCTATCTATCTATCTATCTATCTATCTATCCAAAATTATCTATCTATTTCAGTCAGCTAGCCTATCTTTCAGTCTCTTTTTAGCATCTATCTATCTATCTATCTATCTATCTATCTATCTATCTATCTATTCATCTATCACACGCACACACACACACACACACACACATATATATATATATATATATATATATATATATATATATATATATATATTATTGTGAGACCGTAACATACCTACAACATGGACTCTTCCAGGACTATATAAAGTATGCGACATAACACTCTAGAGAGAAGAAGAAGAAGAAGAGAGAGAGAGAGAGAGAGTATTCTAATACCGTAGTATCAGCTGCGTACGACTACCAATATTGGACACTAGCACATAGTAAGCTCCGCTTACACTTCCACTATCTTTGTAACCTTTTTGTTTAATATATCTTTCTTACCTCTAATCCGTGTTCCGTGTTTTCCTTCCGTGGTCCCAACTTTGGGTCCACATCAATATATTAGGATCTTACATTGAAAACTGCGATTTTGATATGTTTTCGATGTAATATCCTAAAATAAACAATATTACACCACTTAGTATTGAGCCGTCTTTTAAATTATATGTTACGAACGATAGAATTGTACTTCATTCGTTCTCATCTTACCTTGGTGTTTATATATATATATATATATATATATAGGCAGTATATCTTCATTCAAGCAATTTTTTGTTGAATAATGTAGGCATATGTCTATTTATTTTTATTTTAATCCTCTATAATTCACGATTAATTTCTTATTGTTACATAACTGATTAAGAAAGACACCTTAGTTCTTGGGTATTCCTTTCATTTCCCAAGTACTTTCAATCTCATCTAAGATCAATTTCATGAGTGAATTGCTAAGACAAAAAATTAATGTAACTGATAGTTGTGATTTTTTTTTGTAAATGCGCATTAAACGAGCTCTGTTAGAGTCAATTTAGAAGTTAACGTTAAGAATATTTAAGGGAGGTAACTTAATTTATATTTTTTTCATTATTATTATTAATGATTTAAAATACTCAAACTGTAGTTTTTAAAAAAAGTACAGTTTGAACATTCCTTTTATAGATATTTAAAAACATTGTTGTTATCCTCATAATTAATTTTATTTAGTTTTGGTTGCATTTTATATAGAGAGAGCTCCAGAAGGATTTGAAGTTGTTTATTTTTTATTATCATTGTGGAAAATATTTGTATATTGTGTTAATTATTATTTCCCTAAAAAGTGAATGTTCATTTAAATATTATGGAACTTGAATCCAATATGTGTAAAGAAAACCTTCTCGGTAGTTGTCGTTTTGAAACCAACTTATATATTTACTTTTTTGTTAGAGATACAATATAGCAAAGGGCATTTAAATTGATATACAATGTTGGTCTTTTGCAAAACATCTAGTTGACGAAGAACTATTGCGGATGATTAAGTTGGTTGTATTAAATTTGGTGTAGTGTATAATTAGTTTTCTTCTTGTTCTATTTCTTTATTCTTCGTGACAAAGTGAAATACAAAAATTCTTTTTCACGATTACATCCCCTCCTTACGAAGGACTTTATCTATGGAAAATGTGTGTTCTTTTTTTGTTGTTTTTTTTTTTAAATTGTTCAGTGGAAAATGTCATGATCCCATTTCTGACATTAGTTCTCTCCTCGGGACCTAAAAAGAAATGAGTACACACGAGAAATCAAAAGAAATTAAATAATAATAATAATAATAAAGACTAATTGAAAGGATTCCTGGAAGTCCATGCCTCAAAGAGATACAAAAAATTGTCTCACGAGTACAGCCCACACTTTACGAAGGGCTTTATCTATGTGAATTTTTTTTTTTTGCCAATGGGAAGTGTCATCATGCCTTTTCTAACAGTAGGTCCCTGGGCCGAACACGGAAAGAAATGAGTAAATGCCAAAAATCAAAGAATAATAATAATAATAATAATAGCCACCACAACAACAACAATAATAATAATAAACAGTGAATTTTAGCCTACATTAGACTAAATATCATTTTCGAAAAGTAAAGATTTCTGATAGGGTAGATCTGTAAAAGGATAATATGAATAAAGATAAATGTAAAACTTATCTTAGCCGACGCATTTCGTCCTCTCAGGAACTTAACCAACACAGGTTTTCCTTTTGTGTATATATATATATATATATATATATATATATATATGTGTGTGTGTGTGTGTGTGTGTGTGTGTGTGTGTGTGTGTTATGGGATCTTACCCATAATAATAATAATGGACTTAATACTTAATAAATTTTGAACTTCCTTCATCGACTGAAGGAAGTTCAAAACTTATGCATAAAACACACAAGGGATTGTGCAGATACCAAAGACTAGAATTTGGAATAAAGGTCCCGCCGGCTATATTCCAACAGACAATGGATACGATGCTTGCCGGACTAGACTACACAATTGCATACCTGGATGACGTATTGATTAATAGCGAAAGCGTTGAACAACACTGTCAGCATTTACAAAAGTTTTTAAGAGAATTCAAAGCCATGGATTCAAAGTAAAAGAAAATAAGTGTGATTTTTTATTGTAAGCCTCTCAAATTCATGGATCAATTTCTTAGTGCTATTCTGAAACTGATTAAGAAAGTCGCCGTAGTTTTGGTTATTTGTTTTATTTTCCCAAGTACTTTCAATCTCATCCAAGATCATTTTCGAGGGTGAATTGCTAAAGTAAAAATTAATGGAATTGATTGTTGTGATTTTTTGGGAAATGCGCATGAAATACGCCCCGTTATAGCCAATATAAAAATTAACGTATGAATATGTAAGGGAGGTTACTTAATTTATATTTTTATATAACAAGACACATCTTAAATTAAACTTATTTATATAGAGAAAAAGGTAACTTAAAAACTATTTTGCTATATACAAATAAGTTTAATTTAAGCTCTTATTACATCAATAAAAACTGAGAATATTAAATATATTTTTAAAATAAAAAAGGGAAGATAGAAACATAGAATCCCATGATGAATTTGTCGTTACAATTATTTAATAGTAAAATTTTCTTTTCCCTATATTATTTTATTTGAACTGTATCTGAGAATGTGCTGATAAAATAATGGCATGTGTGTGCTTTCCAGTAGTGACATATGTCAGAAACAAGAGGCAATGAATGTTAACACTAGGGACTGAATATAATTGAACTTAGGAGAGGCCAGGAAAAAAGTATTTCTCGTTCCTGTACACTTGAAGAATGACGAATTATGGTATCTTTCAAGAAATCGTTCAGCACTTTCTCTTTTATAAAGATCACTCTTTTATCAAAGTTAAATTCTCTTAGACACTATTATCGAAAATGCGGAAAAATTCACAGATTTCTTGTGTTGTATTCGCTTCGATCTGTTGGCTTCTTGGCTTTCTTTTTTTTTTCAAAACAAAATGGCGCTATTTCCGCGTGTTTACCATCCCGTAGAACATCATTAGCCATCACATGACATGGGACAACAAAACAGCACGCATTAATTATAGCTTATTCATTTTTGGAAAAGAATCAATGTTTTTTTTCTAAGTGAAAAAACAAAGCAAATTTAAATTATCCTAAAGATTTAACGCAAAAAAAAACAAAAAAAAAACAAACAAAAAAACAAAACAACAACAACAAAATCCTTTCTCTTTGTTATTAACTCTTTGTTTTTTATTAAACTTATTTACTTTTTGTAGACTTTTAATTATGACACTTTGTGACCTCCACGTTTTGATTAAAACTTTCAATCAGCTGATGAACATTCATGAATGTTCTCAAATTTAAAACCCATGATAAACCAATGATATTCTCGCTTTTGTATACAAACACGTGCAAGAAAATAAATTTTACATTGCCTTGATAAAATCCTATAATCATCATTATCATCATAATCATCATCGGGGGGACCTAAGGGTAGAAGAAACAGCGGGCCGCCTTTTCCAGGATGATCTGTTGGCGGGGTTGGCTATCAAGAGTTCCTGCATTGTCATGTGCATCTGGTCTTTGATGACGTCTGGCCAGCATTTTTCGTTGCCGTCCCTAGCCTCCGTCCGCCTTGAACAGTACAGTGCACGACGATTTTACAGGCGTTGTTATGCCGTGTGACGTCGACAAACCATGACATCGTCTGATGCTTAATAGTAGTAGCGATGAGAGATTCCTGTCATCCCACGAGGCTTTTGACCTTTTCTCAGAAGATGGCACCTGCAACGCAGACATACGATGGCCAGACTGGAAAAGATATAGAAGAGAAACGTTAGCTTCTACACAAAGTTCAAGCTCTGGTCTTCTCCATCCTCATCTATGGGTGTGATGTTACTTTTTTTTGGATATATCTATGTACTGGTGAGCTAGACAAAATGAGCTGACTCATTTTATAGTCCACCAATGGAAGGGTTAACCAATCAGAAAGCTCAAAATATTCAATGCGACGTGTATAAAGGCAGCCATTTTGTTTTTTCTCCCAAAAATATCTTCACTGCCAACCTGATATCGAGGACTTAACAGCCGCTACTTTCTCCGAATCTACACTGCCAACCTCTGATATTGAAGAGATTACGGACTTCACTGGATTCCATATTCAGAGACGACGGCAATCATGGTCAACATGTGAGACGTGTACATTGTTAGCTGAGTTAGGAAAAATGTATCCAGGCGTTCGTAAATAAATTCTTGAGAACAACGGGGGGGGGGGAGAACAAAACCAGTGACCCATGTACGGAACCGAGACGAATTTCTCCTTGCCACTATTAAGCGTCGGAAGATGGCATGCTTTGATCACGTCGCACGAAATAACAACTTCCGCAAGAACATTAGGCTGTTACTGTTCAAACAGGCGCATGCAGGGAAACAAACGCAAAAGGCGGTCAAACAATATCAAAGACTTTTTCAATTAGGGGTTGTCACTAATACGCAAGGGGTTACAGAGAGTGAATGTGAGAGAAAAGACTTGGTATTGTAGAATTGAGGAAAGGATAAAGCATAAACGGTGTTCAAGACAACAAAAAAAGGTGATTGATGTTGCATTTAAATCGTTGAAGATTGTAGTTTTCAGAGAAGCAAGTGCTACTATACTTAGATGAATAATTAAAAAATACGCTCTTAAGTAGGTGCCTGATGGGGGTCGTCAGTGATGTTATTTGACTTGGTTCATCAGTGAGTTTCGGGTCTTTCAACATCATACTCCCTATCACCAAATCGACCCAATCAGGGGAAATCAATCCCTAATTCCCCCTCTCAATCAAACACTAAAAGCTACTCTGGCCTTTTTAAAGAATTAGATGAAGAAAGACCACATATTCTGCACATCCGATTTGATGTTTGTAACAACCAATCCGCTGTGCGAACTATCTTTTAAATGGTCCACGGTGGAGGCTGGCTTCTTTTCTTATTTCGGTGGATTACAGTTTCAATGGATGACCAATGATGTAATCTTAATGTTCCTAAATTTAACACTTTTCCCTATTAGCACGCTTAAATTCGTGTGGTGGGGATAACAGGGGAAAAGCTTGTCATAGATGCCTTTGAAATATTTGTAGAAAAGAGAGAAGGAAGCCAAGTCAAGTCGGCGAAACAGTGTCTGAAGTCCAGATGCCAAAGCAGGATCTATTACGTTGAAGATGCTTCCTTGGTTTTTGTTTAGAATCTCGAAATGAAGAGCACTAATCCGGATATGGAAACAGTATTCATTATTCAAAAGGCCGAATGTAGATTTGTAAATGTGAAAGATGGACTTTGACGTGAAAAACCTTCTGGCACGACAGTGACCCAACCTTTCTTGCGGTAGATGCAGCTATTAACTCAATGTAGTTGTTCCACTTCAAGTCAGTTGAAAACGTGAGAGCAAGAAAGTGTAACGAGATGCTCTCCAAGCGTCTTGCGTCAGCCATGCTGATGGGTGACAGGGAAATTTCTCTGTGGTGGTGAAATGAAAACTGTTTCGTTTTAGGGGCGTTTAAATGTACAAGCCATTTTCCTCCCAGGTTAACCAATAATTGGAGCTTATTTTCACGAGCAGCGTCCAGCTTAAATATATCAGCTCTGACGAATTTGCTGTTGACATTGAAGTAAATGATGGTGTCATCTGCATAAACGCCTACTTGGAAAATGATCACATAAGGAATATCATTTATGAAAATCAGAAATAGCGTAGGGCTCAGTAGAGAGCCTAAGGGGGCACCCGCGTTCATGTAAAAGAATTTGGAATCAAGCCCATTCATAACGATCTACGTTTCCTGATTTGATAGGAACGATTAGATTAAATCAAACAATCGTCCTGTAATGGCATAGCCCTGAGACTTGCGTAAAAGTCCAGCATGTCAAACCCTGTCAAACATCTTGGAGATATTTAGAGCCACAGCTCGAACTTCGACGTTATTATCAAGAGCTTGATATACGTATTTAGTGATCGCTGTAAGCACATCAGCGGCAGACCGGGCAAAACGGTAGCCATATTGTGTGTCACAGAGTAGGTCATGAGTGTTCATATGATTAACCACTAGAGCATTGATTAAAGCCTCGAATACTTTGCTAAAAAGCGACAGGAGACTAATAAGTCGATAATTAGAGCAGTCGGAATGTAGACAGACCTACTAAAAGCAGGAACAACGGAGAAGGACTCCCAACGAGCTAGAAAGCAGGAAGCGGCGAGAGAATAGTTGTAGAGTTTGGCGAGAACTGTAGCCAGCTTGGGAGAATATTTCTTTAGGATGACAGCTAGGATCCAGTCACTTCTACTGGCCTTATGGTAATCTAATTTGGAAATGATGTCCAACACTAGTGACGAGTTATGCGCATATCACTCAGAAGGGAATCAGGTCTGAAGGAGGAAATCTGGTGTTGAGTTGGAAGAGGATTTTCGAGCAAAGCAGTCAACCTTATCGGCTGTAGATGTTAGGACTTTAAATTGATTGAAAAGAAGAGTAAGTGAAGATTTTCTATTGTTCAGCATACACTTACGGAGCCGCCAATAATTTCTAGAACCGAAATTGCGAGATGCTATACGCTGTGATTTCCTTTCGTCCTTCAATGACAATGTTATTAAGCTTATCAAACAATATGAAAGGGACTTACTTAAAATAAATAGACAAAACTTGTCTATATTATTTAATTACACATGCATTAATGAAAATAAAATATATATATATATATATATATATATATATATATATATATATATAGTACATGTAACTAGAATATATCTGTAAAATGACAATGTATATAGAGGCAAAATATTAAGTACTTTCGACTGTACATTCATATGTTTCACGTGGGTTGAATTATTTTTTCTGATGGTTATAAATTAAGTATACCCCTTTTAATTAGTGTGTAATATTCTCTTCCAATGCAGGATTAAAATCACACGAATATAATCATGAATTCTGCACAACCTCTTAAATAAAATCTTTTAGAAATATTAAAAATTAAGTTCAGATACTAGCTGGTAATGCGTGGAAAACTTTTACAATGACATGCGTCAGAATAAAATGAGATGTTTTAATATGTAAACTGTTGTTTGGCAATTTTGAATACTGTCCTGCAAATCAAATTCTGGATTGTTTCGGATTATAAATATTTCACACCAGCTCTATTCGATAACGTGCCTGTCAATACTGCTAGCGACAAAATGAGGCCATTCTCAGTACATATAAATAGGAATTACTGTCATAATTGATTTTCCTTGTTAAATTGTTTTATTTAAAACAGCAACAACTCATGAGCCGAAAGTATTCCTTCCAGTTAAAATAACGATCACTAGCTGTTTTCATATTCGAGAAATAAAGATTTAATTGTATCTAAAGTGTTTAAGACCTTTGTGCAATAATTCTATTGCTCTTTGACTCCGTATCTGGAACTTTTATAATTGCATTCAGTTTGGTTGATGTTTATTTTCTCTTAGACAAGACATTGTATTTTTGTTTGGAACTTTGAGAGTAGGCGTTATAATCATTGGTATTTTTCAATTTTGTCTTTTTTCATTTCGCTTAGGCCGACTTACCCTCAAGCTATGTGCAGATTTTGCCGATTGAGCCACCAAATCATCTTCCATCAGAAAAATATAATATGGGGGCTGGAAAACCGAGTCAAAATTGAGTGATAATTTAAAATTTTAATGTTACCAGAACTGTTCGTTGGTCAAAGATGTTCGCTTCTCTGGGAGTTGGTAAGACTAAGAACCAAATATCACGTGTGTCGAAACATATGCCCTTTTCCAAAATATTTATTGTTCCGCCTTGTGTACAAGATACACACACACACACATACATATATATATATATATATATATATATATATATATATATATATATTTATATATATATATATATATATTTATATATATGAGGTCAGTTTTTAATTTTTTTGTTTAGACTGTTTTTTTTTTTTAAATTTCAGCATAAAGTTTCGGTCGATTTAACCTCCGTCCATCCGCAGGTGCTGAGAACAGATTCGTCAGACCTTGTTTTGTTGACCTACATGAATAGGCTTCCGAATGAAAAATATAAACGTGAACTTACGAACCGAGTTCAAATTCAGTGAGATCTTAAAATTGCAATATCACAAGTTCAGTTCATAGGCCAAAGAAGTTCGCTTCTCTAAGTTGGTAGGTGGAAAAACCAAATATCACTTCTAGGAAGTTTATGCCCCTCACCAAAATATTTACCTTTCCAGAGAAATTAGGAAACGCTACGTGAGCAAAATGTTGATATATCTTGCTTGCAAAAATTATCAGTAAAATATTCCTTTAGTTACTAGATTATACAAATTTAAATATTATTCAATGTGGGTTTTATTTTGATTGATTGATCGATTCATTTTCTATGACTTGTCAACCTTTTGAGGTTATTTAAAGCCAGGAAATAGTTTTAGATTGTAAGATTGTTTTTTTTTTTCAGATAATAATGATTTGGTCATTCAAGTGCTACTAATTACCGCCTAGCTGGGGAGAGATGACTCATGCCTTTTCGAAGGTTATATGCTCGTAAATGAACCCAGCGGAAATCGGAATTTGAACTCAGCTCCCCGATCAACAATTCTGTGTCATTATTCATTACACCACCCGCTCACCCAAGTTTACAGCATCTGGTATTCTTAAGCGGTCAACCATCTAGCTACTGAACAGTCTTGACGTTGCTCAACTTCGGAGATCATATGCCAACCAGAGTTTCAATGTGATGTGACCGTAAACTTTTTTTTTTTTATGTGGGGTCGTTTATAAGAGTAAACCGGGAATATACAGAATATATTCAATATGTAATTAACAACTTACAAAATACCTGTTTAAATTAATGACAATATAAAAATAGTTATAAAACATTAAAATTATAATTTTTACATTTATGATTTCACTGATTCCCAAACTGCGTGAATTTAAGCGTGCTACTAGGTTGGTATCTAAGTCTCGCCCTTTTAATTTCGAAACGGTTAAATGTAGCCGTCTCTTCTACTCCAACAGCTTCTTCTCTTGCGCTTCCCATCAGTGCAACTCTCTTCCTCTTACTTGCTTCCCTGATAGCTATAAGATTCAAATATTCAAATGTAATGTCAATCGACATCTTCTGATACCTTGATCTTGTTCCCTGTTCTTCTCTATAGCCTTTCCTCAAACACTCTTTTTACTAATCCTCCTACTCTCTATAACCCTTGCGTGCTACTGCCACTCCTACTTAACTTCCGGTGATATGCTTAAAACAAAACCAAAATTTTTGATAAGAGACGCAAATAAACTAATAAATATATACATAATCAATAATAAATATTAATATATTAATATGCCATCTTTTTTACAATGATTTTCACCCTGTACAAGGCTCGTGTGCCACTCGCAGTAGAGGGTTTCAGAGTAAGAGGCACGGCTTATGTGGTTAAGATTGTTGTGATCTTGGGAATCGGTTACACAAGTCAGTGTTTTTTAGGAAGAAGCTGCACGATGGGGAACTTACATCATATTAAATAAGGTTCTCTACAATGTGCGTGATAAGACAAGTCGTAGCTGTTGAGGTCAAGACTCGTAGAACTAAGGAGTGTAGTTCATATGAACACTTTCCATAGAAATAGCAATAGAGCAGCGAGAGTCTTGTGACTTTTCGTCTGTGAGAAAGAGGTTGTAGAGTGGAAATATCTTACTTAATAAATATGGATACATAAATATTTCGGATACTTTACGCTAAATTCGAATATCGTGAATTGAAAACTGATCTTTCTATCATTACCAAAACTGTTACTGATTGTCTATAATTATGATATTCTGGATAATAAGAGGGGGAGGGGGTTCACAGAGGAGCAAGACGAGACCTTCCACCAGGATAATCAGGAATTTGGACACTGCTACCAAGGGTTGTATAAAGAAAACATAATGAGTGACTATATTTGGGAGGCTGATTACTGAAAGTAATTCACAGAAAAGCGTAAATCGTCAAAAACTATTTACTTCTAAATTTGTGTGTAATCCTAGAATAAATAAATGGAAATTTTGAATCATATGTCGTTTTTTTCCTACTTTGCGTGAACGATAATGTTCACATTCACCAATTTTCACAATGGGAATAGGTAAATTTACGAAATATGATTAAAGCCAAAGTTTTAATTAACCATTTTTCATACATGCAAGGCGTAAGAAAATAGAAAAAAAAACAAAAAACAAAGGCTATCCAAAGACAAAAATCTTGTTACACACTGCAGGGATGTCTGATTTAAACGAGGTCTTTCTAAACTTTTGAATCTCGAAACCATTTATCCAAATAAATGTTTTGCTAGCCCCGTAATACATCCATCTAATTTTCTAAAGGGCATCTGGGCTCTTCGTTGACTAAGGGATCTTGCACATTTCCGATAAAATCAAACATTAGAGATTTTCGCTACGGAAGACCAGACGCGTAATATTCTCCTTTTTTAGAAAACTGATTACGTGATTTTTCATTGGTGGAAATATCAATACTGAAATATTCTTTTTTAAAAAAAGAAACGCCTTAAGCTACTCATTTATTCATTCTAAAATATCTAATTTATTCTCTTTCGTGAAATGGACGACTCGGAATAACAGGAAATTATTTACATCTCTTGAAGAAAAATAAATATGAAATGTGTTACCGATAAAAATAATGGAGTACAAGACATCGTGACGTTATTTTTATGCAACGTAATTTTCTCACACTGTTATTGAATTTACGGATTTCTTGCCATTGTAAATGTACAACGGTAAATCTTTGAAATGCACAACGACAATTTTTTGAATTCCAATAAACAGTAAATAATGATCCAAAAGATGGAATATAAAATTTAAAAAAAAATCAATCACCCTCGCAAACCAACGGAATTTTTACGTCGCCATAAATCCGGAAAGTCTTAACTGATCAATTGATTTGTTTGTCTAACGGCATATCAACAACTTATTGGTCAGTTAATGTCGAAATTTAATTTCCTTGCGAAGTAAAAAAAAAAAAAAATGACATATGTTACTCTGCTTTCACACTTGAATACATGGCAGCTGATACTGAGGCGATGATGTGTGAATTTACGTTGTAGTTTTGTTGAAGTTATATTTTGGAATACAGTTTGATTTCTTTAAGCAAATGAGATATAAGGGTTAAAGAAATTCTTTCATATTGGTTGTTTGTTTGATCTTATCGGTATTGTTTATTTAATGGCGAAATGTAAATATTTTGAACAGAATTTTGTGCCATCAACTACAGGTAAAAAGTATTACTGTTGATTTTACTATCAATATATCTTGTTTTTTTTTTTTAATATAAAAATGTATTACTGGTATTTTTACTATAAAACTGAATTTTTATACTTTCATTGTTTTGCGTTTTTGTTTGTAGTTTAAATATTTGCCCAATTCCGGGATTCTAATATATGCTACCACCCACTGTCAGGGTGGACATGTGAACAACAGTATCTAAGAGGTGGTTCCACGCTGCTAAAAACCTCTAATCATCCGATCAGAGACCTTGCTGCCGGATGTAGTTTATCGTCATTCCGGAAGTCCTGACGTAAAGTAAATTATTAATGCTGTTTGTTAAAATTTAAGATATTTTGATATAAAATGATAAAGATATTGGTGCGAAAGACGTTACCAACAGGAAAAAAATAATTTCTAAAAGCATTACTCTGGGTTGAAATTTATAAACTCTTTATGATAAAACAGTGTTTCCGGGAATTAAACATCGCATGTCCACTAAAACTATCACGATTTCTAGTATTGTTTGGAGTTTCTTTCATCAAAAATAAAATATAAAAGAGAAATGAAATTCTGCTATTTTTATTTTCGTGCTATTTATTATTCATTGGTTATTTAGGCTTCACGTGTATTTGTCTTGTCTGGCAGCGTTCGTGGGTATAATTCTTGTTTGTTTGTATATAATGATTCTAATTTGAAATTCACTTGATGCCTGATACGTTCAGCCTTGTGTCACATCAAAGCTACTCTCATAAAACTAGTTGATCTATGCGGGATCTTTCGTTAAATGTAGAGCAGAAAGTCAATATCTTGATTATATTATCTGAACAGGAGTAGAGGTTGTTTCCTAATTCTTATTGCATTTTCGCTTCCTTGATAAAATCTTCTCATAACTTTTTATTCTCAGTAGCCTCCTTACGTCTTAGCGGCATTATCTCCTTGCATGGGGTGAAGTGACCAATTTTATTGCTATGGCTGTTAGAAATCTTCAACAGATGTGGTTTTAGTTCTTCCTATATGATTGTATAGCACCAATTTATACAGTTTTGAAGCAATTGTTATTTAAATAAACTGTTGGGATGCACAATATTACTAGGATTTTGTAAACGGACATTAGACGGGCATAAAAAAAAACCCGGATTATTTATCTAACGTGTTTTTTTGAATGAATGGACAGGGAAGGAAAATATATATATATTTTTTTTTTCCTTCCCTGTACATTCATTCATGTCACCCATGACAGACTTTTTCTTTTCCTCATAATCTAAATTCCCCGTTAACAGTTCTGACGAGAGGGACGAAACCGGTCGACTGGTGTGTTTTATTTTAAACTTATCATGGCCTACAATACTACATTTCTAGTTTTAATGCCTTATATATATATATATATATATATATATATATATATATATATATATATAACTCTATAAATATATAGTGTTGTATAGTGAATTCCTCAAAACACTATAATAATATCGCGTGTGTAAGTGTTTTGAAACACTTCATTTTAGAAGAATTTGTTTATACGTTACTGTTTAGTAACAATGAATAATGGGATTTCTATTTTATTTCCTCCTCGACATTTGCTCGCCATTAGATCAGTTCCTATGAAAAGAGAAAATACTTTTTGCCGGCACATAATTTTGTTCTAATGCAAGTCTTCTTATGAGTCAAAATCTAATTACTTAAATGTATTTTCCGAGACAGCTCTAAAATTCGTTGACAAAAAAACAAAACGAACATTTGAGATATCATAAAGAGCCGACGATACATGCGTGAAATTCAATGAAATATTTGAAGTTAAAAAACTTTCCGTTATAAATTAACCAAAGAGAATTTTAGTACAATGGACTTAAATTATCGGAATTTCGAGATAAAATGTTTTATTATTAAAGCCTTCAGTGAGGAAACGAGGTACGACATTGGGGATGGAAGATAAATTCCTGGAATAATAGATTATTCAAAACTTATCGACTTTCTTTTTTATTCCGTTCCACTGAATATATTTAAAATTGAAGATTGTTATCAAGAACTAAATGCTATCAGTATTGTACAAAAAAAAGTCATATGTTAGCTACAGGCTGCCATTTTGAGAAAGATATACACATTTACATATGGGGTATCGTATAAGTAACGACATGTGTTGAACAGTTTTCCCCAGACACCAATATATCATAAAATGAAACGAATCTATCTATCTATCTATCTATCTATCTATTTCATTTTGTTCATTTCTATCTATCTATCTATCTATCTATCTATCTATCTATCTATCTATCTATCTATCTATCTATCTTAACTGATTGCTGCTATCACTGTACATTGCGTTTACATATGTAGATATGTGTATAATACGAGTTTTTATTTGCAACAAAATAATACATGAAAATATAAAAATGCACAAACATGATTGTGCCCATACATTTACACACACAGGGCATTAATCTAATTTTATTAATTACTTTCCGGTGTACATTGCACAGTCACAACTTCGAGTTTCATGCGTTTGCACGCAGTCATCAAGCAGTGGACAACTGCTTTTGGTAAAAAGAACATTTTATGCACTCTCTGCAAGTTGAATGCCTTTCAACGAGGGCAACTGGTATATATATATATATATATATATATATATATATATAGAGAGAGAGAGAGATAGATAGATAGATAGATAGAGTAATGATGAGAACGAATAGAGTACAATTCCAATCTTCGTAACATTTAATTTAAAAGAGGGCTCAATATATTGTAGAGCAATATAATTTATTTACGATATTACAACAAAAACATGTACGAATCACTGCACAATTGCAGTCGTGTTTCAACTCATAACGTAACGATGCGTCAAGCCTTTATTTATTATAAAAAAAACGGAGATGTATTTTGCTCTTCGAACCAAATTAATCGTTCACTCGCCAGTAATTTACAATCACCTGAAGAGACGCATCGTTATATATTGATATAAGACATTTTTATGTTTATACATTCTTTTTATAGATACAAATATTTAAGTAAATGCTCTGTTTAATAATAAACAAATTACACAACATTTTCCGGCCTGAATGACCGAGAAATCTTTATAGAAAATATTCGCGTTCCGACCGGAATCGAACTTGTCTCCTATACGGAACCGTCATATAAACTGCCGTGCTCTTAACCGATTTGGCCACAAAGGAGCATTCGGTTAGCAAACTCAATTTTACTGTCTTTAAACTACAATCTTCTATGATTCTCTCACGTACATTCGTATCTGCTCATGGCGTATCCAAATGTAAACAAATGACGTCACACATTACAAAAGGCACAAACTCTGACAATTATTTTTAAGACATTTTTATGTTTATCTATAAAAAGAATGTATAAATATAAAAATGTCTAAAAAATAATTGTCGATTTTTTTTCATTTCTGTGTTAGCGTACAATCTCTGCATTCATATATATATATATATATATATATATATATATATATATATATATATATATATATGAATGCAGAGACTCTAGGAAAATTATACGTAGTTTAGCTGACGTGTTTCGACATTCGACGGAGTTTTTCAAATGAAGAACCACGTCAGCTAAACTGAAAAATTTTCTTATTTTCTTTTTATTCAATTTGTCTCTTCTACAGAAATACTCCACCTAGAAATATTACATACACACAGACACACATAAACAGACACGCCCCCATATATATATATATATATATATATATATATATATATATATATATAAAGAGAGAGATAAAGAGGGAAAAACCGGAGAATATATTGTATTAACTTACAAGTTGATGTAAAATACAAATACACAGATTTATAGATCCTTGAATTTGGAAACCATAAATAATGGCATGAGGATAATGTGTTAACCTTATATATTTTTAAAAGTACCTTTTTCAGTAATAGAGCCTATTTGTCACTGTTCAATGTAAGGCAAAGCTTTTCTTATATGAAAGTCTAAGGGCGTAAGATAACTACATGATTGGAAGAAGAAATTTGTTTTAACTGTTTCTTGCGACCTCGTCCGACTGATATATCTTCCACGGTGTTTCTTATACGAAACTAACGAGGAATAAATAAAATCTTTTTTCGATTTCTTTTCCTTTTCTTGGTCTCAATATTTGCTTTATCCAGTTATTCTACATGACCAATGTCCATAAACATGTAGGGCAAGACATTTGCAATCATGCAAGTTAACATATAGAAAGACATATCGAAGACCATGTAGGAGGAAATGTCGATTAACATGTAGGCTAATACGAATGACTAATTAAATAAATGGCATTTAACTGATGGTAATATAAATCCGATTGTAAAACAAATGGTTCTTTGTTAATAGCGTTATTTTTATTATTCAACTTTCACAATTTGGAATACTTGCGGGTATCGAGGACTAAAACCAAATTGGTGAACCGAGTTCAAATTACAGGCTATTCTATGATTTTTAAATCGGTTTTACCTCATGCAATTAAGAAACATTAATAACGAGAGGAAAGAGAAAAGAGTAATCAAAAAGAGAATAGAAAGCGATTGACATTGTATTTAATTTTTCTTAGATTAAGATTGACTGGAAATCAGGGAGACAGAAGAGTGTTCCACAAGTGAAAAGTGCAAGAAAAGAAACTGTTACATTATTTACATTATTCGGACTATTGTCCTCATCTTTATCGCCATATTTATTACAACGTTTCGGCCGGATGTCAGTTATCTCCTGTTGATTCCCCTCTCAAAGTTCTCCACCACCTTAACCAGATATTGAACTCACATCTTTGGGTCCTGTCACTGGATCTAACTAACGCCTTTATCCACTGAGGACACATGGATAAAGGCGTTAGTTAGATCCGATCCAGTGACAGGGCCCAAAGAGTGTGAGTTCTATACCCGGTTAAGGCAGTGCAGAACTTTCTGAGGGAAATAATCAGGAGATAACTGATAACTGACATCCATTAAACATGGCACGTGAACTAGAACAGTCTACCCCATTGAGCGAAATAAAGAGTTCAGTTCGACATTAACCCCCCCCCCCCAAAAAAAAAAGGCCGGAGCGTACAACGGCCGAAACGTTGTAATCAATATGGCGACAAAGATGAGGACAATAGTCCGAATAATGTAAATAATGTACATAATACCTCATCTCAGAAATATAGACAGATACTGAAGAAACTTACGGCTACATCTCGCCAGCTCAACTATAAATTGATGAGATCTTGACTCCAGTCTCGTATTGCGCTTAAATAGGTACCATGGCAAAGAGCTTATCCGAATAAATACCGTGAAAGTATTTACAGAAAAGACACAGAGACGTAAGGTTACAGTGGTGGGAAAGTGACTGAAGACGAGTTCCCAGATCAGGACTGATAATATTGCTAGTTATTTTTTGGATTTTATCACGGAACTCATTGTAAATAGCAGGGGCACCGAAGCATATTTGACAGCAATATTCTAAGCATGGACGAATATTAGACTTTTAGATTTGTAAGATAAGTTTCTAGAGAGAAAAAAATAATCATCTACAACACAGATAACCAACAATCTTAGATGCTAACCTAGAAAGGGTTTCAGTATAGCCTTTTAACTTCATCTCAGCTGAGAAGTTTACCCGAGAAGGCGCAGACAGTCACTTTCCTGGAGGTTAGCATCAGCCATGCTGACGGAAGGCAGAGAGAGGTCTCTCGGATAATTAGTTGCTTTCACTGTTTTATAATCATTTCATCCCAAGCAAGGGGGGGATGCTACTAGTACGCGGGGGATTAGAAAGAGTCAAGGTGAAAGAAAAGACTGCGTATAGGTGGGACTGAGGAAAGTATAAAAGCTGAACCGGGTTCAAGAAGATAGAAGATAGCAATTGAGGTTGCATGTAAATTTTTGAAGAATGTATTTATCAGGGAAGCAAGGAAACAGAAGAGAGTTTCACAGGCGAAAAATGCGAAAAGAAATTGTTGGAGTGGATGTGGCGGTTTCATTTCTTTAATGCAACATTGAAAGGATGGCACCTAGATGCCAATCAAGTAGCACGCTTAAGCTTACTTAGTCCGAGCACCAGGGGAAAAAAGCTCGTATTAATCCTCTTCACAGCTGCATGAATCTGTTTCTTCTTTCCCCAGATTAAGATTAAAACGAAAGATAAGCAAGACTCTCTAGGATGATATGGCAAAGTGTGTAAACGAAGGAAAACTCTGAACTACAAATACTGTCGAAGATCTATAGGAAACCACTTCGCTATTTTTCCAAAGAAGTTGTAATTCCCTGTTTAAAGAAAGGGGATGTGTGGAGAGTTATGTTCGGATGCGTGACATGATTTTAAGAATTTAAAAAAAAATGAATCAGATTGGCATTACATGAATATATGTTGCAGTAAAGTTTACCCTAAAGGAAAAGTAAGAGCTGCGCATGGTGGAAGGTCATTAAATGTAACCTGTGATATGAATGTATGATTAGTAGGCTACACAACGAGTGAGTCTTGATGGAAAACGGTTAAGATTATTATGATCAGCGATAAACCCATGCATAACATTTTTCAACAGAGTAATACTTTTATAGTGGATAACTCTCTCTCTCTCTCTCTCTCTCTCTCTCTCTCTTTACAAATACAGAGGAAATACAGGTGATTTGACACTGTGGTCGCAGCATGGTGGGTCTTAGCTATAAAACTGTGGCGAATAAAATGTTTGCCACACTCAGAAATAAGGAGTCCTTTTGACTTCAATATAATCAGTTGCAATTCCTATAATGCTATTTGTAATATTAGCCGTTTCGTTATAAGCAATTTCGGACTCTGCTAACAAGGCCGAGAGGGGGGAACTATATATCCGACCCAGGCTCGTGGCGCAACGCACTACTCCATCGTCTCTCGAGACGGACGGATGCCGACGAAGACAACGACGATATATATATATATATATATATATATATATATATATATAATAATTTAAATAAAAAACAAACCATTTAAGGTTCCAGGTAATAAATTATTTCACCACAGTCGCTCTGGATTTTATCCTCCTTGGGTCTACCATACGGATTACCTAGTTTTTCATAAAGTATACATACATATATATATATATATATATATATATATATATATATATATATATATATATATATATATATATACGAATTTGAAAACAAGGTGAAAGTAATGTCCTGTGCCTTAAATTTCTAGTACAAGGTACAAAAAAAAAAAGTCGAGTAATAAGTTAAATCGAAAAGTGCTTAATACGTAAAAGGTAAAATAAATAAATCCTACTACCTACCTAGGTTTCACCGCATTGATGATCCGATATGGTGAAACCTAGGTAGGAGGTAGCTGGGCTCATTAGGATTTATATATATATATATATATATATATATATATATATATATATATATATATATATATATATGTGTGTGTGTGTGTGTGTGTGTGTAATATTCTTTTATCGATATATATATATATATATATATATATATATATAGGTGTATCAAAAAATACTTTTAGAAATATTGAGAGCGGGTTGCTCAGAAATAAACAAGGAGAGAAATCCATAGAGACATATGACTGCAAATCTTTCATTTTTGAGGTATTAAGTTTAAAGTTTACTGCAGATGCTGTTAAATGTACAATCCAAGATGCAATCCAAAAATAATTATTACCATAGTTTGTGGTGCTACAGATTCTGTCTCAACAACGCGACGATAAACAGCAGCAAAGGATGAATGACTCGGCTGCCTTCATTCTGGAAACGCAATCTGATACAGCCGTACAGCCTCGTGTCAATTACCATTCATGCGGTCGTATTTAAATATATTTACTCACGATATGAATATACTGACATTATTGACGGAATATTCACTACTTCACACATTATACATTGAAGACAGACTAGCAATAAATGTACACGAATAACAAACGTAAACTTGTCAAGAATAATGTTTGTTATTAAGAAATACTGAGTATGATGGCTAATAGATAGTTTGTCGTCTAAATGACGCAAATTGAAAATAAAACTGACATCTCATTTTAACAGTTATATTTACCAAAATTATACTAAAATATCTTGAAATACTAAAGGGTAAATTTATTGAATATAATCATCATTGGCTTCAACCACAGGCCCCAGGTGACTACAGAATATCCTGGAACTCTTCTGGACGGTCACCTTACCTTGGTGAATACTGCCATCGTCCTTGCCTTCAGTTTATCTTTGGTGTTAAAAGAAGTTTTGTTGTACTCTCGTTCAACTGACACCTGACATAATAATCAAGGTGGTTCAGATTGGGGAGTTAGTTGTTCCTATGTAAGGGGTGATATAGTTTCACAAATTGTGTAACTTCTTAGACTGGGTTCTGCTGCTGCTACGTCATAGTGCAGGGTCCAGACATAGGTTGACTTAGTTCGCCTGCTGCTACGTCTGAGTGCAGGGTCGAGACATAGGTAGACTGGGTTCTCCTGCTGCTACGTCAGAGAGCAGGGTCCAGACATAGGGTGACTTGGTTCGCCTGCTGCTACGTCATAGTGCAAGGTCCAGACATAGGTTGACTTGGTTCGCCAGCTGCTACGTCAGAGTGCAGGGTCCAGACATAGGTTGACTGAGTTCTCCTTCTGCTACGTCATAGTGCAGGGCCCAGACATAGGTTGACTGGGTTCTCCTGCTGCTACGTCATAGTGCAAGGTCCAGACATAGGTTGACTTGGTTCGCCAGCTGCTACGTCATAGTTCAGGGTCCAGACATAGGTTGACTGAGTTCTCCTTCTGCTACGTCATAGTGCAGGGCCCAGACATAGGTTGACTGGGTTCTCCTGCTGCTACGTCATAGTGCAAGATCCAGACATAGGTTGACTGAATTCTCTTGCTGCAACGTCATAGTGCAGGGTCCAGACATAGGTTGACTGGGTTTGCCTGCTGCTACGTCATAGTGCAGGGTCCAGACATAGGTTGACTGGTTTCGCCTGCTGCCACGTCAGAGTGCAGGGTCAAGTCATAGGTTGATTGATTGGCCTGCTGCTACGTCATAGGGCAGGGTCCAGACATAGGTTGACTGGGTTCACCTGTTGCTACGTCATAGTTCAGGGTCCAGACATAGGTTGACTGAGTTCTCCTGCTGCTACGTGATAGTGCAGGGTCCAGACATATGTTGACTGTGTTCTTTCGATGCTACGTGATAGTGCAGGGTCCAGACATATGTTGACTGGGTTCTCCTGCTGCCACGTCAGAGTGGAGGGTCAAGACATAGGTTGACTGGGTCGCCTGCTGCTACGTCATAGTCCAGGGTCCAGACATAGGTTGACTTTGTTCGCATGCTGCTACGTCATAGTGCAGGGTCCAGACATAGGTTGATTGAGTTCTCCTGATGCTACGTGATAGTGCAGGGTCCAGACATATGTTGACTGTGTTCTCCCGATGCTACGTGATAGTGCAGGGTCCAGACATATGTTGACTGGGTTCTCCTGCTGCTACGTCAGAGGGCAGTGTCCAGAAATAGGTTGATATGGTTAGCCAGTTGCCACGTCAGAGTGCAGAGTCCAGACATAGGTTGACTTGGTTCTCCTGCTGCTACGTGATAGTGCATGGTCCAGACATAGCTTGTCTGGGTTCTCCTGCTGCCACGTCAGAGTGCAGGGTCAAGACATAGGTTGACTTGGTTCGCCTGCTGCTACATCAGAGTGCAGGGTCCAGAAATAGGTTGACTGGGTTCGCCTGCTGCTATGTCAGTGTTCAGGGTCCAGACATGTGTTGACTTAGTTCTCCTGCTACTACGTCATAGTGCAGGGTCCAGACATAGGTTGACTGGGTTCTCCTGCTACTACGTCATAGTGCGTGTCCAGACATAGTTTGACTGGGTTCGCCTGCAGCTACGTCATATTGCAAGGTCCAGACATAAGTTGACTGGGTTCGCTTGCTGCTACGTCATATTGCGGGGTCCAGACATATTGTGACTGGGATCTTCGGCTGCTACGTCACATTGCAGGGTCCAGACTTAGGTTGACTGAGTTCTCCTGCTACTACGCCATAATGCGTGTCCAGACATAGGTTGACTGGGTTCACCTGCTGCTACGTCATATTGCAAGGTCGAACATAGGTTGAATGGGTTCGCCAGCTGCTACGTCATATTGCAGGGTCCAGACATAGGTTGACTGGTTTCGCCTGCTCCTACGTCATAGTGCAGTGTCCAGACTTAGGTTGATTGAGTTCTCCTGCTACTACGTCATAGTGCAGGGTGCAGACATAGGTTGACTGGGTTCGCTTGCTCCTACGTCATAGTGCAGGGACCAGACATAGGTTGATTGAGTTTTTTTGCTACTACGTCATAGTGCAAGGTCCAGACATATTTTGATTGGGTTCGCCTGCTGCTACGTCATAGTGCATGGTCCAGACATATGTTGACTGGGTTCTTCTGCTGCTACGTCATATTGCATGGTCCAGACGTAGGTTGACTGAGTTCTCCTGCTACTACGTCATAGTGCGGATCAAGACATATGTTGACTTGGTTCGCCTGCTGCTACATCATATTGAAGGGTCCAGACATAGTTTGACTGGGTTCGCCTGCTGCTACGTCATATTGCAGGGTCCAGACATAGGTTGACTGATTTCTCCTGCTACTACGTCATAGGGCAGGGTCCAGACATAGGTTGATTGTGTTCTCCTGCTACTACGTCATAGTGCAGTGTCCAGACATAGGTTGACTTGGTTCTCCTGCTGCTACGTCATATTGCAGGGTCCAGACATATGTTGACTGAGTTCTCCTGCTGCTACGTCATAGTGCGGGTCCAGACATAGGTTGACTGAGTTCTCCTGCTACTACGTCATAATGCGTGTCCAGACATATGTTGACTGGGTCCGCCAGCTGCTACGTCATATTGCAGGGTCCAGACATAGGTTGACTGGGTTCGCCTGCTGCTATGTCATATTGCAGGGTCCAGACATATGTTGATTGAGTTCTCCTGCTACTACGTCATAGTTCAGTGTCCAGACACAGGTTGACTGTGTTCTATTGCTACTACGTCATAATGCGTGTCCAGACATATGTTGACTGGGTTCGCCTGCTGCTACGTCGTATTGCAGGGTCCAGACATAGGTTGACTGAGTTCTCCTGCTACTACGTCATACTGCGGGTCCAGACATATGTTGACTGGGTTCGCCTGCTGCTACGTCATATTGCAGGGTCCAGACATATGTTGATTGAGTTCTCCTGCTACTACGTCATAGTTCAGGCTCCAGACATAGGTTGACTGAGTTCTCTTGCTACTACGTCATAAGCGTGTCCAGACATATGTTGACTGGGTTCGCCTGCTGCTACGTCATATTGCAGGGTCCAGACATAGGTTGACTGGATTCGCCTGCTGCTACGTCATATTGCATGGTCCAGTCATAGGTTGACTGGGTTCGCCTGTTGCTACGTTATATTGCATGGTACAGACATAGGTTGATTAAGTTCTCCTGCTACTACGTTATAGTTCAGGGTCCAGACATAGATTCACTGAGTTCTCCTGCTACTATGTCATAATGCGTGTCCAGACATAGGTTGATTGAGTTCTCCTGCTACTACGTCATAGTGCAGGGTACAGACATATGTTGACTGGTTTCGCCTACTCCTACGTCATAGTGCAGGGTCCAGACTTAGGTTGATTGAGTTCTCCTGCTACTACGTCATAGTGCAGGGTCCAGACATAGGTTGACTGGGTTCGCCTGCTCCTACGTCATAGTGCAGGGACCAGACATAGGTTGATTGAGTTTTCCTGCTACTACTTCATAGTGCAAGGTCCAGACATATTTTGACTGGGTTCGCCTGCTGCTACGTCATAGTGCATGGACCAGACATATGTTGACTGGGTTCTTCTGCTGCTACGTCATATTGCATGGTCCAGACGTAGGTTGACTGAGTTCTCCTGCTACTACGTCATGTTGCAGGGACTAGACATAGGTTGATTGAGTTCTTCTGCTACTACGTCATAGTGCAGGGTCCAGACATAAGTTGACTGGGTTCTCCTGCTGCTATGTCATAGTGCATTGCCCAAGCATAGGTTGACTGTGTTCTCTTGCTGTTATGGCTTACTGTAGTGTCCAGACATTGTTTCTACCGTCAGATACCCTGTTGATCCAGGTCATTAGTACCTCCTCATAGCACTTGATATAAGCTTCCGTGTTGATACTGAGTACCAGTTGGAAGGCGAATGGAGGCATAACATCGCCATCACTATTGATCACTCTAAATACCTTCGTAATCAACTATTACATTCAACCAACTCTTTCTGAATCTTCTTGTACTGTCCTCGGACTGACATCCAAATACTGTTCGTAGTATATATATGTCATGTGTCCTTACCTATAACTACAGAATGGACTCTTCCTAAGACTATGTATAATACGCCGAGAGAGGGACGAATCAAGTCGAGACGTTAGCAGTTCACTCCAAACTAGACTGACAGTCATACTAACACCTTCCACATCTTTTATTATTATTTCGTGTAATATACCTTCGTTATTTCTACTCTTGTGTTCGTGTTGTTCTTTCTTGGTCCTAACATGGACCATAACATTAACGACGAGGATATTAAAGAAACGAATTTTACGTGGAGGTATATATATATATATATATATATATATATATATATATATATATATATATACAAACCCTTTTGATATCGTTCGTCCATAAAAGAGGCGACTGAGATATTGAAAAAAAAAACACAAGTTCTACGCGAAGATAAAAAACTTTTTGGACGCCAGCCATCACAGTGGTAACGAAGACACGAATTTTCCCTGTCAGCCAGAATAAAATCAAATTCAACGCGGGCAACTTTTTTCGTACCAAAGTTCCAGAACAACAGACGACAAAGACCGGAAGTCTACACTGAGAAAAAAATTACATATTGCGAAAAAAACAAGCAAGGGGAAAAAGTCATTTTTTTTCCTTCTCTTCTCGTGACAACAGATAGCCTGTGTTATTATTAAATTACGGTGTAATCATGGAAGACTTTAAGGCAACCATATTGGAACTATTGAAAATGCAATTTGAGCAGCAAAAAAAAATGAGGAAAGACAGAATAGGCTCTACGAAAAACACATAGAAATTCAACAGAAAAACGAAGAAAAGCAACTCGAACTACAAGAATTACTACTACGGGCATTAACAAATAAAGGACAATATTCTGAAAATGAAGCATCATTCTCGCAAAATGCTATATTGAGCTAAATCAAAGACTTCCCTTATGCACCGAACGAAGACAAAAACTTCGCGGTTTACTTCAGAAGATATGAAGATTCATATGTGTTTGTTTGCGGGAATTGGTCAGACGCGAAAAAAGTACGTCTACTACTGAGGAAACTAGGGTCAAGCGAATACACTAAATTCGTAGACTACATCCTACCGAGGAAAACGAATGAGTTTACTTTCAAGGGAGCCGTGAAACTTTTAACGGAATTATTTAGTTCAAACACTTCACTATTCCATAAAATGTGGAAATGTTTAAATTTAACACAAAAAGGATAGCGAAGACTATATGACATTCGCTTCTGTAGTAAACCAACATTGCGATGACTTTAAGTTATCTGAACTCAGCCCTGACAATTTTAAAATTTGATTTTTGTTCAAGGCCTGGTTTCGACTAAAGATGCGGAGTTCAGACGGAGAATTCTAACAAAACTAGAGAGTGAAACAAAACTGACGCTACAAAAATTAGCTGAGGACTGTCAGAGATGTATAAGCGTAAAAAAGGACTCGAAAATTACAACGGCAAACACGTTTTTCTCCCTCCTCAAAAACAAACCAAACCAATTATTTTACTACAAAAAGTCAAATGAAACCTCAGAAGAAACCACCACCCAGCCCATGCTATCGCTGTGGGACTTTACATTGGTACAAAAATTGTCCATACCGCTATAAGACTTGTCTGTCTGCAATAAAGTGAGACATAAAAGAAAACAAAAACCGAGTAAGAGTCACTAGAACTGACCAAGCGGACGGGATAAATATACGAAAATACGTACAAGTAGAAATGTTAAACAAAAAAAAAAAAAAAACAGATTAAAATAGATTTCAGATCAGATTTAACCATTATTAGCTTACAGACGTGGAAGAAATTAAACAAACCGACCATGTTGAGAACAGATAAAATAGCCAGGTCGGTAACAGGAAGAAAAATCAAATTTGTGGGGGAGATTAACACAAATGTGATGTTCAACGGGATGACCAAGAAATTAAAGATGCATGTTCTAAAAAATACGGGAAATCTATTTGGAACTGACTGGATGCACAGATCTGACATCTGGGATTTGCCGATAAATACGTTCTGCCAAAAAGTGGAAAGGTTATCGATCGAGGCAGAGAAATTGAAGGAGAAATTAAAGGAGAGTTTCCTCGACGTATTTTCAGCCGGCCTCGGGAGGTGTAAAAAAATGACGGCCAAAATCGAACTAAAAGAAAATGTACAACCCATTTTCAAGAAGAAAAGAAATGTACCTTTCGCATCATTAGAAAAGATAGACGAAGAGTTCGATAGAGACGTGAACACCGGTATATTGACAAAGGTGTAATATAGTCAATGGGCCGCACCTCCGGTTTACGGGAAAAAGAAATCGGGTGAGATACGAGTATGCGCTGATTTCTCGACGGGATTGAATGCAGCGATTATCACTACCCTCTCCCTAGTCCGGAGGAAGTTTTCACAAAGTTGAACGGAGGAAATATTTTCTCAAAAAATAGGCTTGAACGAAGCATACCTACAAGTACCAGTAGATGAGGAAAGCTCGAGTTTGTTGTGCATAAATACACATAAAGGATTATATCAGTTCCAGAGATTACCATTCGGGTTCAAGGTCGCGCCAGCGATATTTCAGCAAATAATGGACACTATGCTAGGCGGACTGGATTTCACGATCGCATACTTTGATGACATCCTGATAAATAGCAAAAATATTGAACAACATTGGGAACACGTTCAGGAGGTTTTCAGGCAGCTACAAAATTACGGTTTTATGGTAAAGGAAAATAAATTCTTTATGAAGGAGATAAAATATCAGGGCCATATTATTAACGAAGAAGGAAGAAGACCAGACCCCGAAAGAGTCACGGCAATAAAAAAAAAAAAAATGCCGGCTCCAAAAAATTTAGCCGAGTTACAAAGCTTCTTGGGCTTAGTAAATTATTATCAAGAATTTATTCCTAACAGGCACAAATTACGGGCACCCCTAAACGAACTGCTGAAGAAGGAGAAAGTTTGGGAATGGTCAGATGAATGTCAGAAAACTTTCGACAAAATCATTAAGAATCTAACAGTAGATTTATTTTTAGTGCATTATGATCCAAAAATGGAAATAATAGTCGCGAGTGACGCGAGTGCCTATGGTGTTGAGGCATGTATACTTCATAAAATGCTGGATGGGACACTAAAACCCATCGCGCATGCATCAAGAACGTTACTAGCAGCCGAACAAAATTAATCGCAAATCGAAAAAGAAGAGCTGGGGATTATTTTTGCGATTACAAGATTCCACAGATATATTTACGGTAGATTTTTCCCCTTGCAAACGAACCACAAGCCGTTACTAACAATATTTGGATTAAAGAAATGTCTACCTGTCTACACTGCTAATAGATTACTAAGATGGGGGACGATTTTATTAAATTATAATTTCAAATTGTAGTATCTTCCATCAAACAAAATCGGGCATGTAGACGATCTGTCGAGACTAATAGCAAAGAAAACGGAGCCATTAGAAGATTCCGTAATTGCAGCACTAAAAGATGAGGAAGGCATTAGAACATAATTATGTAGTACAATTCGAAAACTCCCCGTCACATTACAGGAAATAAGAAACGAAGCAGTGAATGGCGAATTTATAAAGGAAACGAAAACAAAAGTTGCAGGAAAAGATAAGCATATAACAGACAGTTTTTCGTTTTTCGTTATGTGATAATGTTCTGCTATATAATGAAAGAATAGTAACCCCGAAAACGCTACAATGACGAATCCTCACGGATTTTCACATGGGCCACCCAGGAAAGAACTGCTGGAAACCTTAGTGTACTGGCCAATCATGGATCAAGATATTATACATATGGTGGAAAAAATGCAAGGGCTGTTCCTTAGCAGCCAAGGCACCTCCGATCACTCATAAGCCATGGCCCAAGACAGATCCACCATGGTCGAGAATCCATGTAGATTTCGTAGGTCCATTAGAGGGTTTCTACCACTTGATTGCAGTAGACAGTTACAGCAAATGGCCAGAAGTATTTCGTTGTAGAAAACCTACTTCTGAGACGACAATAAATGGCCTTCACGAACTGTTTGCTCGTTTCGGAGTGGTTGATTGTTTAGTCACCGATAATGGGACACAATTTACATCTGCTGATTTTCAAGAATTTTGTGAAACTTTTCAGTTGAAACACATCAAATCTCCGCCATATCATCCAAGGTCGAACGGGCAAGCGGAGAGGTTTGTAAATACATTAAAAAGAGCACTAAGGAAAGCTTATGACGTACCAACAGAAAAGGCTTTACAACAATTCTTGCAAGTGTATAAAATTACACCGAACAGTACTACACCATCGGCATTATCACCGGCGGAAGTAAAGTTCGCCCGAAAAATTAGATCGGTATTCGACAAATTACTGCCAAAACAGACAAAGCAACCACCAACGTCGTTTGTACCAAAAAGAAAATTTAGCTCAGGGGAGAAAGTTTTTTAAATGTTCAAAAACAACACATCCTATTGGGAGCCAGGTACAATAGAGAAACAAATCGGGAACGTGATTTGCATAATTCAGGGTCCGAAGTTCTCGCATAAAAGGCACTTAAATCAGATCAGAAAGAGATTGTTAGAGGATTCTAACGGTTTACCTCAAGGAGAGGAGGAAGTAATGGACACAATATTTGAAACATTCAATATGCAAAGGCCTCAAGAAATTTCAGAACTGCGGAAATCAAGCAGAAAAATAAAATTTATAGAGCCTTTGATGATTAATCTGAAGAGGAAAAAATATTAAAGACCCCTGCGAGGTAAAAGCTTGGGAGGTGGTGTCATGGGTCCTTACCTATAACTACAGAATGGACTCTCCCTAACACTATGTATACTACGCCTCTCAAGAGAGAGAGTGATGAATCGAGTCGAGCCGATCTGACAGTCATACTAACATTTTCCATATCTTGTATTATTATTTCGTGTAATATACCTTCGTTATTTCTACTCTTGTTTTCGTGTTGTTCTTCCTTGGTCCTAACCCGGAACATCTGTATATTAGGCGTCCGTTTATATCATGACATAAATGTAGCAACCTTTTTATCCATAATTTAGTCTTCTGGCGGTGAAACTGGAGTTAGTAGTCCAGGGCAAGGACCTGAGCGATGGAGTATGTATTGCATATGGATGCAGTGCGCTGCCCGAATTACATGTCTCCACTCTTAGCCGCATCGATAAGATCCAAAGAAATACAGAACATTACATTTGAGGACGGTTTCGTTGCAGGGGTTGCCGCAAAGTTGTCACTATTGACAGCGAACCACCTTCAGAAATCTTCTCCTGTTTTTTTTTTCCATGGATTCAACTACATAGCCTTTTCACTGTTTAGATATGACGGCAAGATAGATAATTCTTCTGGGATGTCAAGTACCATCAACCCGAAGCAAATATTCGTACATAAATGAATAAACACAAATATCGGAAAATGTCTTAATTTTAGAAAAAAAAGAAACGGGAAAGAAAAATATATATTAGGATTTAAGCCTAACATACTCGGAGATTATAAGATTAAAAAATAAGTTTTACAACCATTTTGACAGTACTAAGAAGAGAGAGAAGAAAATAGCAAGTTGATATATATAATTTTAGGCAAGAAAAACAGAAAGTAATGTAAAGTTATTATAATATTAAAATAATAATACATATAATACATGATATAAAAAAATATTAAATTAATAATATATATAATACATGATATAAAATAAAATATTAAAATTATAATATATATATAATAAATGATATAAAAAAAAAATAAAATCATAATATATAAAATACATAATATAAAATAAAATAACAACATAAATTTATAATAAATAAAATATTAAAATCATAATATATATAATATATGATATGAAAAAAAATATTAAAATCATAATATATATAATACATTATATAAAATAAAGTATTAAAATCATAATATATATAATACATGTTAGAAAATAAAATATTAAAATCATAATATATATATACATGATATAAAATAAAATATTAAAATCATATATATATAATATATGATATAAAATAAAATATTACGATCATGATATATATAATACATGACATAAAATAAAATATTGCAATCATAATATATATAATACATGATATAAAATAAAGTACTAAAATCATAATATATATAATACGTTATAAAATAAAATATTAAAATCATAATATATATGATATATAAAATAAAATATTAAATTCATAATATATAGAAAAATAAAATATTAAAATCATAATATATAATAAATAAAATAAATATTAAAATCATAATATATAAAAAAATATAAAATAAATAATATTAACAAATTTATTTTTTTACATTTCTGTCTTTTCATCCAGTTTTGTGTATATTGTTGTGTATATTGTTTCTTATCTATCAAACAGTTTAGCTGCACTCCAGCCATTTTCACTTGCTTCATTAAATTGTGTATTCGTTAAAACTATCAAACATATTGATTCAGCTCTCTCCCCAACATGTTTAATTTAGAATATGCTTACCCATTGTTATTTATCATTGCTGAAAAATTACACGTTATCGCGTTATTTTTTTTACAGGATAATAGGAGTATATAGCCTCACCTATCACCGGCCCGCATTCCTGTTTTCTCCTGGAAGTGTCTATTGGACAGGAGTAGCGGTTCACCACTTGTTCCCAGATCAGGATAATGAATACCGGCTCTTTTTCTTTTTTTTTTTTTTTTTTCTCTAATCAGGGTCTGAATAATTCAACTGTCTTATCTCTTTGGTAAAACCACAATCACCTCCATGGCCCACACCATCATGATAGACTGCTATAACATAGAGGTACCACTATTTCCGGCTATACCGGTGTGACAGCACTCCTCATAACAGGTGGCTATTTGCTACTGCTCGTACCAAATGTAAGCCTGTCTTCGAAGAAGCTAACTCCCTGTTTGTTGAGAGAATGAGGCACCGCATAGCCTCTAAAATCATTGACCCCTGTGACTGTTGCTGTCTCTGTAATAGGGTACTACATCAGTGCAAGGTTTCTATTGCCCCTCTTCAATCGATTTGAGGTGTTCTTTTGCTGATAAAGATGAATGCTGTTGTTCATGATGACGGTCGTCTTTGAGTATAGAATCCAGAGGTTAGCACTGAATATTTTGAAGACTGTAGGAAAGCGTTGTTCAGGTTAACAGTTGGATATTTTGGTAAAAGTAGCAGAGCATAGTTCGTCCTTCTTTTTTTCTTCGCCTGACAAGCTGGACTGGACATTCAGGTAGAGTAGACAAAATGGCCGCCTTTATACACGACGGATTGAATATTCTACGTCTTCTGATTGGTTAACCTTCTCTTGGTAGACTATAAAGTGAGTCAAGTCATTTTGACTGGCTCACTAGTACATAGACATACACAAAAGACTGCAACAAATGCTTTAACCATAAAATCACCTTAAACTCGAGTCATCTTTATCTGTTTTGGGATATGCATATTAACTCCTTCCATGGTTTCTACTATCATCTCTAACCTTGATCCCCACAAAGCACATGGACCCCATAGCATCCATATAATAGTCATTAAGAAGTGTGCTCCCGAACTAGATCCTGTTCTCTCTAAACTCTAGAATAAATATCTCGCTGCCTCCTGCTTTCCAGCATGCACGAATTCATCATCCGCTGTTCCAGTTTTTAAAAACTTGGTTGAAACGTATGACCCAACAAGCTATCGGCCTATTAACCAACTGCCTCATTTTGCGAAACTCCTAGATGTCCTAGTCAATACTGACTTGGTTCATCATCAAAGAACTTTTTATCAGAAAATCAATACTGTTTTCTTTTCTTCAGATCAACTGCTGATCTACTAAAGATAATTGTGGAAAGAATCTATCATACACTTGATAAAAAAAAAAGATGCCCGAGTTGTAGAATTGGATATCTTGAAAGTCTTTGATAGGGTCTGGAATTCAGGTCTTCTCCACAAACTGAAAAGCTACGGTCGTTCCTCTCTAATCGTGAAATTAAAGTTGTTCTTACCGGCCAATTGTGTAAATCTTTATATACTAACGCGTGTGTCCCCACAAGTAGTTTTTAATCTTCATTAACGGCCCTCTTGATGATATCAGCTCTCATCTACGCTGACGAAACTACCATTTATTCCAGCAAGGGTAATGTCTAATCAGTTAGACAGGGTTGCAGCTGATGTACAAAACAACCTCAGGTCCGTCTTTAAATGAGACAAAAGATGGCTCACCAGTTTTAACGCCTCCAAACTAAACTTCTCTCCATTAATCATCAGAGAGACTCCTCCCTGTCTTTCATTAGCATGGCTGATGTTATCCTCCAAGAGAAAAAAACTCATTGCTATATCTCGGAATAACGTTCCCAGTGGACATGAGTTGGAAGGACTACACTGAATCCATGGCGAGATCAGCTGCTATGAAAGTCGGTTCACCGTGTCGAGCGAGACAATTTTCTCTTTGGAATCTATCTTGTATATCTATAAGTCTACAATTCGTCCATGATTAGAATATTGCTGCCATATTTTGTCCGGTACTCCTTCTAATTTCCTGGAACTTTTTCATAAGATCAGCAATATTATCGGTCCTGATCTGGCTTGCACCTCCGTTCTCTGTGCCTTTTTTATAAATACTTTCATGGTAATTGTTCAGATGAGTTCTTCGCTATGGTACCGAGGTTGTACGTATATATACATAAATAAAACTAGACAGGCGGCGATTTACAGTTGAGCTAGCTAGAAACAGCCGTAACTCTTCCGCTAACAGGTTCAACTCTGCTCCTTTAGCTTGTGGAAAGAGCTCCCAGCTCCATGCGTTCCAACCAACTTTAATCTGCAAAAATTTAAAAGGAATGTCAAATGCTATCTACGGTCTTCCTGATTAATCTTTTCTCTTTTGTACACATTACTAATATTTCTTTTCCTAATTCCTCCACACCATCCGTTGCGTAATAGTAGCTATTCTGCCCTGCTTGGGGTGATACTGATTAAAAAATACTTTTAAAGCAATATCTGTTTATATTTCTCAGATGAGATATTATATACACTATCTACATTATTCGGACTATTTGAACTGAACCCTTTACACATGGCACAGTGGATAAAGGCGTTGGTTAGATCCAGTGACATGGACCCAAAGAGTGTGAGTTCAATACCTGGTTAAGGCAGTGGAGAACTTTCAGAGGGGAATTAACAGGAGATAACTGACATCTATTAGACATGGCACGTGGAACTAGAACAGTCTACCCCAGTGAGCAAGGGTTCAGTTCGACATTCCAACAACCTGAAGAAGGCCGGAGCGTACAATTTCCGAAACGTTGTGATAAACATAGCGACAAAGAAGAGGACAATAATCCGAATAATGTAAATAGTTTTAAAGCAATAATTACATTTTTCAGGTAACTTAAAGTACATTAATTTTTAGGAGCTTCGTCAAAATGCGTTATCTTTCCACGTGTTCACAAAGCCAATCACACGGACACGCACATATATCCCCCATATATATATATATATATATATATATATATATATATATATATATATATATCACTGTCAGAAAAACCTTCTACATAAAACATCTGAACCCAGTATTAATCACACCTTATTTAGCAACGGAAATAAATTGTTAAAAGTCTTTTAATATAGAAAGACGCCAACTCGAATTCCATTTACGTTGATATTGCCTTGCTCGTATTAAACGCGACTACTATTTAGGCCTCACGCAACATCATCTTAAAAAGACAAGCATGAAAAAAAATTACAACACTCAACAACAAACAATTAAAAAGGCTTAAACTGTCCGAAACTTTTTGTGGGACAATAGACACTAGAGACAATTGTTACACTCCATTATTCCCATCAGGCGGACAAAAAGTAAGAATATTAGAAAAACTCAGTAAAATATTCATGAACATTTTCTAGTGTGTCATATAAAATAAAACAAAACATGTTCTAAAGAAAGATTGCCGCCCATATATATATATATATATATATATATATATATATATATATATATATATATATATATATATATATATATATATATATATATATATATATATATAGACGAAGGTAAGTCATTGATTATTCCCCATTTAGCCATAACATATTTTTAGACAAGAGTAGGATAATTTTTACATTTCCTCGTATATATTTGGTGAGTCTTTTTAAAAAAAAAAATACTGTTTCATTTTATTAAAATATTTGGCTTTGAAAAGATGAATATATAGAGATATTCACAAAATAAATTAAAACCGAAATGAAACTTTAAGTTTTTCTTCTTGATTATTATAATGTTCTAATGTTACATGTAGCTCTCCTGGATTAATACTCTCCCTGAATTAATACCAGTCTTAAATTTTGAATATATATATACAAATTTTGAATATATATATATATATATATATAGGATTAGTGTATACGGAATAAATTCCGATAACCAAAAAATACTATTCTTAAAAGAGTGCTCAATACAGAGTAGAGCAAATATAATTTATTCGAAAATTATAACATAATATGTTATAAAATCACTAATAAACTAGCCATTTTGTTTTCAATACTTCTGGTGTCTTATTAAAATCATCACTTGATAAGACACCAGAAGTGTTGAAACATAATGGCCATTTTGTATTGATTTTATAACATATTTAGGTTATAATTTTCGAATAAATATATATATATATATATATATATATATATATATATATATATATATGTGTGTGTGTGTGTGTGTTTTTTTTACTTATATTTTACATATTATTACATATCTACATGTTATTTATATATTTACATATATATTTTACAAATCATTGCATATCTGCAAGTTATTTTTATTTTGGCTTATATTTTTTCTCACGTCTATTGAGCACATTTTAATACCACTGTTTCCTGGTCTGATTCAACTCCGACAATTAATCTTTATGTATATAGATAATATATATATATATATATATATATATATATATATATATATATATATATATATATATATATATATATATGTGTGTGTGTGTGTGTGTGTGTGTGTGTGTGTGTGTGTGAAATATATAGAAAATAGGAAGGAACTGGTTAGGTAAATAATCCAATGTTCCTTAGTATTTTTGTTATTATTTTTTAAAAATAGTGCTCGATACAAAAGTAGAGCATAAATATATATATATATATATATATATATATATATATATATGTATATATATAGACATAATGATGGATAGAATGATACACAGCTACTTATAAGTCTATCGATTGCCATTGATCTGTTTTTGATTGTGTAAAAGACATGCATCACACTCATAGAAATCTTCACATTCGTAAAAGAAGCAAACATACATGTACACAGATGTTTATACGAAGATCTAACCAAATTTGTTGGAAATTGCTTATGAAAGCGAAGTCGTTTCATCTAACCTCTATTTTATACTATTCCCTTCGAAGCTGTCATTTTTTGCATGTCTTCTGCGAAGTGCCTCAAGAAAGCACGTCTGACTAATATTTAGAGAATAAGTCGGTACTGCTTTTATGTTAGAAATGTACCCCAGGTACCCTGGATTTGTGGTCCGTACCCTTCTTCTGGTGGCATGTTATTTCAGGACGAGATCCCTTAAGGCTCTCTATCAACTTTTGCCCATTCACTATCCGTCCTACTCCGTGTTCATTTATACAATCTCTTTAAATAGTTTACCCGGTATTTCTCATAAGGCTGCCTCGCATACTTTCTCTAGTTGGCCTTAAAATGTTAGGGTTTTAAAATGATATCGAAATCTTGTATATTTTTAGACAATTGTTTTTTTTTTTTTCAAATAATATAAGAAATATCAAATGCGCTCGCAGGATTCACATGATAGTAAAGACATTTTTATCTTCGACTAAAACCTGACATATTTATTCGCCTTGTTCGCAAACACTACTTCCATTAAAATCTATTTTTAAATCCTTGCGTGAACATTTTAGAATGTAATTTATTTCGAAAGAAAATATTTCCTGTTAAGATAGAATTTATAAATTAAATATGAAAATTTATTTTTCTTTGTGATTATATTTATCATGCATTATCTAGGGTTTCGAAAAATTATTTTAGCATCAAATTTATGCTTTTTTTGCCATTTTATTTTGCCGTAAGTCTTTTCTCCGGAGTTACATAGATTTTATATACGCCAGTCAGGAAATTTTTTTCTTTCTGGACTTTCTCTATCTTTGTTTTGAATATTCTCTTTTTAATCACTGATTTCTTTTTTACTTAAATAATTTTTATAACTGTTCATTCTTTCTATTAAGTTGGAAAAAATGTGAAAATATTGTTTATATGTTTTACGAAAATTATATTGGGATGGAAGAAAAGTGCATCACATTTTAAAATTAATTCTTAATATGTCCATGTTTGTAAATGTATGTATTCAACCACATATTTTATGTTTTACTCAATTTCCTTTCTACATCTTAGATGCATTTTTTGATTCCATCCCCGAGAACATTTCAAGGTGATGAAATGTTTGGTACAAACATCCAGGCAATTAACGATCTACTCATTAAAATGATTTTTTTGGGTTGAACTAAGTGATAATGCAATAATGCAAGATCAAATTGTAAGAGAATACCCAAGCCAAGCATTGCGAATATCTGACCGGTCGGAGAATAAAAGTATAGTCTGGCGTTATCCTAACAGAATATTACATACTTCCGATTAACTAATCCTATATGCTTTTCTTCGATTACTAATTTTAAATTGGCCATATGGGAGGAACACTTGTTTGAATTCCTCGTCTGATTTTACGAAAGAAACACGTAATACATAATGACTTTTCAATCCGAATTCTTCATATACAACCTGATTATTGTTGTGAGTACCAGTGATTTATTTTGATTTTTCCAGGAAAACTATTTGCTCTGCGTTGTTGCGAACAATTCATTTTTTATTGCCTGTGTTCATTTTATTTTTCAAAATGGATCCTCTTTGTTGCATTTATGCAGAGACACTCAGATGGAAATGCCGAACTTTAGTTTTTCAAAGTTTAAATAGTGAAAATCAAAACTTTGTAGAGGTTCACGCATCCAGATGTTTCCAAATGCATTGCAACGCCCTTAGATATATGTAGAGTATCCCTGAGATGTCCCGTGGCGTGTGACACGGATTATTTTAGTTAATGTTTTGATTTTTTTTATTCTATGTGTCTTTAAAAATGGATTGAAATTATCCGTGTCAGTGTTGCCAACTTAAAATACATGCTTTCAATCTTCTCATATTTCCAAATCCGGAATCATCTCACTTTTCCAAACTATGCTTCCAGCTAGAGCACCTTATCACTAAACGACACATGTCGATTTTGCTGTTTGTACAGTGTTATTTTCTTTTCCGGAAATGAGTTTCCTTCATTCATTCTTTTCTATTAAACACACAAACACACACACACACACACACACACACACACACACACACACATATATATATATATATTATGTTTTATATGGCAAATATATATATATAATAAAATTAGGTTTTATATTACACACAGAGACATACAGATATACACACACACATATATATATATATATATATATAGAAAGATCGATAGAAAGAAAGAGAGAGAAAAAAGCGGGAGAGAGTAATATATATTTTCAAATATAATTGTTTGAATAATACTAATAATTTCCGTCTAGACATTTGTTTGTTAACCTTTAAAATTTCCGAATTAGTTGTGTTACATAATCGGACATTTGATCAAAATTTCATATCTACTTATATTTTATTTTATTTTTAATGTTTACTTTCGAATGTTGCGATATTCGTTTTCAAGGATTGTGTTGTTCTCTCTATCTTGATGTAAGTGTTTTTAGTTAATTTCGGCGTCTACCCGTTAATTAATTAATTAAAACAGTTATATAAATATATAGAAAACACAATGCTTGAAAACGAATATATATATATATATATATGTGTGTGTGTGTGTGTGTGTGTGCGTGCGTATAACATTAATTCGGCAAGAAAAGTTTCTGATAAATATACATGAAGAACAAATTGTCAGCTGTCAATATACCACATAACAGTCTTGAGCACTTAGCCTTGGAGAGGGTAGAATGGAGATCAATGTGTTTTAGTGGACTTAGCAGTTTTCAATCTGCTTGTTTGAATTATCTTCAAGAAGTGAGAGCAAGATCTAAAAGGTCAGCCAATCTAACAGTGACCTAATCTCACAGTCACAACTTTTGCTCCATATGTGGCCTCCTTTGCAAATCACTAGTGAGTCTTACGTGCCACAAGATTATCGCACAAAATTTCATAACTGAATCAATTAAGCTGTCAGATCCTCATACTTCGAAACCGACGGGAATGTCCATTATATATATATATATATATATATATATATATATATATATATGCATACTTTTCTTTACAATTGGAATTAAGATACCTTTAGTTAATGACCATTTTCACTTACGATTTCAATTTTAAAGTCGCAGTATTTTTAAAACTAATTAAAGGTATTTTAATTTGTTACGAAAATTTGCTCTGTTTAAGGAAAATAAACATTGAGCGCTCTTTTGTGAGACAGTTTTAACATATTTCAAATTCTATATTGTGTAAATAGGACTCGCCTGATTATACCAACGTATTACTACCGATATATATATATATATATATATATATATATATATATATATATATATATATATATATATATATATAAAGACATTTAGTTTTTTGACAATATGTTTATATATTTTAATAACGTGGGAAATAAAATCACATGTTTAAACATTTATAATTATTAAACTTATTGCTAAACATTACAGAAGTTTTTCTAACCCCAAACAAAGAAATATGTATGTTTTCTTTGTCAAATATAATATACATTCCTTGTTCTTATGTTAAAACTTTTTAGCAGGTACACTTCGCATATCGCGAATAAACATTTAAATTCATTAAAGTACGTCCCAATATTTTATGTAAGCGACATTTGTTTCCAATATTTTCTCATTGACTGCATGGATTTTCAGTTTGCAATACTGCCAAGATCAATTTTCATCAATCTTTAAGGACTCACATAACAAATTTGTAAATTATATTCGTTTTTTATTAAATTATTACGTCGTTTTTTTCTATCAAGATTGTGGTGACGAGTGCAATGAACGTGTTTGATATTAAAATCATTTTTATATACTCGTATACTTTACTTTGAATTTCCATATATTTCACGAATGTATTTCTGTGGTGATTTTTTTATATTCTGTTTTGTACTCCTGCTTTTAACTGTATTTGAAGTGTTTATCATAAATTTTATATTGAGATTCTTTCAACTTTATTTCATATGATTTTTCTAGTTAATATAATGTGCATAATTTTTGTGATTTGGTTGATACCTTCTTTTGTTTCATAATTTTGTGCTATTTTACGCTTTGCTTTTGACCTTGTATATGAAATGCAGTAGTTAGTTACCATGTAAACGTTCTGACTGTTAATTAAGAAATTTTAAATAAAACGTATAATTTATATTGCATTTTATTGTGATATTCAAAATAAGGCGTTATGGAGTCGTTTCGTTTAATTTATCTTACAATCGATGCTTAATTTTAAACTGTTTTCTTTTCGCATTAACAAAATATTAATAAAGTTTAAGTTGTTTTTCAGACGTAAATTCAATTGAAAGTTTGATGATTAGGTTATTTATGAGATCTTGGCATTATGTTTTTTCTCTATGTATTAATACATTATCCTTTGCACTTTTGTCATTACAGTATATTACTATGTATTAAATTAGTAAATAGTTAAAATTAATTTAAATCTGACGCACAGACTAGCAAACGACATAATTGATTTTTTAATATTTCAATCTAATAGGCAATTAATTTACTGACGAAAATCTCTTATTTATTGATTTATTAAGAAATATACAGTTTCGTGTTCAGCCATTTTGTTTACTTAAAAAGTACTATATAATGACTATGCAATTATTATAACTCTGCTCTGTAGGACAATCAACACACACTTATAATATGGGGAGAATTTCAGATAGTTAAAACTGTGCATTATGGAAGAGGGCAAGAGTTCCACGGTTACTGTGACTGAACTCGAGTTTGTTATTGTTCTATCAAAAGCTGCCTCCGAGTTTCATACAGTAAATATGTTTTCCCAAAGCAACAATAATAAATTTTATTCTCTTCATAGTTTACGACAAATACTAAGTAGACAACTACCCACTACTTATTTTTATTACTATACTTTCATAATTTGGTTGATAATTTGTTTATGATATGTTTCGTTTTTAAATACGCTTCTTCTCGATGGCGGCTTGGATGAGTATTCGCGGGAAATATTATAACCTTGGAATTACCACGGGTCCCGATTATTATTATTATTATTATTATTTGAGTTTTTATATGAATCTATAGATTGAAAAGGCTATAAATTCGCAGAAAACTAGAAATGAATGACAAACTTCTTCCGGAGCAGTGAAATCAGATCGGAAAATTGAATCTAACGAATGTTGTATGAGAATACGCGTGGAATACTTGTAAAATAAGACAAACGACAGAGCAAATAGAAGGACAAAAGGCTTGATGACATACGCCATCTTCCCTCCCATTATAGATCTATAGTTGACCAGCCGATGTTTTCCGCTTCCCTGAAATATTTGTTGATCTGCAGATTTGTATGGTTTTCTTGGCCGACAGCTGATGTCTTACTCGTGTTCAATGGACGATCACCTTCGAAATCGTGTACTGTAAAGGAAGCATGCTCGAAAAAACCTTTTCAACAGTCAGAAAAAAAAATATTATTAAAGATTTCCATCTTCGAATTCTAGAATATTTCAACGTTAGTAAAATATAAATGTACCAATATTAGGAATTATAATGTGGTGCTTTGTTTTGTGGTTTTTTTTTTTACAGTGAGGTTAAGGTTTTAGATTCACGAGGCCTTGGAGACGGTTCCATTGAAAGACATTTGGGGTAGAGGTCAAAGAGTAAGAAACACAGTTTTATGCGGATATGTGAAGATAACGGTTAACCATAGACATGAAAAGGATTAAGATTTTAGTGATCAGGAAAGCATCATCATGGAGACGGTTCCAAAGATTAGTTGTTCTCGCGAAACATTAATCTATGGAACTGACAGCAGTACTCCTTTTTGAGGCTAGACCTGGCTTTTATTTGAAAGGTAGAGAGTAAGAAACACAGTTTATGCGGATATGTGGAGGATAACGGTTAACACTAGAGATAACGAAATCATCGTTAACGGTTCCATAGACTTCTTTGGAAAAAGGACTCCTTTTAAGACCTGGCTTTTTTTTAGTGATGCGGAGGAAAGTTAACCCTAGATCATCATCTTGGAGACGGTTCCATAGATTAGTTGTTCTCGCGAACCATTAATCTATGGAACTGACAGCAGTACTCCTTTTTTAGGCTAGACCTGGCTTTTATTTGAAAGGTAGAGAGTAAGAAACACAGTTTATGCGGATATGTGGAGAAGATAACGGTTAACCCTAGACTTGAAAAGGTTTTAGATTTTAGTGATCAGGAAAGCATCATCTTGGAGACGGTTCCATAGATTAGTTGTTCTCGCGAAACATTAATCTATGGAACTGACAGCAGTACTCTTTTTTTTAGACTAGACCTGGCTTTTATTTGAAAGCTCGAGAGTAGCACAAGGTGTCAGGTACTCAATGGAGCACTAGTCTTCTCCTTATCTTTAGTGATGGATGTACGACTTCCACTTTAGGCCCAATAGTCGCCGAAGGCATAGAGCCTCTCTGAGGAAACATCTGTTCATTATGACCGGTGGCACTTCGGGGGTCCGATAGGAGATGATGGAATGTAATTTGTTTGGATTTTTTCGAGGCATTCAGTGTAATAAGAAACTGGCAATTTTTTCCTCTCACTGAGATGTTAGAAAACGGTTAAAGACTTGAAAATTTTTAGATTTTGTATGAGAAATCAGTTGCCAATCTCTGGTCGTCACGAGTTTTTGAGGTGCAGATTTTATGATCAGGTTGCATCATCGGCATAGATTAGTTGTTAGATCATATTCTATGGAACATAACTCTTTTTTAGACTAGGCCTGGCTTTCATTTAACAAAAAGGGTTGGGTACTCGAGAAGTGACCGATTTAGTTATATGTACGACTTTTTTTTTTCGCCGAAAAGACACACACACACACAGAGAGAGAGAGAGAGAGAGAGAGAGAGAGAGGAGAGAGAGAGAGAAAGAAAGAGAGAGAGAGAGAGAGTCACGTTTTCGGTCAAATCACCGGGCCTCCATTCATCGTGACTGGTGGTAGTTCGGGGGTCCGATCGGCGATGATGGAATGTAACTCGATCTTTGGCGACGGATCGGGGCACCTCAACTTTGGGTAAGGGTTAGAAAGCTTGTCTCGCTAGAATAATTACGACTGAGTTGGGAGTTCGAGCCTCACTGGGTGCCCAATATTTTCAGCCTTGTGCCAAGTCTAAGGTACCCTTAGAAAATCAGCATCTTTAACAATTGATCGTATGTACGAGTTTCAATTGAGTTCTGGGTTGAGTTTAAGGCCGAATCGTCACTCAAGGCACGGGGCCTCCATTCATCGTAACTGATGGCATTTCAAGGGTCCTATCGGCGATGATTGAATATAACTAGATTTGTTTTCCAAGCATTTACTGTAATCAGCCAGTTTTCCCCACTGAGATGATAGAGATATATCGGATTAGAAATCAGCTGCCAATCTATGGTCGTCACGAGTTTTGAAAGTGCAACATCGGCATAGATTTTCACAAATGATCGGCGTATCCTCATAGGCAGTAAAAAGAAAGTTGGTCTGAGGAATGAAATCTGGGGGACGCCTGCGTTGATTGCTACCCCCCCCTGGTGGATTAATCTTTAACAACTACCTTCAGAGAGGTAAACGTTATGAAGGACATTATTACTGAGAAATCACTTCGAATGATTCCTTAGCTAGAGAGCTTGAGCAGTAATCGTTCGTGCTACACCTTTTGAAACGCCTTTGAAATATCAAATGCCATGGTCCTTGAGATATACTTGTTGTCAGTGTCTCACCAATTCTGTGATTAATGGTAGTTAGGACATCGGCAGTAGATCGGGCCGGTCGAAAACCGTATTGCTTATCGCTCAGGAGGTCGTTCTTATTTAGGTACTAGCAGCATGACCCGGCGTTGCCCGTGCTTGATTTAAAAAATCGTACGACTCATATAGCAATCGTTATCACTTGACTTAAAATATTTTTGCCCTTCCTTGTCTTTAAAGGAGTGCTGATGTTGCTACATGCCTTACTTCTTTGCCTATATCACACTGCAAATTTTTTCGAAGCTCTATACTAAACATTAAATCTGTTACGAAAAAGAACTAAACAAAATGAACACAAAACGATCAGCTTTAAAAAAAAAAAGGACTCGTAACTGGAAAAACCGAATGAAAAAGAATTTTAACAACAAATACTTTTTCACACCCAACCCAGTTCTGTGGGATCAGAATCAACGTTGAGTTTAAGCAAGTGAATGAGCCAATTGGAGTAAAGTGCCATGCAGATTTAAATTTTTCCCCAATTGTGACGAATGCAGCTATCGATTTTATTTTGCATGCTAGCATGCTAGTTAACATTCGTGTGTCAGTCACGCTGGCCAATAGAATTTTACTGCCTATTTAGCTATTCTCACAATCTGGCCAGTACAAAATGGCCGCAAACTACATAAAAACTGCCGGAGAAGCACGAAAAAATTGATTATTTCCACTATTGATTGGAGTTGGGAAATGCAATGTCGGTCTTGGCCTTTTCACTAACTTGGAGCAATATGCATGTAAATTTTGGTGCAAATCTGTCGAGAATTGCGGCAGTGCATTCGTTACACACACACACACACACACAGACATCCTGCATTTTATAGATAGACATTAGCAACCTTCTTTTTATGATAGCCTCAAAAACCCTGCTAATGACCCTGAGGAGACTAATGACTTTATAGTGATGTTTAACACCTTCTACTGACTTGGGAATAATTTTGTTAAGAGTGGGGATATTTGAAGGTTGATATACTTAAAGACAACCACTTGGATTTTTTTCTGGGCCAATATCTTTCTTTGGGTCAAGACTTTTTATACGTCTTGAGACTTCCCGGGCCGTAATAAAAAATACGAGGAGAAGTCCGGAAGGATATGAACAATATCTTCTGATGTTAAGTTAGAGGCAAAGAGCTTCGCCTTAAAGAAGATACGGCGTATAAGATTCACCAGACCGTAATCGTGACGAATAGTTGTTGGGATCCTATGTTTTTGACGCTATGTGAATGTCGGGATTCCAAACAACAACATCTTTTAAATGAAACATGAAAAGGGATAATTTCTGAAGAAAATATTGACTCAGGACGTCAGTTGAAATAAAACTTTCTTTTCACAAATATACAATGACAATGAAATGTTCAATTTCGCTTTCAGCGAAGTTTGTTTTATTAACTGATTAATTGTTCTTATTGCGGTGTAAGTTGTGCGGACAGGATTACTTCAACACAATCTCCTGATGTGTTCATGAATTTATAGACAAAATGATTACTAGGCGGTTGGTAGATAATCGGTTCTATTGTGTGCGTTTACAAGTCTTTAGTCAGGGTTGTTTGGTGTCGTAACTTCCACTATGTTCATGTACTCATGTGTAAATCACACTGGCCTCCGAAAATGAAGTGAGTTACGAGAAGCAGTAGGCTTCTATTTTTATATCTTTAAGAGGATTGAAAATCTAATTTCACATAGAGATGTGAACTTTTTGAATACAAGTTATTAATTGGTTAGAATATAATTTCACACTGGCCCACGAAAATCTTTTTTCACGACATTACAGGTGTGGATAAATAAGTTTTGAAAACAAGATAAGAAAAAATTGAATACAAGATAAATAAATTTTGAATAAAAGATTTTAATTGGTTAGAAAATAATTTCACAGTGGCTCACGAAAGCCTTTTTACACGACATTGCAGGTGTGAATAATTAAGTTATTGATATTTTATAAATGGCTCAAATATAACATTGTGCTAAGTCTGCAACTATATCCGCAAGTTTTTTGATGGCATTTGCCTTTTTTATATAACAAACCTTCTAATGGGATTTTATTGGTTGAGAAATATACAATTGGATTTAATTCCTATGCAGTGTTGAGATGGAGAGCAAATGGAGAGTGCGATGGATAAATTATCGTCTATGCGACACCAAACTGAACATAACTCTGATATTTCATTTTAACAGATATATTAACTAAAATTGCACAAAAATATATTGAAATACTAAGCAATAAATTTATTAAATAAAATCGTCAGTGGCTTCAACCACGGCCCCTAGACGACTTCGGAATCTCCTGCAGTTCTTCTGGACGGTTTCCTTGTTTAACTTGGTGAATGCTACCATAATCCTTACCTTCAGTTCATGTTTGATGATACAAGGAATTTTGTTAGTCTGTCGCTCATCTACGCCCTACCCATAATAATCAATGGGGTTGCAGTGTGGGGAGTTAGATGGCCAGATGTAAGGTGTGATGTTGTCGCCGAAATTGTCTGGCAGCCATGACCGGATACTCCTGCTTGTGTGGTATGGTGCAGATTTCTTTTGCCAAACATAGGGTCTTCTAGCAGCGACACTCTTGACCCAGAAAAGCATTACCTCCTCAAGGCACTGAGACCTTCACCAACAACTTCTGGAGTTCTTTTCTTATCAGAACGATCAGAGTCAATGTCTCAAGCTGCTATACCACCGTAATCACCATTAGATCCATCCATCTCTTTCCAAATGCTCTACACTGTATTCGTTTCCAAATTTCTGGCGGAGTAAATTGCACCATGGAGCTCTTTCCCCTACGGATGGTGTCCAACTGGCTGTACAATAATGTGCTGTCGACAAAATCAAAACAAAAATGCACGATATTAAAAATACAAAATGGCGATAATTTACCCATCGTGGCCTGTATAAACAGGTCATCGACTAAAAACCTAATCAGAAAAATAATTTATTTCCATAAGGCACAAAAGACTGTATTTTAGCAAAATTTCAGAAGGAAAATATTAGTGCAATTAATTGTAGGACGTTGGTGGAGACAGTAGATAAAACTTGTAAAATCTGTGATTTTATGCCTTCGTGTCAGAAAAAAGACAAAAAAATAGAGAAATGGAGGGACTGGCATATTTCTGATAGCTTTTTTTAGCAATGCTCACATTAACCTTTATCGTGTTATATATATATATATATAACCTCTATATTTGTTTTTTGTATGAATGATTCATGAATTTATAAATTATATTTGCACCTTTAATTGAAATTAAAATAACTGATCCAACGTGCAACTCTCGGATAATAAGTATGACATTACTGTAATTATTGAACAATATAGTTCATGCCATATTCACGGAAAATCTACCAGTAAAAAAGAATTCTCTTATTGCTATATTTGTACAAAACGTACAACCTTAAAATTTAAATTCAAACTCAGCGTTGCGACCTCACGTTCCAAAACAATAACACATTTCTCATAGCATTTTTTCGGATTGAATCTCTATTTTCGTTGTCCTCTTATTACTGAGATGTAAAAACAAGAACAAAATCTACTTCCATACCTGATGATGTCTGTAGGAACAGACGAAAGCTTGTAAAAAATTAAAAAGACCTTATGCAACTGGAATTTATAAACAGGGATCATATCATTCATATACAGGTTCGGGGTTGGTGTATCTTATTTATATTGTTTGCGACGATGTATTCTCGCCATTTAAATCATTAACCTCTATATTTGTTTTTTGTATGAATGATTCATGAATATATATATATATATATATATATATATATATAAAATTATTTATTTAAAAGGTCTCATATATATACACACACACACACACATATATATATATATGTGTGTGTGTGTGTGTGTGTGTGTGTGTGTGTGTATATATCAATAATTCGGCAAGAAAGGTTCCTGATAAATTGGCTATGACAGTTTTTCTGTACAGGAATGATAACATAACAAAAATGTCTGTTTCGTTAAACAAGGGAAAATACAGACATCATTAACTGCTATCATTAAATCAAGGAAAACAAAAAGGGGTAATTAAAGATAAAAACAATTTTAACACTTTAGGGCGTGATATATATTACCTGACGTGTCATTTGAGTAACAATTACCATTTTCGATTATAATTATTTAAATTTTAAACATGTGTGTAAATTATCAAAATCCTTATAAATAAATTAGATTAGATTTACTTTCACATATAATAACATTTTTTACATATGTTGTAGTTAGCATATTATTGTTGCTTCATTTTCCAGGATGATTGTCATCGGCTCGGAAAACTAATTCATTGAGACAATTTTATTCGCCATTTTTTTCTGCCTTATTGCTTTCCAGTTAGTTTGGTATTTATAAATTAAATGGAACGTCAATTCCTGTTCTCGCTGCTTAATCATGTTTTCTTTTTCTTATAGTCTTTGACACTCATTTTCTATTGTTCTTTTGCTTCAGGTTCAAATAGCAAACGAGAGAAATGGCGTTTTATTTATTCTGGTAATCAATAAACTTCATGACATCGAAATCGAGGTTTTTCAGTGAAAAATACAATCACACTTTTTTGCCTTTTTTTTATCATATTATGTTGACAAGTAATTAGACAATTTTTTTCTCAGTCTGAAGGGATTCACCTAATTTTCTATTTTCATGTCTTTAATTCTCCTACAACCAATTCGGCGTACTTATTTTTATCAAAATATAAAGAAAAACAAGCAAAAACAAACAAAAGAAAAAAAATCCAGACATATATTACCCATTTAAAATATATCGAAACATATTGATCACAAATGATGTTTTATGTTTTGCGTTTAAAAAAAAAAACAAAAAAACTATACACCTGAAGTTGTCTGAAAAAACAATGCTATCCTTTACTCTATGGCCAACGTCTGACGAAGATTTAGTCATTCAAAACGTCATGAGGTCTTACTATAGCTCGCAAATAAAAACATTACTAAATTTACAATATAGTAAGAAGAGTAAACACCGTTTCATGGGGGGGGGCGAGTCAAGTGTGTGGTGCAATTTTCGACGGATTTGCACCAAAATTTACATGCACGTGCTCCAAGGAAGCGAGAAGACCAAGATTGCATTTCCCAATTCCCATCGATAGTGGAAATAATTGATTTTTTCATGTTTCTCCGGCAGTTTTCATGTAGTTTGCGGCCATTTTCTACTGGCTAGAGTGAGCGCCTATAGCTGGCTGACACGGATAGGCAGGAAGATTCTATTGGCCAGCGTGAGAGCCAACAGCTGACGGACACGAATGTTATCTATCATGCTAGCATGCAAAAATAAAAGTCGATAGCTGCATTCGTCACAATTGGGGAAAATTTAAATCTGCATGGCACTTTACTCCAATTGGCTCATTCGCTTGCTTAAACTCAAGTTGATTCTGATTCCACAGACCTGGGTTGGTATTTGTTGTTAACATTCTTTTTTCATTCGGTTTTTCCAGTTACGAGTTCTTTTTTAAAGCTGATCGTTTTGTGTTCATTTTGTTTAGTTCTTTTTTCGTAGCAGATTTAATGTTTAGTATAGAACTTAGAAAAAATTCGCAGTTTGAGATAGGCAAGAAGTAAGGCATGTAGCAATATCAGCACGGCAAAGGGGACTCCTTTAAAGGCACATTTTCTCTTCAGGGTCACCAATCACGATGTCTGGTCTATTAGATTTGATTGTTCTGTCTGTCTGTATTGTGAAGTCCTATAAAATTGTTACAGTTCCTTTCTCCGTAACCGGGTATGGGTTATTATTATTATTATTGTTATTATTATTATTATTTACAGTAATTATTCCTCTGTACAAAACTCGGGGGCCACTCGAGTTAGAGGTTTAAATAAGGAGGTAATTTGTACGGATAAGAGGTAGAGAGAACGGTTAACACGAGGCATGAACAGCTTAAGATTGATGTGATCGAGAGGCATCCTCTTGGGAGTTGCTTCCATAAAGCAGATGTTTATGGGATGAAGCTGTTCGAGTGGAACTTACTTCTGACCGATGGAATATGGAGGCAATGTAGGTAGTTTGCTAAAATGTAATTTGCATGGCATGTCCTTGTTGTGATGGATAGACCTGGCGAAATAAAAAAAATACACAATGTCCGAGCACTTTACTTGAAATTAGGGATGAAGCAGAGGGAGGCTGTGAGAGAGCTTTGTTGGAAAGTGGAAAATAATTCCTCATAAAATTTGTTTACATTTTGGGAGGCATGCAAAGCCCAATTTACACATTAAGAGACACAGACTAAAAGAGGTATACCAATCCCTTCATAACTGTTAAATGGATGAGATATTCCGGCAGGTTTTGATAAAAGCAACGTATAATCACATACCTTGGCAGATGCGCCTCCATATCCACCTCAGGTCACAAAATGGATTAAACCAAGAGAGATCTGGCAAACCTGATTGCATCGGAGTCTCGGAAATGGAGAGCGATAGTCAGGTTCATGTAATTATATATATATATATATATATAATAATAATAATTATTGGTTATCCGTATAGAATTTCCAAGAGGATATAGATCCATTGAGAGCTCTACGTCAAAAGACAGATCAAAAATAGCCTCAATTTCGATAAAAATTACATTGATATCACTGAAGATGAATAAAATATTATCATAGCTTCTAGAAGGTCTATGATATTGTATGATAACTCAAATTGGATTAAAAGGAACAACGAAAACTTCGATGTACATATGGGGGCTACCCAGATATCAGGTCAGTTGGTTATATATATATATATATATATATATATATATATATATATATATATATATATATTAGATACCCTGGGTAGAACTATTAACCCCAACCAATTTGGCCTTTATAGAGACGATGGTCTAATAATTGTTCCCAATATTACTGCTCCTCAAACTTCAAGACGGCATAAAAAAGATTATTAAAAATTTCATTTTTTTAGGTCCACGATAGCTATATCTTCTCACCTAAAAATAGTTAATTTTCTTGACATTGCTCTTAAACTTTCGAATAATGCCTTTAAATCCTTCCAAAAAGGAGGTCAAATCCCAATCTTCATTAATGTCCATTCCAACCACCCGGAAGTCAACATATCCCCAAAACGGTCAACACAAGGATCAACAGAAAAGATTTTAATGAGAATAAGTCTACATACAACCAAGCGCTAATAATTAGCAATTTTAAACAAGAATAAGATTATCAAGAAGACTTAAAGAACTATAATTCAAATAATCCCTCCTAAAAGCAAAGTCCTATAATTCAAGACACCCTTCTGCAGGCTTTCCAGTATTAATATAGGCCGTTTCTTCTTGAAATTATTAGATAATCATTTTAATGATGAGAATGGATTTTAAAGATCTGAATAGCTATTATATCCTTACTTCGTTGTCAAGCTTTTTGAATTTTCCTATACTTGTATTTTGATTGGTAATTCTAGCTTTTGTAACAACGTTTTCCCATTGCGAAGGATCGTTAATTAATTTAAAACTTTTAAAACCATTTATTTTACATTCAACATCATCACTTGAAAAGACACCGGAGATGTTGAAACAAAATGGCTATTTTTGTAGAGATTTTATAACATATTTATGTCATAATTTTTAAATAAATAATTATATCTGCTCTACTCTGTATTGAGCACTCTTTTAAGAATAGTGATTTTTTGTTATTGGAATTCATTCCGTATACACCAATCAGATACTTATATATATATATATATATATATATATATATATATATATATATATATTCATGTGTAGCTATTACCTTTTTATGCGTGTGTTTATGTGTGTGAGTATATGCAAAGTACATGTGTATATATGTATGTATATGGTTTTTTATATATGGGTTTACATATAACTATGCATATCGGGATGCAAATGTGTGTGTCTCTATGTATATATTTATATGTAAATATGTACGTTATTTGTGATGTCGTCGCAGACATTGTGAAATTGTACCGTCAGTGGTAGTAACTCTTTTAGTGAAGCAGTCAACCTTGTTTTACTCACGTGAATTGAGATACAGAATTGTACTGGTCCAACGATCTACGGCCAACTCCCACACATCGCATGGGTACTGTGACGGCCACACCCCGGTTAACGTCATCGACCCGACCAGTGAAGCTAGAACGGATCTCTTCAACCACGTCTGCTAACCAGCCATCGGCTAGATGTTAACTGGGTGTAAAATCTGCACCTCAGAGATCAACAGCTTTACAAGGTCTAAAAGAATGGATGGGTAACTTCAACATCTCCGATGCAAAAGGAACCGATAAGCCATTGCGATATTATCTTGGATGTCACCATTAACCTCAATTTTGAGATGGAGGGGAGTAGTGACCAGAGTGGCGGTGCAAAATGCGCTAACTGAATAAGTTAATGAATTAATGTATTTTAATATCACTCTATCTGCTTAATAAATTATACGTATCACCTTGATCAGACTGCTTCAATCGTTGGGAAGGCCTAAGGGCTGAAGAAACAAATTCACCCAGTATGATCTGTTGGCAGGTGTCTAGTGTGTGCTGGATTGTGTCCGCCTTCAACAATGCCTCGGATGATGGTCTTATAGAGGCTGTTTTGTCGTGTGACATAGTAAAATCATGGCATCTTCCTACGGGTAATAATATCGAGGAGAGATTCCTATTGGGCTACGAGACTTTTGACCTTCCTCTGCATAGTCATTGATTTGGTGCTAAAATTTATTTTAATTGTATACAAACCTGATGATGACTCTTGTGAGTTGAAACCTCGGGAACTGCTTTAATATGGGGAAATATTTCCACCAATCATGTTTGAGGAACGTCATTATCCAATCAGAAACAAATGATTCTTAAATCGGCTTCCACATATATTTCTACATAAAATCTCATACATATAAATATATTGTGACATGGACGTTTCATGGAATTTTAATCTTTTTATAGTTAGAAAGGGAGAAAAAAAAAAAAAATCAAATATATTTATTCTAAAGAATATAATTATATTTTTCATTTATCACCACACATATTTTGGCAGATTATTCATTAGCGTATTTTATCGAAAACAGCTTTCACTAAAGCCTACACTTTGCAATATTGGTAAAATAAATTCTACTTAAAATATATACACAAACACGCATATATATATATATATATATATATATATATATATATATATATATATATATATATATATATATATATATCCATTACGTTGCTATGGTGTCTCGATTAATATCTGTTTCCGACGAAGAGTTTTCTGAAAGCATAGAAAAAATGAATAAAAATATAGTGAACATTTGGTTATTTAATGTCGGACACCAAACTGGAGACTGCCTAATCAAAGTGTTTGTCTTTCTCTTTTGCCTCAGGAGGGTTTTTAATGCCAGACACAACTGACTGACTAATCGCAGCTGCACCGAGAAGATGTTAAATTGTTGCTAAAATGATGTCTCAAAAGTGATTTTTCTTGCAAGAATTGCTACAAAGATTTAAAGTGCTCCGGTCAATTGTCGCCAAAATGTCGTTTCCGCAGTCTTATTCTGGTGCATTTTTTTTTGTCTCAGATTCTGTGTAAATTAAAATTGCAAACATTAAACAGTTCTTTTTCTTTATTACATATCTCTTCATATATGTTCTTTCAGTGAGAATGGTGTATGGGTAGCCATTTGGGACGAGGCTTCTCAGAGCCGAGTTTGAATTCCAATCGAGAAGACTGTCGGGAAAAGTATGACTCCATCTACACTATCTGCTATGTGTTAATTACTAGAAATTGCATCTGTAGAAATCATTGTTTTTCTATAATATTGAAAAAAAAAATACAGTTTCACAATCCCACATCTATATCGGCTTTAAATAGTCCGCAAAGGCTTTATAAGTCGTAAAAAAATAGATCAATTCATGTTTTTCTTTCATCCTGGTTATTCTTTTGTTGCCTCCATTTCCTTTTTCGTTTTCAATTATCACATTTTTTTCTTTCTCTTTCCTCTTATTTCTTAGCACTTTTTTGTCTTGTTTCATTTTACTATTATTCATTCTCCTTTTGTTATTACCTTTTTTAGTTTTATCTTTCAGCTTTTGTTATTAATTTAGTTTTATCTTTCTGATTTTTTTATTACCTCAGATTCATCTTTCCGCTTTGTTATTACCTCAGTTTTATCTTTCTGCTCTTCTTATCTTTCTTGTTTTGTTATTACATCAGTTTTTTCTTTCTGATTATGTCATTACTTCAGTTTTATCTTTCTGCTTTTGTTAATAGCGCAGTTTTAGGCTTTTGTTTTTGTTATTACATCAGTTTATCTTTCTGCTTTTGTTATTACCTCAGTTTTATATTTCTGCTCTTCTTATTACCTCAGTTTTATCTTATTTAATTTATTTCTCTTTCTTTTAGTTTTGCTTTTCCTTCAAACTTCTCTTTTCGTTTTGTGATTATTTTTCTTTCACTTAATTTTTATTTCAGTTTTCTGTTTTTTTCCTTTGTATGCTTTTCTTTTTCTCTTTGTTTTACTTTTTTATTCCATTTTTATTTCTATTTATTATTATTTTTTCGTTTTTCTCTCTTTTTTCTTTCTTTGTTTTTCTTTTCTTTCTTTTTCTATTGTTTTTTCCTTCTTTTGCTATTTGTTTTAACTTTTTTTATTTAGTTTTTTCTTCTTCTTTTCCTTCGTTGTTTTCTTTCTATTACTTTTTATTGTTTCATTTTTTTGTTTTTATTTCTTTTTTTACTTTCTTTCTTTAACTGTGTTTTCATTCTCTTTTCATTCGTTTGCATTGATGTAATGGTTCTTTTTTTTTTCTCTTTGTCTTATTCTGTTTATCATCATCATTATCATAATTATTATTATTTGATTTGATCGCCTCTCCGACTCTGCCGATGGTGATATTGAAAATATCTCACATATAACTTGTAGCATAAAAACACCAGACATCCCTCAGCCCATGAGCTGTCAAAAGCACTGATGTCATCTGTACACTCTCAATGATGTCACGTGTCATTTTGTCTAGCAGAAACGTTCCTGGAAATTGTCCTGAGTGCACTGACCCCCAAAAAGCTGAACGTCAGCTGTCGGCTGGTATATTTCTCTGACTTGCCCTGCCTGATCTTGATACCTCTCTATTTCACGTACAGCGTCTATCAGAATCTATTAATAACTACACTTGTGCATAAACATGGTATCAGGGCGACATCTTACTAAGTGCTTTTCAGTCAAGATAGTCGTATCCAGCATGAGCTAGTGCGCAGCTTGATTACCTCAGTTACAGGAATATTGGTCATTTGATCTAGACTGGGGTCTCTGTCACCTGTGCATCTCCCCACGTTTCCTAGGGTCATTTACATTTGTAATTGTTTGCTTCCAAAATAAGGTAATTTAGTTGAACTTGGAGTTTTTCTTCTATAATGTTTTTCAATGACATAGTCACTGTTTAGGTTTTATCCAGCACTAGATGGATAGACATGCAAGGATTAGTGATGTCATCTACCTTCACAGATGTTTTACTGAAGATAAAGGGCTACAACGCGCCTCAGGTATAGAAATACCCACGCGCTATTATTATTATTATTATTATTATTATTATTATTACATTATTATCATTAGTATTATATTATTATTATTATTATTATTATTATATTATTATTATTATTATTATTATATTATATTATATTAATATTTATTATTAGTATTATATTATTATTATATTATTATTATTAGTAGTATTATATTATTATTATATTATTATTATTATTATATTATTTAGTATTATTATTATTTTATTTATTATTATTATTTTTATTATATTATTATTATTATTATTATATTATTATTATTATATTATTATATTTTTTATTATTATATTATTATATTACTATTATATTCTTATTTTTATTATTATTATATTATTATTATATTATATTATTATTATTACTATTATTATTATATTTTTTATTTTTATTATATTATTATTATTATATTACTATTATATTTTTATTATTATTATTATTATATTATTATTATTATTATTATTATTATTATTGTTATGATTATTATTATTATTGTTATTATTAATATTATTATCTTTATTTTCTCTTGTATACACAATTACTTCCGGGTTCCAACCAGAGACCGAAGATCAAAAATGACTTCATGACTTCATGACATTTTTCACTGATCATTTTTTACAAAAAGATCAAAAAATCTTCTAAAATCAAACACATTTTCCATAGATAAAACACTTTCTAGTATGTGTGCGGTATTTGTGAATACAATTTTTGTAATTCTTTAAATTATGTTGCAATGTAATCACTTTTCCAATCAGTTCGATGTCTTCAACTATTACTGATGTCCTCATGGGTCACACTTTTGAGATTTCCATTTCAAAATCCTTGTGTTTTAATAGTTTTTTTAAAAGATCTTCAAAGATACATTGTAATCTGCAGGGAAAGGTCATTTAATATGAAAACACATTCTGTTTTTGTGGTCTTCGATCACGATGTTTGGGTAATTAGCTTTCATTGTTTTGTTTGTGCATTATTATTAGTGTTGTTGTTTTTGTTATTATTATTATTATTATTATTATTATTATTATTATTGCACTTTAAGTAAATTACAGATCGACTTGTTTCATTCCATCTTCTTATCATTTTCTTTTTTCTAGGTTTTCGCATCGGCCCCCGGCCGTATCACGTTGAAACATCAATTCTCGTCCGATCGCCGAAAGTAATCAATGTTGAGCATGTGCAGTACCTAGGTAGGTGATCGTTTAGGAATACTATGGGATGTATGCTTGGATGTATGGGTGGTGAAATGGATAACGGCTCGGAAATGAAAATATAACAGCTAAGTTTCAATTCCAGTTGAGTTCGTTATATTGACTTACACGAAAGTACTCTTAGGAAATGTATGAATACATCTCTTTCGCCCCCTAACTATGGGTTAATTAGTAGAATTTGCATCAGTAAATCATTATTAGCTCCTAAAATACTTATAATTTAAAAACAAACAAATATGTTCTGGCTTTAAATAAGGTTAAAGCCAAGGTTTGGTAAGCCATAAAAATATAAAATATTTTGAATTATTCATTCACTTCAGCCGTCAATTCCTTTCCTCTTTTCTTTTTTCTTCATATGCAATTTTATTCTTTTCTGTTGTTCTTTCATTCTTCCTTAACTCCCCCCTTCTAATTTTCTGTCTCTTTCATTCTCTTTGTATCAGTCTCTCTCTAACATATTAAGGAATCCAATTTAATTTTGTGACCACACATTCTCCATGGTTTTTCCCTCTTTCGTTCAAAATTTCAGGAAATGGTAATGGCTCTATTAGCCGATTCCTTACAAAGAAACATTTGGTATTGATTAAGCAAACAGTCAGCCCTAATCGAATTACAGTGTTCTTCACTCCTTACCACCGTACTGGAATCAAAATATAATTTCACTACTCCTCATATCTAAAGAAACTGTAATATTGACTGTTCTGTTTTAAGAGGGAATATTCAGTATTCATTCACCGAAATGCTAGTGCTACTTTTCTTTCAAATTCATAAAGTATGTCTATGAGAATTATTTACAGCAAAATCGGATTCTCAAATAAGCTGTTACCACTGTTTCAAATACTGATCGAGATTTCCTTCCTGATCTTTTGTTTTATGTTGTGTGGAATATCTTCATGTTATGTCATTTTCCTTTCAATGTGCAATCAGTCCAGTTGTTGCTGCTGTTGGAACTCTTTACATGACGTAGTTTGTAATTTATCCCAGTATTTTTTTCTGATTCTGTAACGCCAGTCCACGAGATTCGAAGGAGGATTACACTCGCTAACACCTACGCGTCCGATTCGGAACTATTTTTAACAATTGATTTGAGAAAGTGACTGAGGATTGAACAGCCACAAAATAATTGTATTCGAAAAGAAACAAATTAATCCGCATGAAAGCAAAGTGGAAAAGACATGGAATCTATCACAAATTGTTCATTTTCATACAAACTCACACACACATAGTTCCAGATAGACACACGGAAATAAATTTGCACAAATCTGTAAAATGTTTTCAGATTAGTTTCGATACATGATTGTCTAAATCATGCTTCCATTAATTCTAGTTTCCTGGCTTAAAAAAAGCCAAAGAAATTTAGATTAAAATGAGAGAGTGCGTTTACAAGGTCTTCGTTCAAGCACCAGTGAAATAGTAACAAATTAAGCCATGAAAAAATAATCTTCAACTCTTTTTGTCTGGAAGGCATTCATATATAATCTCCAAGTGTGTAAGGAAAGTGTTGTGGCAAAAAAAATATATATATATATATATATATATATATATATATATATATATATATATATATATATAAATGTATGTAAAAAAAATTCTTAGAAAGATTCTGTACAAAAACGTATTGTATAGACTAAAATGTGGATTGGGAAAAAGGTACCTAATATTTAATACGGTGATATTTATTTATAATATATGAATTTTTACAGAGAAGAATTAAAATTTTCTTACTTACAACTGGAATTTAAGGGTTTATTTTTAAATTAACCATAATATGCTAATACATGTTAATTTCGTATCTGTCTATATTTCTGAGATGAGGTATTATGTACATTATTTACATTATTTGACCTATTGTCCTCATCTTTCTCGCCATATTTATTACAACGTTTCGGCAGTTGAACGCTCCGGCATTCTTCAGGTGGTTGGAATGTCGAACTGTATTTCGCTCACTTCGGTAGACTGTTCTACTTCCACGTGTCATGTCTAATGAATGTCAGTTATCAGTTATCTCCTGTTAATTTCCCTCTGAAAGTTCCTGATGTGGGTGCCAAAGGTTTATCTTTTTCTCGCTGTATACCTAGTATTCTTTACTCTATTTTTCCCTGGCAAAAGTTTGTCAAACATTGACTTAACTATCCTAGTGAACATTAGTTCAGCTGGTGCCATGTTTGAGTGTGTTCTCCACCATTTAGCTTGTTAAAAATCTCCTCCGGACTCGGTAACGGGTAATGGTAGTCCTTAATTACCGAGTTCAACCCTGTCGAAAAATCAACGCAGACTCTGACTTGGTTTGATTTCTTTTTTATGCACACAATCGGCGCAGCCCATGAATTAGATTTTACTTTCGAAATAATTCCCATTTTTTCCAACCTATCAAGTTCTTCGTTAATTTTCTCTACACTTGCGAAAGGCACGTTACGTTTCTTTTTAAAATTGGCATAGTATTTTTCCTTTAATTCAAATATAGCTTCAAACTTGTTACATCTTCCAAGACCAGGTGTGACGGTTTCCGGAAACTTTTTTCTTTAATTCATCTTTAATATCCTGTCTTGTTTGCGTATTACTTTCTACTTTTCTGCAGAATGAGTTTAACGGTTTATCCCACAATTCGAATGGTTCAATAAAATCTGTACCCATCAAGTTTTTCCATTTTTCAGAATGAAAACTTTTATTTTTTTTAACTATCCGTTCAATTTCATGGGAAGTACAACCTCACCTTCGAAGTTAATTTCCTTTCCAGTCACTGTTCGAGCGCATTTCGTTGACTTCATTATTGTAGGCCTTTTTAGAATTTTCCATGTTTTATAGTTCATTATTGTTAAATCTGAACCCGAATCGAGTTGAAATTTGATATTCTTTTTAAATATTTCAGTCGTCACATATTTCCTCAAATCTCTATCTGATTTTATATTTGAATTTGTTTGTCTAATTCGGCTATTGACTTTTTTCGTTTTACAACACGAAACATTTCTTATTTCTATATGGGCAATTTACCTCCCAGTGTCTTTCATTGCAATGTCTACAATTATATGGCGGAACCTTTTTTTCCTCCTCGTTCTTTTCATTTAATTTTTCTTGTCTATTTTTAAAATACGCCGAATTTTTACTCCAATTTTTTGCTGATGGGTCATTTGACTGTTTTTTTATTTTTTTAATATAAGCAATGCCAGCTTCTTCGATTTTTTTAGACTCTTTCTTTAAACTTACGGCCCGCTGACACTCCTCTGCTAATTTTTGTAGGGTAAGGTTTTGTTCAGATTCGAGTTTAGCCAAAACTCTGCGTCTTATTTCGGCACTCTTACTGGATACCAGTCCTTGAGCAAAAATTAAACACTTGAATTCTTCAACCGTAATCTCTGCCAATCTGAAATTGTCACAATGTCTATTCACTATAGATGCATATGTTAAGTAATCCTCATCGTCGGATTTAGCTACATTCATGCATAACCATCGCTTATGCCAAAGCGACATATTTGCTCCAAACAACTCCTTTAGCAATTTCACTGTTTCCGAGAATTCCAATTAATTCGTTCTTCTCGGTAGAATAAAATCTACAAATTTGCTATGTTCTGCTGTACCTAGCTTTCTTAGTAATAGACTGACTTTTCTTGAATTCGACCAGTTTTCAAAGTCTTTGAAAATATCTTCATATCGTTTAAAGTTTCAAACGTTTTTTTTCTTCGTCTTGTTCTTATTAGAATATGAAGAATTTCCTTCATTTGCCTGATTGTTGTTTAATTTCTCCAGTGTTAAATTTTGAATTTCTAAAACCTTGATCTGCATTTCTTCCTGTTTTCCTAGTCTTTCCTCTTGCTTTTCTTGATATTTTTGCTGTCTTTCCTCTTGCTTTTCTTGATATTTTTGCTGTGCTATCTGTTGTTGCCTTATTAATAAGACAAACTGTTCACTTTGACGTTGCTGACTCAACTGCTGGGATTTGAATAATTCAGATATGACTTTGTATAATTCATCCATCTTTTGCTGATAGTGTTCATGCACCAAAGAATATACTTTTAATTTGTGTATCCACGGATATAATATAATCTGACCAGAAAAATCCAAACAACTGACGACTTTTTTATTTTATGTCTTGCTTTATAAAATATTGTTGAGCAACCAAAAAAAAAATTTTTTTTTTAAAAGTTCGTTACCTTTCAAAGTCGACACGATGTATTTGTGCGCCTTTTAAATCCATGCATGTTTTTGTAGTCGGCCAGTTTTTTTTGTTTTGTTTTTTAAATCACCGTTATTCGTTTACGACACCTTTCAAATTTTTCTGAGTGAACGTTCCTTTATACTTAGTCGTCCTTTAACGAGTTCTAAATATCCAGCAATTCAGAATCCTTCGCTGTTCTATTAGATGTTGGACTTTTAATTAATAATTTTTTCCTTCAGCCTGGGTTCTTCAATGACTTGTCCCAATTGTTGAAGGCTATCAATTATCAATTCTTTTTTTTTTCGTATAGTTCTTTCTACCTCGTCGCCATTGTTGAAACTTGACTAATGCATGGAATAATAATACAACACAAAATGTACTTATTACAAAATGTATTGAAACAAGAAAGTGTACACAATATTTACATATAGTCTTTTGTATATTCCTGGTAAGACCGTTCCTGGAGAATGTGTTGACTGAGTCGTAGTCGGGCAGAGTCTCTGGTTGAATCTCTTGATTCCTCCCTCTCTTCCCGGTACCAACCATATTTATATGGTCGGTACTCCACTATGCAAATTAGGTGGATCCTACCACAACAGTTTCTTTTTCTCATTTTTAGTTGAGCACTTATATATCTACTAATCATCTGTCTTCCAATGCATTCATATTTTAAGCAATTCTTGGTCGAACACCTGTTTGCATGTGTGGGCAGCCACTGACACCTTCAGAGAAGTAGATATGTACATGGCTTCTAGAAGGAGATATTTCAAGTTAACCAACTGATACACCTGGCTTCTTTGTTGATCTATTGAGACACTAAATAAAGTCTGGTCTAAGTTGATATCCACAGAAAGAGCCGTTAGGTTACAAAGAATAGGACAATGCTGGAGAGCTTCTAATAAAATCATCAATGTAATAATGATTAACCTGTTAAGTGATTTTTGTTAATAACTTTTTTTATAGAAAAATTTATAGAATAATTTTCTACAACAATTTTATAGAAACATATTTTATAAGAAAATAATTTGATAAATTTTTGAAATAGTGGAACAAAATTACAATTTTTATTGAATTTAATCATCCAGACGCTGAATCCCATTATCGGCACTTCCAGAATTTGAATATCACGTGGTTATCTCTGGAAGCCAAATATTGAACACGATCTCTTCAAATATCGCTTTGTAAATTCCAGTGATATAATACTATTCTGCTTCACTTCCATCACGTTTCTGGCATTTCTAAAAATTGACAATATACTTGGTGATTTCTAGAAACTGAACTCATTTAAATCATTTCCACTAATGGAGCGCAGCAGTATTCACCAACGCACTGCTCATAGCCGCCATGACTGGTACACCGAATCGACTCATTTCCATTCCCTTTATCTTCCAGTCTTTCCGAAACTGTTGCAAGACGAAAGGGACTTCCATGAGGATGCTGCCTTGATCACTAAAATCAGTCTGGGACAACATTTATCTATCCTACATATCTTCATAATATGCAAGCTTTGCTCTTTGCCTGTACGCTCTTATACTATTTACGCTCTGCCTTGACTAGAATTTAGGATTTTTATTGAGTCAGCATGGGTAAAAATAATACATTATATAGCATATTATATTAAAAATATTGTCAAATCCTCTTCTTGTAAGTGGCCCAATGGATTAAAGTATTTGTGACTGTTGTTCTACTGGGAATCGTCATAATAATAACACACATTTAAATTCGTTTTGCTGATGATCTGACACTGGCGTGCAAAACTTTTGGGTAACCTGAGTAAATTTATTACTACTTGTTAATTTTATCTCTAATTCGTGAGTAATTAGCAGTATTCTTTTCTCAGAACTTTTAACGACCTTTGATAGCCAGAAAGCAAGTTACTGCTTTTTCGCTAATTCTTTATGGTGGATGGTCGAATGTCTTAAATATAGAAAATCTGAAAAAAAGCCATGTAAAATACTGAGCCAGGAGCGACGATTCCAACTTTCAGATCTTTTCCTGAGTTAAAATGGATTTGGGGTGCAAATGGTGACCTTCAGAAAGTATAAAAACGCAGAGTAATGGGTTAGTAATTAGTATTTCTGTCTTTGTCATAATTGCCTCAATTCTATGTGACATTAAATGCAACAAGGTCGAGATTTTCTCATTGTGATTTCATTGCTATTTATCTTGGTAGTAGTCCTAAAGCGCTTGTAAATTGCATGGTTTAGGCCGGAACAGTTGTTTCTTTATTCCCCCCCCCAGTGGTTCAATTATAATTATAGGACATTGTGCTGACCATTCTTCCAAAATATGAATATCTTCATCCAAAAGAAACGATTTCTACACGTGATGTGTGGCAAGGAACATTGTCATTCTGAAACATTTCTTTATCTTTGTAGTCTGGCAGATTGTATCGTCTTTGTGGAATATCTTCAATTTTTTTCTAACTTTCAATGATCTTCTTTCATCTACTTTTGTATTTGAATGTAACCCTATTTCACAATTACAACTAAAAAAATACTATTTTCCACTTTTCAGCATCTTATGTTAGTTGTTCTTTTAACGAATTCAATCTTCTATTCCGATACTGTTACCCTATAACAGAGACCCAGATAAATGCTTCCCCCATTAGTAAAATCCTAACCTCTTTATATCAATGGCTAAATGTTATAATTCTTAAAAATGCATTTACCTTCTATTGCGTGCAAAAGCACCAAACACTAGCCCTCTACGTTGAGTTGCTCTTGGACCTGATACTGGAAGAAATATAAACCTAAATTCTATCTACGAAAACATCACATAAATAGTGTCGGGGGTTGCAACCTCAGTTGGGGGATAACACATTTTGCCTTCAACAAGATTAGGTTAAACTTAAGATAGACAATATCTGAATCTATCTATTTATCTATCTAGAAATTTTAGTATCTTAATACCATTGACCTAATATTATAATATATGTTTAAGCTCTACCGTATTTGACATTGAGATTTGAGTTGATTTTAGAGATTATATATTAGCTTAAACACTTAAACAGAAGAACAAGCCAAAACATGAAGGAGGAATTAAATCTATCACCTGTAAGTATTGCGAGAAAAAATATATTGGAGAAACCTCAAGAAGTTTAAATAAAATATTATATTAAAACAAAAGGGACATTTTAAAAACAACAACCATTAAACACATTAGTTGCTCACCGTAACGAGACTGACCACAATTTTGACATAAAAATGCTATTCTAATTAAAAAAGGAAACAACCACTAAGACGAAAACTTTTAGAAAGTTCTTTAATTTTTTTAGTTCATCTGCAGTAAAATTAGGTCCAACGTTTCGCCATTTTTTTCGCAGACTTTCAGAGTGGAATATTTATTGAAAAACATGCTGGAAACAACAAGAAAAAGGATCTAAACGAAATTGGCTAGATTATATACCCGAAACACATACAATTTTTTTCTAAATCTAAATCTCCCAGCTTTTCTCGTTCATGCGCATGTCTAGTCGCATCAACGTAAATAAAGCCAGTCTGAAGAAGTCCTAAGGATCGAAACGCGTCACTTGAAATCTTTTTCTATTTTCTCAGACATCTTTTCTTCAAGATTATTCTCGATACATATATAAATTTATATATCGTTATCCAATATAAGGCATATATAAACATGTGTATGCTTGTATGTGCGCATGTGTAAGAGCTTATATACATGTATGTTTGTCTGTATGAGTGTGTGTAATGTGTAAATGCAGAGAACGGAAGTCTTGCCTACAAGTAAAGGTCAATATCATCATGAGCATCGGAAATTACGAAAGTAACTTTAATGGTGCGTGTTAATTTCATAGTTATTGCTTTCTTGAATAGTAAGTTAAAAGGTGAACTGTTGAGTCGTGGTACTTTGCAAAATGATTATCTAGGCCATTAATAGTTGTGGAAATACATATCACATTTTGCCTTCAAGCAGATTATGCTAAACTTAATAAAGACAGTATCTATCTATCTATCTATCTATCTATCTATCTATCTATCTATTTAGATAGATAGATAGATAGATAGATTCAGATATTGTATGATAAATTGGTACCATTTTATTTATCTGTCAATGGCAAGCGGTTTACACGTGAAACATAATGTCCGTCGCAAAGATAAGTCATTTGATTAATTTCTTGTTTTGTTTTGTACGGCTTATCGCGTCCTGGGCATGACGATAAACTACATGAATGCCACTAATCGGGGGATTGGACATTTTGTAGAGCGTGCAACCATATCTTAGTTGTTGTTGTTGCCTGGTCCACTCTGAGGTGGTAACAGCTTTTACAGCACCATTTATGGGCAAATATTAAACCGCCAAACAAAAATCAACAGTACATTTTCATTATAAAATGACCAACAATTTTTTGTAGCAACATGACAATTAATGCAACACTATAAAATACAAAAATACATTTTTAGAGTAAAATTACCAACAATAGATTTTCTGATCAAAAATCTATGATGTAAATGAAATATATTACCTTGTAAATATAAACGTTTATACAAAATATCTGAAAGCATAAAAGTAAATACAAAATGTTTAGATATCGGCATTAAATAACCCATAGGAGGTTGATATGTCTCTAAACGAACTGCTGTATAAGAAATAAAGTGTCGTTGTCGACACTGTAGTTTGAACGCAGATCAACATTTAGCAAACATAGACGATTCCATTATTAAATAAGTAGATCACGTGATCGTAAAGAAACCGTATAAATGGGAATTAGCGTGACATGTAAGTGATCGTTATTCTCTATACTATCCACTATGTTATTTCTCTATACTAATCATTATACGAATTACTATTCGGCGATGACTATTTGAACAAATAATATTAGTGCGAGTATTATTTGACAGCGTTACAACTACCTGTATCTGCATTTACAAAGTTTCGTCTACAACGGAAGTGATGACGAGCATTCGTTGACGTCACAAAAGTAGGAACGAGTGTGCGTCTAACATTACAAATCAAACTCAATCACTCAGCAATACATATTTATAGTAATATTACCAACAATACATAATTAAATCCAAATGACCAACAATACATTTTATCTGTTGTTGAAACCATAAAATTCTGTTCACAATATGTTGATTTCGGCATTAAATTAACCAATAGAGTTTGATAACAAACAAAATTCAACGGCTTGTCAATCCCTTGCAGGTTATTTAATGCTACAAAATATTTTAGATTATAAGATTTTTTAAAATAATAATGATTTAACGATAAAAAGTTTGACTAATTAAGCAACAGCTGAGAGGAAAAGCTGTGTATTAATACCTTTCTCAACGATATTGGTAAGTAATATGAACATTTCCTCATCTGTTAAATAAGGTCTGATGTAGATCGTTTAATGTACACATTCTTCATAAAAATCTTCTAAATCATTTCACCCCAAGAAAGGCAATAAAAGCCACTAGTATGTGGCAGGGGGGGGGCTGAGATTGACAGAAAAAGGACAGTAAAAAGTCCAGGTTTCAAGAAGATCTAATGACAATTGATATTGCTTTTATATTCATGAAGATTTTATGTCAAAGGAAAAAAAAAAACCGGAAGAGATGTCTACAGGTGAGAGGTGCAGCGAAAAAAAACAAAAAACGATTAGAATACAAAGATTACAGTTAGTAATTTCAACAGTGAAATTATGAGACGTCCAGGGCAAAATTCCAGTACATTTTTTAGTTTTCTAAGGGGTCATGTATTTCTGTTGTTGTTATTGTTTGGTAGTAAATAGATTATCTAAAGAAAAAGCATACTAGCTTTTGTCAAAAGCAAATATTTATATGTTAATCGATCCTGACCAGGAATTGCGACTTCATTTCATTTCTCAATAACACGACGTGGCTTCCCTCTCTCTTTTCTACAAATATTTTCATGGCACCTGCTCTGACGATATTTTACACCTAGTACGCCGTCTACATGAATTTAAGCGTGTTAATAGATAGGCATCTACATTTATACTGTTTATTTTCTCACACTTGGCGACAGTGGAACTCCTTTCCGTTTACTTGCTTTCCGGTAAACTACAATATTCAAAAAAATTAAATACAACGTCAAGCTCATTCATTTATTCAATTCTCACCATCCATACCCAACTCTTTTATCTCACTTTCACTCCTGTCACCTACTAGTGGCATTCCCGCTTTGCTTGGGGTGAAATGATTAAAAAAAAAGATGCCATCAAACATTATTTTCGACATTACATCATAATTTTCTGTATATTGTTTTTATTTTCGATCAGGTAAACTATTTTTGTCATTTGAAAGAGCAATTATAAAGGAGAAACTTTCCCAGACTAAAGTTTTTCTTTTCACAGTATTTCTGCATTTGAATTTCAGTCAGGAACTCTCTCCTTCCAGTTACCCTTACGCCTTGCATTGAGTAAACTAAGGTAAAAATGATCCCCCATGAATAATGAAAAATGATGAATCTTGTAAATATTGTTTTTCCCTATCCATTTCATTTCTTTCACTTTGGTATTAGATGTCACGAAGGTAGATACATACATACATAGATACATTCGAAATGAAGCCATTATTTCACACATATGCTAAGTCATACAAATCTCCTAAGCTTTTTAAGCATAGGAACGAATACAATATAGGAAGTAGTAATAAGGTAATAGTAACAACAAGATTGAAATATGAGCTCTGGTAAAAAAATGTTTACTGAGACATTAACTTTATAAGTCCCCAAAATGTATACACTGATGTCCTTATGGCCCAGTGGATAAAAGGGTTGGTAGGATCCATTGACTTGACTCAAATGTTGTGAGTTCAATACCTGGCTAAAAGTATTCGTTTAGTTATACCGGACTAAAGGGCGTAAGTCAAGGATGTGCCCTACTTCCAAATTTATTCAACCACTACAGCAAGGGTATCTTAAGGGAGACGAACACCCTACCAGGATTTATAGGTGGCCGTTAATTTAATAATCATACTGATTATAAAACCCAGGTTGTGTGTCTGTACGTTTATATATTGGATCGGATTTCCTACATTTTTCAACTGATTTCAACAAAACTTCACAGGACTACGTAAAATTACCTTGCGGTGGTTCTGACAGTTGTTTTTGCACGAAATCAATTTGAAAACACGATTAAGAGGCATCACGAGAATGAAAGGGGGACAACTCATATCGAGTATACTTATAAAACCCAGGTTGTTTGTGTATGTGTGTGTGCGTGTGTGTGTGTGTTCGTTTATATATGGTATCAGATTTCCTATATTTTTTTAACCGATTTCAACAAAACTTCGCTTTTTTTGGCAGGTAGTGTTTCTTATTGTCTTGCACACTTTTTCTTTATTTTTACATTCAGAATGCTTTAAAAATTCCATTTACAAGACAATTGTTTATAATAAAATTTTATTCAATCGGTAGACTCATAACTATTGAAAACAATGTTTTTGTTTGAATTTGGGTTTGACCAATTCGTAAAAAAAAACAAAAAAAACAAAAAAACTAATTAAGACATGCGTGTCAGTCAACCTTAAACAATAATCTTTGTCAATTTTATTTTTCAGTCTTTATGATGGTCGATACTTGATCTATCTCTTACTGTTACATCTCCGGGCAACGCCGGGTTCTACTGCTAGTATAAAATATACAGGCACGGAAATATGCAGGTTATGTGTAGTAAAAGAAATTGTAAGAGACAAACCGAAGAATGAAGTTATGAATTGAATATATAAACATAAAGTTAGTAGAGAAATAGAAATATCTTTGAAATGTTTTAATTGAATCGTTAAAAACAAATAAACGAATGCTGGATTACTATGTGATATCGATGCTCTTATATGATAGTGAATGCTAGACAATCGCCTTACTGATGAAGTGCAAAAAGGAAACAATTGAAATGTGGTTTAATATAAGCATATTGAGAATTCCATGGACGGAGCCAGAAAGCAACAAGGAAGTCTTAAAAGAAATGGCAACAAAAAGAAAATTTAGGCTCAGGCTTAGAGAGAAAGAATTGGAATTTCTTAGATACTTAATAAGGTACAAGGACATGAAAAACAGAGTCCTAACAGGGTATATTGTTATCAACAGAAACAAAGGCAAGGCAGCGAGCTTCATAGCAGTATGGAGGGTCGGAGTTTTAGCAAAGGGAGAAAATCAGCTTAGGACCACTTTGGATAGGGTGGAGAGCTGAAGGGACGCGAAAAGAGAAGAAGAAGAAGAAGAAGAAGAAGAAGAAGAAGAAGAAGAAGAAGAAGAAGAAGAAGAAGTTTAAAGGGGGATAGCGAATTTGGAGAGAAAGAATTAAAATTATTGAAATGTTCATAAGAATGACTCGATGTGCTATAAGAAGTAGTACAAGAAAACTGATTTATAAACACTAATTTTTAATGATGAAAGTCTTGAAAACAAGCCAAAAATTTAATATGAATAAACGTGTTCGATTCGAATAAGAGTCTGTAAAATTATAATCTATTTCTAAGTTAATGATACTGTTCAGATAGTAAAAAGATAAGAGCTTAAACAAGAAATGAAGTGCAGTTCTAGCTTTTATGTCTCTTCATTCAGCAACATAGATAAATGTATATCCTAACATAACAATATTATATTAAACAGATACATGTCCAAAGAACACAACGAAGTTTTTTTTTTTTTAAATGCAACTGCCGGAAAAAAGTATGATTCGTCCCTTATATTCTAAATACCGACTATATTTTTAAAAATTAAAAAAAAAAAATTGCATTCCAATTATAATATATAACTGCACAAAAATCGCGGTAACTAGATATTTTTATTAAAATTTGAATGACGTAATGGTAAATCTCTACTCAGAACCTGAAAAATGCGTTGTGTATGAAACTCGTGCTATTGGTGAGGGATAATATGTATATTTATTCATATACACTTAATAACAACACCGTTTTTTAACACTGTTTTGTTAACACCAGCACTATACTATCTGTACGATACACGCACGCACACACACGCATATATATATATATATATATATATATATATATATATATATATATATATATTCATACATGTTTCATTAAATAATATAGACAAGTGTTGACGATTTATTTTATGTAAATTCTTTTCATAACGTCTGATAAGCTTAATAAAATTATCATTAAACGAAGAAAGAAAATCACAATATTGATCCATATTTTTTAATCTAATCTAAGCTTTCGGCTTACATAAGCCATTATCAAAGATGACAATTGGAGTACAATATATTATTCAATACACGGACAAGAATGTGATGATAGTCTGTTTTTGTTTACATGGATGATTTCCAAGCAACAATAAACACGTGCATATAAGAAGCTGGAAATGAAAATAGCACCGCAGCTCATGACGTCACACATGACCACGCGAGAGTGAATTAGAGAAGTATTTATAGACATTTAAGAATATTTGTGAAGATTTCATAGTTTATTTTGTTCAGGTTAGGTTCCAACTGTCTTATAGCTTCGAGAATTTTGAGCGAGTTTGTGATATGACCAACATAATTATTATTTAATTCGTTGGAGATACAATCTCCCAAAGAGCATTTGAATTTGTAAACCGGGGGATGTGTGTGTATGTGTGTGTGTGTGTGTGTGTGTGTGTGTGAGCGCGAGCACGATAATTTTTCAGTATTTGATTCTATGGAGGAGGCGGAGTCATTACATTTTCAAATTAATTTTCTATGCTCGTCTCTTCAGTGCACTCGATAGGTGAAATGTGAATCAATATTATCCATTTTGAATGTGCTGGTTAAACAGTATGAGGGCCGTTCATTAATGGTGTTTATCGCAAACCTACATTTACCGGTATGTATACAAATTGGAATTCTTTCATCCCTATGTCCCGGAAGTTAAATCAGATTTCCACTTCGGCCCATACTGCATTGAAGATAAGTTCCCCTTTTAGAATTGGCAGGGGAATCGAGAACATTTATAGTATTTTCTGAGATCATGGTTACCTGGGGAACGTCCTAGCAGGAATCACTCTCTAGCTCGATAATCAACTCAAGAGACTGATGGAAGGAATTAAGTTTGAAGTGGAAAGCCTCAGTCTCCTTCATAGAATCAAATACAGAAAAAGTATATGATGATTTTATTCAAATAAATATTAAAAACAGATTTTTGTATTATCTTGATTAAAAAAGAAACAATATCCGAAATAGAAAATTATTTTTATATTTATATATATATTATATATATATATATATATATATATATATATTAAATATATTATATATATATATATATATATATATATATATTTATATATATATATATATATATATATATATATATATATATATATATATATATATATTATATATATATATATATATATATATATATATATATATATATATATATATATAATATATTTATATTATATATATATATATATATATATATATATATATATATATATATATATATTTTAATTCAACATTTTTTAAAAGGAAATTCTTCCATGTTCAATGTTTGCACGATTTGCATTTTATGAATTACATTTGCTTATTTTTAGAATGTGATGATGGCACTTTTGGTGATGGTTGTCAGTTAAAATGCCATTGTGCAGATGATTTGCAATGCAAGCACAATGATGGCAAATGTCTGGATGGTAAATGTGCAGTTGGATACAAGGGAGAGAACTGTCAACTAAGTAAAGAGTTTCTCATTTTTTTAATGATAAAAATGATGCACATATAAAATTTCAAAATGAATGCAAAGACGAATATAACATAGAAGTTGCTTCGGTTTACTATGGATGCGCAGAGTGATATAGCGATATCAACACAAATTGGAATTCTTTGCCGCCTAAGTCATGGAAGTAGAATCTGCTTTCTACTTCGGCCCATAGTGCATTGATAATACGTTCTTCTTTTAGGTTGAGCGGGCAAATGGAGAACATTTATAGTATTTTCCGGAACAATGGTTACTCAGAGAGTGTTGTTAAACGCACGATCGAACGTAAGGCTCGAAGTTTTATAGCTCCAGTAGTTTTCGTCCCACGTCCGTGTCTATTGTATTTGAAACTACCATGGTTAGGCAAAGGTAACCAAAAACTTGCCAAATGTGTAACGTCATGTTTTCCTTTGACATTGTTCCCGTCTTTTCTTCGTTTGTTTAGGATAATTGGCCCTACCTTCAATATTGTTCTGTTGTATATACATGTCAATGTGAGTGTGGAGCTGACTGTGTAGGACGAACCAATCAACGCCTTAAGCCACACATACCTGCCAATATTAGAAGATATATATATATATATATATATATATATATATATATATATATATATAGGCATGTGTGGCTTTATGGCGTTGATTGGTTCGTCCCACACAGTCAGCTCCACACTCACATTGACGTATATGTGTTAGCTTATGTTAGCAGGAGGCACGGTGGAGTAATAGATAGCGGCTTGGATTTAGGACTCGGAGAGCCGAGTTCGAATTCCAGTCGAATCCATTCACTTACATGCTAATAATAATTGGGAATGGTGTGAATCCTCTGAATTCAAAACCTGCGGAGGGTCGTTTGGGGACATTGTGGCACTTCGTGTACCAGGTCTCTGTATTCGACCCCCCAAAAAGTGTGGATGGTCCTGCACGAAACCTTCACCACTATAATCAAATCTCATGTGCTGTTGTCAGGCTGTCGGTTTCCTGAGGACTGATCTGCTTGACCATCATAATTCTTGGCTATCGAATTCGACGGGAGAGTCGAGTATGTTAGCTTGCACTCTTTTTAGGATTACTCTCGAATACCTTCCTTCAAATCATCTAATGTACGGGACTTATGCTTATACATATGTACCTGGAGGTTTCCTCACAATAAATAAACAGACAATGACAAAAACAAGGAACGAAAGAGCCAACGAATGTCAGCAAAACTTGGAAATGAAGCGGCCCCCGAATAAAGGGCTAAAAACATCCTTTGATGATCCGGCTGCGTGGGCCGTCACGCCATACTGCTGAAACCACACACCTCGGATAGGAATATATTTTGGTCTTAATTCAAGAACATTCAGTTGTTTATCATCTTGATGTAATGTTCTCTCCATTGTGGTCTTCAAACGAGTAAGGTGCAATGACACCAGCTTTTCCAACAGTGCACCAAACCGGCACTTTTTGGCAGTGCCCTGATCTCTCGTGCATTTCTTGGATTTTCAAGAGCCTAATAACGACAATTCTGTTGATTCACCAAGACACTGAGATGAAAATGTTCACTCATTCACAAACTGAGTTTGTCATTTGCCTCAAAAATTGCTTCAATCTGACTTGCGAAGTTAAGCCTCTGGGAACAGTAATCTGGTATCAACTGCTGCCTAATGAGCACTTTCTAAGGGTGGTAATGTGCATCTTCATGAGAAATACGCCTTAGCGAACGATTATCATGATTCCGGGCAGCACGATTCGGACTGCGCAACAAATATTGTTTGAAGCGTTCCAAGTTTTTCTGGGGTATATACCGTTTGCTGCGTCCCGACCGGTCTGCTATTAGTTAATGTACCTCGTGTACAAATTGCATGACCCCAACGTAAGATTGTGTTACAAGTGGAAACAGGCTCTTTTCGGTGAATATTGAATCAGCGAAGAAAATTACGCTGAACTGCTGTGTAAAACTTGTTATCCTTCAGGAAACTGTCGGTTTAAAACAAACAACGGTGCCTTTCTTGATGAATTTCATCTCAACATCATGAAACCGATTAGACACCTGGAAAGGATGAGTATATCTATATTATTCAATGAAACACACACAGACAAACACGCACGCATATATATATATATATATATGTAAATAGATATATATATGTAGATAGATAGATAGATAGATAATAGTGGTTAATATACACATACATATGCAATCATATATCTAAACTATATAAATATATACGCATACATATATATATGTATAAAAAATAATTTCAAGAGGATAGAATCCAGGTAGAACTCAATGTCCAGGACAGAGGAAGGATATAATAATAAAAGGCTTAAACCGGTATATCTTTAATGTATTTTAGACATCCAAGAATATTCATATTTCTCTCACTTAAACCGTCTTTGACTCCCCTTTAATACTTCTCTCTGTTAAATTTTTAACCCCCCCACTTCATCTTTAGACCTTCCTGTTCTTCTCTCATCTGTTACCCCTCTCTATAGCTTTCTTTCACTCTAACATTCCTCCCACACTCTCATACATACACTCTCACTAAATTTTATTTTTTTCCCGGAGTTGTTTTTTCTGTTTTCTTTTTTAATTGATAGGTCTGATTGGATCGTATTTACGATTCCAATGGAATAAATTATGACACTGGAATATTAGTGTTTAAGCCTTTTTTCATATATATATATATATATATATATATATATATATATATATATATATATACAAATGAGAAAGAACAGATGGTGTAAAATCGATAGTTCGCAGCATTTATTTAAAAATATGCTCTATACAAAGTAGAGCAAAAAATACCTTTAAACTTGGTGGTATTGTTGCAGGCCCGGTAGCGTGCAGTGCTGGTTTAATAGAAAGGTGGCCTTGTGCCAGACACTACACAAAACTACCGAGTCCACAAACAAAGTATAAAAATTGCGTGAACGAACAGAGAAGGAAAAGGGGTCAATCAACAAGTGCATAAATAATAATACAGGTAGATAGCCGGAATTAAACGACACAAGGCGTCTGGTTGAAAAACATATATGAAATTTTTATTAAATTGAAACAAGTAGGTTGTCTCGTCATTCGAGATCAGAGAAAATGTTCCGCGCCAAAACAGGAAAGCAAGATGGACAAGGCGGGAAAAAGTTTTATCAGAATGAAAGAAGGTTCTGGATAAAGGACTCGTTAACACGAGGTGTAGGTGTGCACAGATAGAAAAAAGTACTCACTGTGGAATTTCGTATTGTGAGTGCGTGTAATATTTTTTAGGTTCAGATTCAAAGTAGTTAGAATGTTCAGTTCCCTGGTCATGGACGAAGGCATACTCGACAAGACGTTCGCATTACGACTAGAGTATAGTCGTCGAAAAAGGTGCAGTGGCGAAAGTTCAGTCGTCTCGGAGTCTTTGGTCGAAAGACAAAGGGAAGTTGGTGACAAGTTGTTGACTTAAGGACATTGAATTAATTGCTGAAAATTTTACATCGATTTGATGTAATATTTGCCGTTAGAATATCCCTGTCTGTATTATCGTTGACTGACGCGGGATAAAATAAGTCAAGTTGTTGATACAAATTTCTGACGACGACTGTGTCGTGTATCTCGACGTTTTTTAGCCGAAAACGGAGAAGGTCTGACCTGCGGGTAACATCAAGACGAGGAGGAGTCTTGGGAAAGTGTAAGGTCGACATGTTGAAATAAGATATTCCGGCCCGCATATGGGTTAAGAGCACGGAATAAATGAGCTGCCCGTCTAGTTAGCTTGAAAATCGGGATGCAACTGGTTAGTAACGCTGGCGTCCGTGACGTCAAGAAAACGCGCGGGAAAAATTCAAATTCTTTTAGGCTGACTTTATCAGCAGGAGCTATAGTAAGCGTCCTTCCTTCCTCCAGATTACTGCTACGTCTAGCTGCAAGAGAGAGGAAGGGGTGCAAACCGCGCACACACACGCACGAGTGTGGAAGAAAGGGAGGAAAACTCGCACGCGCGTAAAATGTAGATGGAATTACTGTGTTATTCCATGGTATCAACACATATCTTTCAACAACAATGCGTATAGTAAGAGAACATCACTTTCGAGATATTTTGGCCACTTAAAAGAAGTTAACAAAACTCCTACGGCAAAATGGAAAATATTAAAAATAACTAGTACTTGTAAAATCCTGATATGATTCATGTCAGCTTTGTTTATATGAAAAATCCATATTATAAAGTTTCCCAACAAAAAAAACCTGTTAGACCAAAGAAATAAATTAAAGTTAATATTCCGCCATTGCCTGCCCTTCACGTTAAAATATAGATTTTTAAAATAATTAAGTATTATAATTGTTTAACCATTATTTTGATAGTATATAATGGTCCACACAACATTTATTTGATTTATTCAACTATAATATTGCCATGTTTTACCGTCTATTCAGTATAATTAAGAACTTATATAGTTGTTTCTACATTTAATTTTATCCAAAGGCCCCTTTAATAATCTTCCTGTGTATTAAAAAAAATAATTAAAAATTCGTTTCTGAAAAATGTATGTCTACTTCAACAAATTGTCAAATCATACTTGGACACACCAATATTACATTTGCCGCGGTAATTGTTGCCTAGTATAGTTGAATGACATCTGTAAGCATTGGTCTTCATGTCATGTAATAATAACCCGTCCATCTCCATTCTTTCATTTTATTTTTATACGTTAGCGTAGACGTGACGTTCATTGGTTAATCTAGACATATCCTTAAGTATATTTCTAATCCTAACCTTATACGCCACACTGCCATTTAACTTAGGAAAATAGGTAATGCTTTGTTTTTAAAATATCCCTAATAAATCATTTTTATCATTAGTTATCTACCATCGCCTGATGAGATACTTTCCCGGTAACAAAAAATTAAAGTTTTTGTGTAGCGATGTAACTTCAATGTTCTTATAACGAATACTCTTATTGTCATGTTAATAGATTAAATTCAATATTTCCAATGTGTAAAATACATTTCTGTATTTCAAAAAGTAAAATGAAATAAGCCTTAGTTTTATTGTAGTTTATATTTTCTGATTCAGAACAGATTTTCAGTAACTAGGGGTCGTTTTTTAAAAAGTAAATTTATGATTTAAATTAAACAATTATTTCTGATTATAACTAATGTCCATATTAAGCGGTACAAAAAATAATTTCTCGAAATTTCTTAAAATCAAAAAAATATGGAGGGCAGGGAACAAATGTAGAAAATGTTTTTTTTGTACCGGGATTTTATAGAAAAAGAATCATTTCTGAAATAATTTCATTAATTTGTAAATAAGTCTCATAAGTTTCATAAAAATCCGTCTCATAAGTTTCATAAAAATCCGACAATTATTTGATTTTTGTGAAAATTTCCAAATCACTTTGTTTTTCACTAAAAAAAAGGTTAGAATTTACGACGCTAATTTTTGGTCTCCTGCTGACGAGAGAAAAACAAATTTTTAAAAAAAAATTTCGAACGTTCTCAAAAAAAACAAAACAAAATACAATTTCATAATTAAAAAATCCTTTGGTCCTTTCTCTTAAGATTTTGACGAGAAAATATTATTTTTATTAAGTTTGGGTTATTTTTTCATTATAGATGCTCATTTTCTAGCGAATTTATGGTAATACCTAGTGATATATTTCCAGTAGTACCAGCTCATATTTCCTCCTGACGACAACAACTCTTAGAGAGCCTGGCTGCATGAAGTCCATATAACTCTCCTTCGAAAGACTTTCTATCTGTCGTGAGGAAAAATCCCGTCACTTTGCTTGTAGCTCAGTTCTCAATTTCCGACCTCTTTCTTCCATTTTTGTTTCTTCCGGTACAAGGAGAACAATCTCACGGGGTTGTATACTTCACTGACAGTGTATTCTTTTCTATTTGTGACCTTGAAAGCAATTTTTAAATGTTTCTCTTGCTCTCTATATCTTTACGCTTGACACGTATAGAACGATGACATCTTCGTTCATGTTGCTGCAGCTGTTGTTGGGTATGCTTTTTATTTGTAGGTGCAACTGATGAGTTGTTACTAGTAATCATGGGAGTATCCCTCTTCGACAATCTCTAATACCAAGACTGTCAGTTAATACAATTTTGACGATCTCACTCTGATATGTAATGGAGAAGAAAATCGATTTAACAAATATTTTGCTTTTACCACTTCCATCAAGATAAATACAATAGCGAAGGAGATAAAACTCTAATGACGTTGTCTGTATTAATCATAATTATTACAAAATACTATTTCCGATTATTGATTTTAGTTATTTTATTTAAATCTCGATCGATATTTACATTGTCAAGAAGAAGTTGAAATAGTCAAAGCTTCGAAAAATACGTCTTACATTTTCGATTACAATTTTTCTGGACCAGAGCAACTAATTGTCGCCTTCACCCACGGCTGATCGATGTAATGACCTCTTCGATCTAGAACTTGGCCTATCCCACTTTGTGCTTAGTTTTGATTATAAGGCCGGCAAAGATCGAACCGTTTTCGTGTATCTTTGTATTGTGCTGGTCAAAGTGGAATGAAGATGCAAGTAAAGAAATAACTTGAATAAAAAATAAATCTTTATATATATATATATATATATATATATATATATATATATATATATATATATGTTGCTTCGTATAGTACATGGTTAATTTCCTTGTTAAACTCTAGCAGTTCACATGCGGACAGTTATCGACTCAACCCACTTCTTACGTTAGACATGACACTTTTGTTGGTTTTGTTAAGTTTGGCACAAGACTGATGTCGGAGGTTCTTACAAATTAACTTTTTTTTTATTTTGAAGAAACTTTCTCATGATCTATCCATCGTTATCGTCATTAACTCGTTCTTTTTATTTACCAGCGTTCTCTCTGTATATCCATCGTTCTTTTTATTTACCAGCCTTCTCTCTGTATATCCATCGTTCTTTTTATTTACCAGCCTTCTCTCTGTATATCCATCGTTCTTTTTATTTACCAGCCTTCTCTCTGTATATCCATCGTTCTATTCATTAACCTTTCTCTTCATTTAATAGCGTTAAATAGTGCCAAACAATTAGTTTACTTCAAATTATAGTTTGCGGAAAAAACGTTATATATTTTCGCTCAGGTTTCTCTTGATTTTCTTTCGTCGTTTCAAATATACTTTCCTTGGTGCATTCCTCTGAAAATCATTCGGGTCATTCACTGAAGTTTCAGAGTACCCACGTATTAGTTTTTAAATTCTTTTCCCATTCCAAACGTAAGCGGGTTGTGCTCAACGTGCTGTAATGTTTAACAAGTTTGTCTCACTAATTACGACTGAGTACTGAATTCAATCCACACCCGGAGCTCCATACATTCGGCCTTGTGCCACATCTATGCTACGCTTAGAAAATCATTAGGGTACCTCGACGTGGTGTAATGGTGTACCATAGTCACAAACAGTTTGGGAACATCGAATGATTAGTGAGTTCGACCCTCGGTCTTGTGCCACATCTAAGCTGTACTTAGAAAATGGCCATAACAGAAGCGGGTTTGGGCAATTCGATGTGGTGTAATGAATAGCGTGTGCCTAGGTCCCGAATGCATACGACATTAAAAATTAAACATTCTTTTGAATCTGGAGTCATAAACATAGATTCTCCAGACACAGAGGTATCTCCATATTATATTTAAGACCCTTTCTTTTTTTTTCTCCTTGAACTTCACTCGCTGTGTAGATATATATGATATATTATTCTCCGCCCGCGTATGTTACTAGCACACACACACACACACACACACACACACACACACACACACACACACACACACATATATATATATATATATATATATATATATATATATATAGATATATATATATATATAGAGAGAGAGATTTCTGCATATCAAGTAATGAGTTTGACTCTTCATGCTTTCAGTTTTGTGCTACAGCTAAACTACGCTTAGAGATTTCGACGTGTTGTAATAGAATGCTTGCGCCACTGGATCAATTACGACTGAGAAGTGAGTCCCTTCCTCATTGGGTGCTTCATACTGTCGGCTTTGGGCACTGAGAAAATATTTAAACTAAACCAATAAGATAACAAAATCGCGAAAGAAAGAAAAATGTCTAAATAAATGAATAAACAATTTAAGTAAACGATAAACAAATTATTAAAAGAAAACGAACACTTAAACACATGTGGAAGGCCGGAGGGCAAGAAGATGAGGACAATAGTCCGAATGGAAATAGTGTAACTAAGGATAACTCCTTACCCTACAAATTCAGACAGAAGACTATAGAATTTAAATTTTCTTTTATAGCTATCTCTTTGTTGTTGAATACAGTGTCAGACCTCCATCGTATAGGAATGCGACCAAGGTTGTCCGATTTCAGTATATGGTAATAGTCAGTAGAATCGCATAAGACATGCAGATCAATAAGAGGTTCAAATGGAATTATATTGGCCTTAATTTTGGACACCTGTAGAGAAATACGCACCATTTGATTGCATTTTAGTTACATATTTGTATACGTTATTTTTCGATCAAGTTAAGACTCAAGAGCAATTTAGTGTAGATTGTTACTGAATGTGATTGTTTCAACAAAACCTTTCATGCAATAGATAGATAGATAGATAGATAGATAGATAGATAGATTGTGCGTCTCGACCAATTGAAGGCCAAGAATTACAAATTTAAAGTCAAGGGATACGGCATCTTCATTGTAGCTTACGGCCATATGATGTTGATACATCGGACAGATGGAAGGCAAGAAATAACAAAAAGACAGCATTTATTATGAGGATATGTAGACCGGTTGATCTTTGAATTGAAGATGTTAAGATTGTCATTTGCGGATCTTCGCTTGAACGGAGTGGGTCGATAGATCTCGGGAATGTAGCTCGTTGGAACATTTTCTATGGACGAATGATAGAATAACGAATTGCTTGCAACTTTACATCTGTAGAAAGGTGTTGTTGGATAGAAGAGATTTTATTATCCACAATGTCGCATAAAACTTTGTTGGAAGTTGGAATTTAAAGACGAGGGACACGCAATCTTAATATTGCATGAATACCCGATTTTTAGTTTGATTTGACTCTTGTAAATATATAGTCTAACAGGTGGAGCAGCATACGTACCCCCAACCATTTTTATCAGAGTCTGTAGCAAGCGATCGTATAAATAATATCCAGTTGATGTCGAGGGTGAACTTGATTCCTCACAGACGGTCAGGGTAAGAAGTATTTTGAGAATTAAACCATTCATTGTGATTGGTACGAATATAGATTTAGCTTCAGATTCTAATGGTCTATTAAAGGCTCTGGTTATATGGAGGTTACTTGTAAGGCTGTGAAAATCTAGACTTTTGGAGATGCACCCAGTAAAAATAATGTTCACCCCCAAGCAAGGTGGAGTTCAGAGTTTATGCAAAGACATTAAAACTATTTACTCATATTGATCAAAATAAATGAATAAATAGTAAATGGAATTCCATAGTATTGCCTGAGATTTTAGAAGAATTTAAATGAAGTAGATATTAGAAGGAACGGAAACCCTAAACAGAAAAAATAAACAGAAAAAAAAATGGTACGAATAGAGATTTTGCTTCCGTTCTTTTTCGTCTATTAAAGGCTCTGGTTATATGGGAGTTTTATTTTTCAAGGCTCTGGTTATCTAGACTTTGGGAGATGCATCCATAAAATTAAGGTTCCCTGATATGCTCAGATATGAGGGCTACAATTATATTTTATTGTTCTGCTTATTTAGGTAAATGAACTTTTTTTTAATCATTTCACCCCAAGGAAGGCGATAATTACAATAAGATGGAAGTGGTTACTGAGAATGAAATAGAATGAAAAAGACTTTAAAATGAACCGGAAAACCAGTTCTAAACAATAAACAAGGAATAAACCCTTACTCTTGTTCAAAAGACTGGGGAGGAGTGTGAACTCGGCAACAAGTGACCCTACAACGGGTATAGAGAAAAATAAAGATATAAAATGGAAATAAATTTTCGGAGTTTATGCAAAGACATTAAAACTATATACTCATATTGAGAAAAATAAATGAATAAATATTGTTGAGAGGTTCTCCCTTTTTTACACAAATGGACTCACCCAGTATATACATGTACTTCTGCTACGTGAAGACCCGAGAGACTAAGAGGAGGAGTGAAAGGTTGTAGGTAACCGGAAGATTGAGGGTAAGGTAACAGACAGACAGAACGAACGTAGCGAGCAAGAGTCACAGTGAGCGAACAGTTAGACTCAGTAAGAAGTCATACAGCGATATTTAAATACAAAATACTGTATAGATATTTTGCTACTAACCCGCATTCCTGGAACTACTAACCTGCATTACCAGTTTATATTATTACGTTAATACATTATTTTCCTATATTCATTCTTTGTGTTTGTTATTTATTGGTACCGGATTTCATCCCGGAATCTACAACAACTTGGCGACGAGGATATCGAACTCACACGGGAAGAACACAAATGACAAAATTCTCCCTCGCCAATTTGGCGACGAGGATTTCGAGCTCACACGGAAGAAAAGCAAAAACATTTCTCTCGCGTCGACCACAACAACTTGGCGTCGAGGATATCAAACTCACACGGGAAGAACAAAAAAGACTCCCTCGTCAACTTGGCGACGAGGAAATTCGAACACACACAGGAAGAGAACAAAGAAAAATTCTCCCTTGCCGACCACAACTTGGTGACGAGGAATTGGGACCTAAACGGAAAGAAAAAAATGTCTCTCTTTTCACCACAACTGCTTGGGCGACTTTTCCCCAAGACGCAGTATGGAACACGATAGAAACATTCAAATACTCTCTCTAGAAGAGGATAAAAATTTCGGGGACTTTTTCAGACGTCATGATGACATCTTTAACATCGATTGTCAAAACTGGACGGAAGCAAAGAAGTTCCGAGTATTACTCAGGAAATTAGGAACGGATGAATACACAAAATTTGTGGATTGCATTTTGCCAAAAAAGACAAATGATTTAACGTTTGATGAAGCAGTTACATGCCTGACGGAGCTTTTCAGTCCGAAAACGTCACTTTTTCACAAAAGGTGGAAATGTCTTAACCTCGTAAAGGATGAAAATGAGGACTATTCCACGTTCGCCGCAATCGTGAATAAACATTGCAACGACTTCAAGTTGGCAGAATTAACCCCGGACAATTTCAAGTGTCTTATTTTTGTACAAGGGTTAGTCTCAGCAATGCACAAAAGAATGCTTTCAAAACTGCAAAATGGACCTGGATTAACACTACAAAAACTATCGGAATTCTGCCAAAAATGCCTGAGCATAAAGAAAGACACGAAGGATATTGAGGAGTCAGGAGTATCACATATACGTAAGTTAAACAAAAGTTTACGTTTTTCATCCTCCCCGGAAAGAAAACAAAAATTCTATAATAATGAAAAAAGTACAACGTTCAGAGCAAATAATGACGGAAATCAAAGCAAATATAAGCCCCTGCCCCCATCTGCATGTTATCGATGTGGAGGACTACACTGGAATAAGGATTGTCGTTTTAAATATAAATACTAGGATGCATGACGAAGACAATACTAAGAGAAGGAAATATGTGGAACTTGAAATCTTAAATAAAAAGATAAAATTGCAACTAGATTCAGGGTCAGATCTGACGATAATTAACATATAGACATGGAGAAAGCTTAATAGACCAACAATGTTACACACACATAAAACTGCTAAGTCGGTTACAGGAAAACGTATAAAATTAGAAGAAGTAATCCTAAATGTAAAATTTCACGGGAAAACAAGAAAACTCAAAATATTCGTAATGAAATATACAGAAAATCTGATGGGCACAGACCGTGTGCAGGAGTTCGACGTATGGGATTTATCTATCAGCTCTTTTTGTAAAAAGATAGAGTACGAATCATCAGAAGCGACAAAGTTAAAGGAAGAATTACATAAACAATTTCCCGAGGTATTTTCGAGCGGGTTGGGACTATGTAACAAGTTTACAACCAGAAGTGAATTAAAATAAAATGTCCAACCAGTATTTAAAAAGAAGCGGAACGTGTCGTTTGCTACCATAGAGAAAGTCGACAAAGAATTAAAGAAAGCTTTGAAAAAAATAAATAAGAGACTAGGAAGCGTGATGTAATTCACCCACAGAAGACATATTGACCAAATACAAAAAAGACGGGTTGAAGAGCCAAGCTCGTCACCCGCTGAAAATGATGATTCGATGGAGGCGATCTTTGAAGCTTTTGAGATTCAAAGACCACAAGAAGAGACAGAAATTAGAAGGACTAGCAGGAAAAGAAAATTTACAGTGGCTCTTATTATCGATCATAAAAGGAAAAGATATTAATCCCCCCCAAAAAAAGGGATCTAAGGAGGGGGTGTTGAGGGGTTCTCCCCTTTTTACACAAATGGACTCATCCAGCATATACATGTACTACTGCTACGTGAAGATCCGAGATACTAAGAGGAGGAGTGAAAGGTTGTAGGTAACCGGAAGAGTGAGAGTAAGGTAACAGACAGACAGAACGAATCCAGCCAGCAAGAGTCACAGTGAGCGAACAGTTAGACTCAGTAAGAAGTCATACAGCGATACTTAAATACAAAATACTGTATAGATATTTTGCTACTAACCCGTATTCCTGGAACTACTAACCTGCATTACCAGTTTGTATTATTACGTTAATACATTATTTTCATATATTCATTCCTGGCGTTTGTTATTTATTGGTACCGGATTTCATCCCGGAATCCACAACAAATAGTAAATGGAATTTCAAAGTATTGCCGCAGATTTTAGAAGAATGGAATTGAAGTAGATATTAGAAAGAACGGAAACCCAATCATAAACAGGGCAAAAAAAAAATGGATAAACCTCTGCATCTATTATAAAGACAGCGGATCTATCAACTCCTAATGAGAAAAATAAATACATAAAATGTAAATAAATTTTCGGGGACCATGCAGAAATACTGAATTTACAATCTACATGGTTGAGCATAAAAAATGATATTATTATTATTATTATTGTATGAGATGATTCATATTTTGGTTGGCTTCCAAAAATATAAAGATGATTAAATAATGGATAAAAGATTATGAGTTCCTCAGAAATGTGTGTCTTCCTAGATAATAGGTATAGGTGCAGATTCTATTTTGAATTGCCTCTGGGAAAGTTCCAACAATAAGAAGCAATATATTTATATGAAATATCAGGTCTTATGACATGGAATGTTTGTTCAGGTTTAAAAAAGAAAATTATGAAAGGCGTAACTTTAGACGGATTGAAAGAAAGATACGACAATAATGTACAATATTAATTTATGGATATAAAACATGACAATTATTAAAAAAAAAATGTTCAATTTTTTTAGACTGATTCGAGAATTAACTACAATATAAAGATACAGATCAGAAAAAATATAGTTCATTTGCATATATTTCAGATCGAAAAAAGAATGATTTATTTTGATAAAAAAATAGAGACTACACAAAACAGAATACATGAGGTTTTATGTATACTATTTACATTATTCGGACTATTGTTCTCATCTTCGTCTTTGTCGCCATATTTATTACAACGTTTCGGCCCATCAGTATCTGTCTATATTTCATATTTGATATATTATGTACACTATTTACATTATTCGGACTATTGACTCATTTTTGACTCATTTTTGCCGCCATATTTATTACGTTTCGCCATATTCATGAATGCTCCGGCCATCTTCAGTTATCACTTATCTCCTCTGAAAGTTCTCCACTGCCTTAACCGGGTATTGAACTCACACCCTTTGAGTCCTGTCACTAGATCTAAACAACGCCTTTAGGACATCTGTGTATGCATTTATGGGTATTATAAACCTAATGTCTTCAGCAATCAATTTACATTGCTCGTATTGCAATTTTTGCTGTTAATCATGTTTTTACCAGAGCTCATAAATAAACTTGCGTATCAGAATAAAATGAGTCTCTCTCTCTCTCACTCTCTCTCTTTCTCTCTCTCACACACACACACACAACTTTCTGGCCTAAAACAAAATTATGTTTCGTTTAATTTTGGATTATCTTTAGGAATATGCCACTATAAACTAAAATATTCATTTTAGAATTAGGAAAAGATTAGTCTCAGATATACGTATATTTGATTGTAATGGCAAGTATACTGATTTAATTTTGCAGAGCTTTTTTCTCCTGCAACGCCAATATTAATCTTTTCAAACGTTAGTTTTATCTGTTATCTTCCACACCTATCTATATAAACTGTGTCTCTTCCTTTCAAACTCACTGCCTGGAGTGTCCCCCCACCCCAAGGGGCCATGTACAGGGTGAACCTCACTGTAAAAAAATCGTTTCTACTCTCCATAGATTATAAAACAGTCCCCACGTTCGTGTGGATGACAAATGACTTTCTCACCTGCAACCCATTTCTCTCAGACAGGATGCCGCAAACCTCTTACTGCTTTATCGCTATTTACATGGAAAGTGTTCGGGTGTACTGCGTTCCTTAGTTCCACCACTTCTAAACTTCACGCGTAGGGCCCGCCATGTAACTCACATTGTAGCAAAACACCCTCATTCTCTCCGTATTTCGTTGTAACTTCCACCCGAGAAACTTCATCCTATGAATTAATGGCACTGTCTACCAAGAAGATGTTTCCCCGATCACTACTGTCTTAACCTCTTCGAGTCTAGGCATAACCATTATCTTCCTCGCCTATCGGCATAACTTCATACTCAGTAAATCTCTACCTCGAGTGGCTCGCGGTTCTTGTATACTGTCAGACAAACAAAAACTAAAGATTTTTTTTTCAAAAGTTGTTACTATAAAAGCGTGCATTAAAAATAAGATTGTCTCATATGCACATGTCCCATTGCGAAAGGAAAATGCATTTCTATCAATTTTAGACATTTTCCCCATATTAATCTATCTTAATTTTGTGGATGAGATCACAGTGAGGTTCTTTGGCAGGCGTATGTTTGAGAGCAAAACAAATTATCTAGCTCTTGAATGTGAAGAGTTTCTAATGAAAGAAGCAACAACAAATGACTATAAATTCTTTGATATTTTTTTTTCTTTTGTGATTGTCAAAGTTTCCTTCTCAGAAAAGAAAAATTTCCCTTCATTATTTTTGTTGGTCCTAAAAAAGATAAGAAAGAAAACTATTTAAATAACAGAAAAGGATCTTTTTCTTTTAACTGGTTCTTGAAAAAATGGTAACATGATTTTATGACATGCAAAGGAAGGAAGTCACGGAAAATAAAAACATTTCTGTTTACACGCCAGGGAAATTTATCTCGCAATCTCTCTCTCATTAACTTTTCGATCTCTCTCTCTGCACAGACACACGCACACACATACACAAACACGCACACACACACACATATACATATATATGTAAAGAAATGAAGCCGATGCCTCTCTCTCTCTCTCTCTTTCTTTTATATATACATACACATATATGAGTATAAAAATAATGTAAATTCATATCCATATATCTGGAATAATATCAACCGTTGTGAATTATCCAAAATGAAGTATGTTTGTTCAGAAATATATATATATATATATACTCACCCACTCACACACACACACGCAGGCAAAACATGCACACACACACACACACACATATATATATATATATATATATATATATATATATATATATATATATATATATATGTATATATGCGTGTGTGTTTGTGTGTATGCATCTGAGTGGATAAATGTATAGACGTATAAAAACCTTTTTCGGTTAATATATACTTACTTATTTATGTGTATATATATATCCGTGTGTATAGGTATGTAGGCGGTGTATGGGCATGTGTGCATAAATTTATCGATATATTAAAATACAATTTGTCTAACAAAGTTTTGAGAAACAAACATAAGTTTATACTTGACTGTCCTTAAATGAATCCTAAATATATATATATATATATATATATAAACATCTAAATTACTACTTATGTCCGCACACACACATACAATCGCGCACACACACACTCCCCCCTATATATATATATATATATATATATATATATATATATATATATATATATATCTTGTGGACTGAGTGATTGCATTTTCTTATGAATTCTTAGATATGCATTACTGTGGCGAAAGTCATGGGATTGCAATCATTGCTGTTTTTAATGAAACTGACTTTTGTTTTGAATATATTCTTATTAATAAAAAAATAGAACTTGTCCTGGATATTTCCCATCTGACACAAGCTTAGACGAAAATATAATCACATACATTATATATTTGTATATAATTGGTATGTATGTAGATATCTAGAAGCCGACACACAATAACACAATAAATGCCTAGATGTTTTTCTACATATTCCTGATCATGGAAACTATATATATATATATATATATATATATATATATATATTGAGACATTTTTATGTTTATATGTTCTTTTTATAGATACAATTATTTAAGTAAATGCTCTGTTTATATTAAACAGTATTAACAACATTTATCGGCCTGAATCGGTTAGCAAGGTCGATTTTACTGCTTTTAAACCACAATTCCGAAACGCTCCTCTATGGCTCAATCGGTAAAAGCATGTCAGGCTATATGACGGTTCCGTATAGGATACAGGTTCGATTCGATATTTTCTATGAAATTTGTCGGGCATTCAGGCCGTTAAATGTTGTTAATACTGTTTATTGTAAACAGTGCATAAAATAATTGTCGGACTTTGTCCATTTCATAATATATATCTGTGTGTATATATATATATATATATATATATATATATATATATATATATATATATATATATATCGTAATTTCATCAATTGGAATATATATGCAGCTGAAGATATTTTGGTGAGGATTTGACCGAACTGTTAGCGAAAAACACAGAAACTGACATGAATAAATACTGCCGAGTATGCAATTTCTCCATTTTCTGTAAATCCTAATGAATCCCTTTGCAAAAAAGACACGAATCTGTTAGTGACAACGCCTATATTGAAATAGTAAAACAGTTGTGGATCTTTCGTCCTATTAAAGCAATCATTTTGAGGTTTCCATTCTTCTTCATGTACTGTGTGATCTCAGGGTCTTGGCGATCATGGCTCTCCACAATTTCCTCTCCTTTGTAACACTTGATAAATTTTGTCGTTTTCTTGTTTCTCTTCAACCCTGTGTTCTTTTCCTTTGTCCCTTTTACCTTTAATTTGTCTTCTGAGTATCAGATTTTCCAAGCCTTCTTTCCTCATAATGTCTCGTAGAAATTTCACCTGTCTCTTTCTGGTGTTAAGTATAAATTTCCTTTTTGTTTTCATTTCATTAGATGATATTTCCTGCATCGTTTCTTTCTACATGTGGATGACGATATTCACGATTGACATTGTTCAGAGTATCATCCTCATCTTTGTTGCCATATTATAATAATGTATCGGTCATTGTACACTTTGGCCTTTTTCAGGTGGTTGGAATGTCGAACTGAACCCTTTATTTCGCTAGTGCCACGTGCCATGTGTAATGAATATCAGTTATCAGTTATCTGTTAATTTCACTCTCCAAGTTCTCCACCGCCTTAAGCAGGTATTGAACTCACATTCTTTGGTTCCTCTCACTGGATCTAACTAACGCCTTTATCCACTGTACTTCTGTCGTTGAAGTCATCTGTGTATGGTTTTCTGGGTATTGTAAAACTAATGTCTTCTTGATACCTCATCTCAGAAATATAGACAGATGACGATATTATGTGCGTATTTTAGATACGTATGGAATTTGGTTGGTTTTCGGCAACTAACCTCATCGTCAACAAGAACAACTCATCTTTAAAGTCCAAATAAAAGAAGATCAATATTCTTTGAGAATTTACATGCCTCTTAAGCAGCTGTCTTTCTGATCAAATCAAACTCATGAACAATTATATTGGACATGTCACTACATACTTTTCAAGAAGTTTTACTTTACATCACTCAGCCTTATAGCTGAACTGGGACCTATTTAAACACCCGGGCAGATATCAAACAAACAAAAAACAAAACAAAACAAAAAATTAAAAACAAAAACTTGGAAAAAATCCTATCACTATAAATACGCATATATAAAATTCTACACATTCTGTAAAAAAAAAAAATGATAATAGACATGAAAATAACCCTAAGCACTCAGATATATAGAACATTTGGACAGTTTTTATGCCGAAAAGAAATATTTAATAAAAAGCTTAATCGCAGTATTTTGCCAGTAGTCTTTAATGAAACCTGTATAAAAATGGGGTTGGTACCGAAATACATAATTATATCGATACCAGATTTTCTTTTTTTTTTTTGCAAATCGCTGAGGCGTGTTGAATTCTTCACATTATTTAACATTGTCGAAAGTTATCGTCAACATTTTTGCCGTAATATAAATATTCTAGGTTTTTTTCAAATTCGCAAAAAAAAAAAAGATGAAATTCGAATAAGCTGACTTGTTTTGAAAAATACTTTGACAAAAACACTGCTTCGGGGTTTAATAATTTCTTTAATTTAATTTAATTTTATAGGAATTCATGGTAGAAATTTTTAAAGAAGATTCCTTTTTTTTTACTTTTTAACAGTAAAGAATAAGTTCTTAGGATTTCTAACTCTTGAGCATGCAACATACAACTGGCCATGCATCTTTCTGGAGTCAAATTTCAACTTTTTAAAACGTTTTGTTTTGTCAATTATATTGCCGAAATTGCAACCGGTTAAGGAAAAAAAAGTGGCTTAGAAAACTTATATATATATATATATATATATATATATATATATATATATATATATATATATATATATATATATACCAGGAGTAACAGCGAAACTGTCCAAATCACGTAACTAAATATATATCCATCCCACAAAAAATATCTAATATCTACCAAACCACTAAACTAATTGAGTTTCTTTTTTCCAGGGTTTCAGATAAGATATTTAGCCATCTTGACACCACTTGTCGTAAGAACTACTGAAAAAAGGCCTTTCAGTTATTCAGCTAGTAAGAGAACACTTTAAAAACTTTTTGTGTCAGCCCCACTGTCTTCTAAAATGAGCAATGGTGGAGGAAAAATATCATTCAGGCTTTTATTAAGGGTACCAACATTCATACTCTGGTTGCGATCATCAATGTTCCTTCAAGAATCATCAAGAGAACGGCGAATATGTTTAAAAAAAACGGTACAGTAGAGAGGACAACTGGATCAGGAGATTGCAACAGAAAGAGGCATCATCATTTCAAGTTACAGCTAAAGAGCTCAATTAGAAAAGATCCAACCCAATTCATAAAACGTTTGACATATGAGAATGGAGTTTCAGTTATGACAGTGCTAAGAGCAGTGAAAAAAGATTGAAAATGAAATCGTATATGAAACCTGTGAGGCACATTGTTACACCAGAAAATCAGAAGGTTATAAAGGGCGAAGATCATATTGAATAAGTTTGAAAATGATTTTGGAATTATATATATATATATATATATATATATATATATATATATATATATATATATATATATAGAGGAAAGAGAGAGAGAGAGAGAGAGAGAGAGAGAGAAATGTGAACTTAATTTCAATTCTTTAAGTGCTTCCGATACTTAACTATGATTAATTAGCGATGAATGGCATGTGATCGATTTCATCAAGATTCTTCTGTTAAGATTGGAGAGTAATTATACATTTTTATTGCTCAAAATGGAGCCAAGTAGTGTTATAGAAATCTCGAAAAATTCCAGTAAGACATCTTTAATAATTTCTAATGTGAGAATTATACATTTTTTGTTGTTACACCCAGTATATATATATATATATATATATATATATATATATATATATATATATATATATATATATATATATATAAGTAAAAAAAGAAAGAACAGTAATATATGTAATCTGGTGTCCTTATTGATATTTTTATTTTTTACAAAATAGTGCTCAATGTAAATTTACACAGCATTAATATTATAAATTAACTGATTTAAAATATGTTTTTCGCTACACAGTCATAACCATGTTTCAAAAATGGAAGCTAAAAACTTTAATTTTAAAACTTTAATTAAAAATTAATTTAAATTTATTTAAAATTAATTTAAATTTAATTAAAAACATTAAATGTTTAAATTAATTTAAATTTAATTAAAACATTAAATGTTTTAATTATTTATTTTAATTTTTTAATTTAATTACAAAATTAAGTTTTTAGCTTTCATTTTTGAAACAAGGTTATTACTGTGTAGCGAAAAAACCATATTTTAAAACAGTCAATTTTATATATATATATATATATATATATATATATATATATATATATATATATATATATATATATATATATATAGTTTCCATGATCAGGAATATGTAGAAAACATCTAGGCATTTATTTTGTTATTGTGTGTCGGCTTTAGATATCTACATACATACCAATTATATACAAATATATAATGTATGTGATTATATTTTCGTCTAAGCTTGTGTCAGATGGGAAATATCCAGGACAAGTTCTATTTTTTTATTAATAAGAATATATTCAAAACAAAAGTCAGTTTCATTAAAAACAGCAATGATTGCAATCCCATGACTTTCGCCACAGTAATGCATATCTATGAATTCATAAGAAAATGCAATCACTCAGTCCACAAGATATATATATTGAGCCATGTATAGTATAGCACGTTGTTTATATAGAAAGTCACATTTATTCGTAGAGTTCTGATATATTATTTATAGCAACTTATAAATCCCAGTCCTCTGACAAAAGTCATCAGTAGTGGGGTATTTATACAGATCGATATCAGGATTTATATTTTATCTTTCTCTCGGTGAGTTGGATTACAGAAATGCCTCAATCTCCAGATCCTTAACTTTCTCATGCGCACACATTTAGTTCCTAATAAGATAATATTTATTGTTAGGGCTGCACGTGTTCAAGACCGCTGGTTCGATCCCGGGTAAAAGGCATAATTTGTCAGTTAAGACTGCTGATTTCCCAGCTGGGTAGAAGACTGTTTAAAAGTAGAATCTGCCGTACAAACAGGTGTATCCATTAAATTACACGTTTATAATAATCAAACTTACATGGGCATAAAACAATATATTAACTTTTCAGAAATCCTTCTTTTATACACGCTTCAAATTTATTTCATGTTTAAATATCATTTGTTATTCATCGTGTATGTCCTTCTTCTTCTATGTTGCTTCAAGTCGTGGGCGATTATGGCTTTCCTGTCTAATGTTTCATTTATTATTTTTTGTCTTTTTGTTATCCCCCTTATTATCTGTTCTATCAATAATTTACACAAGTTTGTTTGGTAGGTTATGCACGGCTTTCCTCTGTATCTATTGACTTCAATATGCTCTGTGAGTGACAGATTCACTAAGCCTTCTTTCCTCATTATGTGACCTAGAAATCTGAACTATCTTATATATATATTAAATATAACTGTCATTTTTTATTCCACTTCTTCGTTGCTCGCATATTCAGTTTATAGTATTCCCAGCATCATTCTGTAGAAACACATTTCAGTAACTGCATTTCTCTTCTTCATTTGCCATGAGACTGTCCAGCATTCTTTGCCAGATATAACGACTGATATCACATAGAAGTTCAGTCCTCATTTCTTTGCTTCTAACGAGATTTTCCTGTTTCTAAATAATTTTCTTAGATTTTGGAAAGTATCTTTTTTTCTATCCTAATGCGCACTATTTGAAACACTTCCCAGATATTTAAATTGTACTTGTTTGGTTTTGGCATCGCCGATTTTTAATTTACATTTGGTGCTCATCCTTTTACGAACTACCATGCATTCTGTCTTCTTGTAATTGATAGTCCTTTCTTCACGCTTTCCTTCACTTTTTTCTGTACGAATTCTTGTAGTTTTCTTTGTATGTATTTTTTTTTATCAACACAGTGTCAAGGACATATCTTAGCTTGTTAAGATTGTGGTCACCAATAATGAATCCTGGTAAGACTTCATCCTTGTCTTTCACCCATTTATATTGTTGTATAATTACAGAATTCATTTTCGATCCGTTTATTCTTAGTATAGATTGTGGTTTATTCTAATATCCTTCCTAAATGTGTTAAGGTACCTAGCAGTTTCAAAATTTCTTTGTGGCGTACTTCATCAAAAGCTTTTGCATAATCTATAAATTACTTGAAGATATTCATCAACATAAACAACTTATATTTCGAATGTGTAAATAGAAGGAAAATAATATTATCAAGATGTTGGCTTTGGACACTTAACGCATATGTTAAACAAAAGATCAAGAAGGAAATCACATTATTAATTTTAAGAACGATAACAATTATTGGAATAAAGTCCCCTGTGAAAAGCATTTATTAATATTTAAAACAAACTTATATATACTGAAGGAAGTAGCAGTTTGAATGAGACGTTAAAACCTACGTTTCAGCCTATGTTAAATAATAGTTTAGTAGACTATTATTCTTAAGGGGAAGTGTGTATCTGCTCTGACATCCTGAGGTTAACCTTAGGAATAAGATACAAGACAAAATAAGGAAGTCAATTTTGATTGGCAGAACTAGCGTGGGAATGATACGTAGAGAAAGGTTTTTCAATGAGTTTTTTTTTTAAACGTCGAACAATGTAGATGTTGAAGATGTTAATAAAATCCTTAAGTTTAAAATTCAATGTGTTCATGTTTTTATGTTTTTTTTTTTTACTCAAAACAACTAGCGATCAGCGGTAGTGAAAGAAGAATGCGACTTTATTATCAAATTGGCGCAGTGAACAAACCTACTACCATGAGAAGGCTATGCAACACATTACAGAGCAGAATGATTCCTTAATGATCAGATCTCTTAGAAATAATTATAGGAAACTGCTAGAGGCATATATATATATATATATATATATATATATATATATATATATATATATATATTAAATAAAGTGGACGTCATACTTAAGGCACCTTTCGGTCAACGATTTTTCAAAGATATTCGTTGGAAATATTGGATATAAATGAATACAAAGACACTTAATGAAGTAAATGAGGAGGGAAAGGTGGAACTTGAGTAAAAGACAAATTTGAATTATATAAATTTAACTTGAACGAGGGGGGATGTAAATAAATAGTTCCACAAGAGTATATAAAATAGAAAAAGGGGGAACTCACAGACCCTCCCAAAGATGTAAGGAACGTAAAAAGTGTTCCTTCTGTCTGCAGAGAATGGGTTGCTGACACTTAATATAGACGGCTTCAGAAACTCGAAGATGGTGTGTTGATCGAGCGCTCTGTAAAATCGAAAATCACGTGTCTTCGTACTCAGTGGCACCAGCATGATTGTCCAGCAAATGTTGACCAATTGCAGACTCATGGACTGACTGAGTTGTTCTTCTTATAGGCTGACTGGGACTGCCTGAACGCACAAAAGCAGGAACATGCTGCGCCACCCGCGTCTCCAACCTTAGATTGGTACGTCCTATGTATACCGCGCCACAACGGCATTTAAATTTATAAACGTCTAAATTTTTATGAAAATGGGACAACCAACTTTAGAAAAGGAAGGAAACAGGGTTCTAGTATGAAAAACCGTGCACAACTTAACAGCATTGTGTGTGTGTGTGCGCGCGCGTGTGTGTGTGTGTATTTCTTTGTGTGCCTGTATGCATATGTTTATGCGCATGTGTGTTTTTGTGCATGCCTGTATAAGTTTGTGTGTGTATACATGTATACGTTTACATTTGTGTATATATATATGTTAGGGATTGTATGTATATTTTTGCGCGTATGTATGTGTTGTGCATGTGTATATATGCTTGTATGTACGTATTGTATATATATATATATATATATATATAAGTTATGAAGAATTTGGTAAACCGAATTGGTAAATCCAAGGAGGATGAAATCCTGAGAGCTCAATGTGAAGAACAGAGGTAATATTTAATGAACAACAGACCACTTTAAGGTACCATTACAATAATTTATTTCACCAAAATCCTTTATAAAGGATTTCGGATCATCAGGTAACACTTCCAACAATGAAATGAGAGGTAAAATGTGATTAGAAATTGATGGGTAGTGTAATTTTTGTAATTAAACAGGGAGGGTGAAGGTGGCGGTTAAAGAGACAATACAAAATATAGTGAGGGTTAAATTTACATCTCTCTTAAATAAGCCTTAAATTGGGGTAGGAGGAGTGACCTAACCTTAACCTATTTATGTGGTAAAAGAAAAAGGAAGTGATATATAGGAATACTGAGGAAAGGAAATAAAGTAAAGGAAAAAAAAAGCAAACGTATCCAAAAAAAAAAAGAAAAAAAGTGGAAAAAAAAAAGCAAACGTATCCAAAAGAGTTTTATTGCAAAGAGGGGGGGGAGATGGAGAAAAAAAGGGAATCGAAAAAGTTAAAAGGGGAAAAAAGTCCCAGACGTATTCAAAAAGGTTTTATGGCAAAGAGAGGGGGAGAGAAAAAAGGGGAAAAGGTGATTCAAAAAAATCGAAAGAGAGAAAGTGAAAAAAGGGAAAAAGGCCCAGACGTATTCAAAAAAAAAGGAAAGTGAATTTAAAAAGGGGAAAAAGGCCCAGACGTATTCAAAAAAAGGTTTTAATGCAAAGAGAGAGGGGGAGAGGAAAGTGAATCGAAAGAGATAAAAAGGGGAAAAAGGCCCAGACGTATTCAAAAAAAGGTTTTATGGCAAAGAGAGAGGGGGAGAGGAAAGTGAATCGAAAGAGAGAAAAAGGGGAAAAAGGCCCAGACGTATTCAAAAAAAGGTTTTAATGCAAAGAGAAGGGGGAGAAAGAGAATCGAAAAAGAAAAAGGGGAAAAAAGACGTATTCAAAAAAGGTTTTATGGCAAAGAGAGAGGGGAGAGGAAAGTGAATCGAAAGAGAGAAAAGGGGAAAAAGGCCCAGACGTAAAAAAAGGTTTTATGGCAAAGGGGAGAGAGGGGAGAGGAAAGTGAATCAAAAAGGTTTTAAAGAGAGAAAAGGGGATAAAAAAAAGGCCCAGACGTATTCAAAAAAAAAAGGTTTTATGGCAAAGAGAGAGGGGAGAGAAAAAAGTGAATCGAAAGAGATAAAAAAGGGAAAAAGGCCCAGACGTATTCAAAAAAAAAGGTTTTATGCAAAGAGAGAGGGGGAGAGGAAAGTGAATCGAAAAGAGAAAAAAGGGAAAAAGGCCCAGACGTATTCAAAAAAAGGTTTAATGCAAAAGAGAGGGGGAGGAAAGTGAAAAAAGGCCCAGATTCAAAAAAAAGGTTTTATGGCAAAGAGAGAGGGGAGAGGAAAGTGAATCGAAAGAGAGAAAAAAAAAAGGTTTTATTCAAAAAAGGTTTTATGGCAAAGAGAGGGGGGAGGAAAGTGAATAAAAAGGGGAAAAAGAGATTCAAAAAAAGGAAAAAAGGCCCAGACGTATTCAAAAAAGGGTTTAATGCAAAAAGAGGGGGGAGGAAAAGGAATCGAAAGAGAGGAAAAGGTGAAAAAAAAGGTTTTATGGCAAAAGAGAGAAAAGTGAATCGAAAGAGATAAAAAGGGGAAAAAGGCCCAGACGTATTCAAAAAAAAAAGGTTTTATGGCAAAAAAAGAGGAAGTGAATCGAAAAGATAAAAAAGGAAAAAAAGAAAAAGGTTTATAGAAAAAGGGAAAAGGGAAAAAGGCCCAGACGTATTCAAAAAAAAGGTTTTATGGCAAAGAGAGAGGGGGAGAGGAAAGTGAATCGAAAAGAGAAAAAGGGAAAAAGGCCCAGACGTATTCAAAAAAAGGGGCAAAAGAGAGGGGGAGAGGAAAGTGAATCGAAAGAGAGAAAAAGGGGAAAAAGGCCCAGACGTATTCAAAAAAAGGTTTTATGGCAAAGAGAGAGGGGGAGAGGAAAGTGAATCGAAAGAGAGAAAAAGGGGAAAAAGGCCCAGACGTATTCAAAAAAAGGTTTTATGGCAAAGAGAGAGGGGGAGAGGAAAGTGAATCGAAAGAGAAAAAAGGTATTTTTATGGCAAAAGAGAGGGGGGGGAGAGGAAAGAAAAGGAACGTATTCAAAAAAGATGGCAAAAAAAGGGGAAAAAAGGCCCAGAAAAACGTATTCAAAAAAAGGTTTTAATGAATCGAAAAGAGATAAAAAAAGGAAAAAGGCCCAGACGGAGGGGGAGAGGAAAGTGAATCGAAAAGAGAAAAAGGCCCAGAAAAAAAAAGGTTTTATGGCAAAGAGAGAGGGGGAGAGGAAAGTGAATCGAAAGAGAAAAAAAAAAAGGCCCAGACGTATCAAAAAAAAAAAGGAGAGAGGGAGAGGAAAGTGAATCGAAAGAGATAAAAAAAAAAAAAAAAGGCCCAGACGGGGAGAGGAAAGTGAATCGAAAGAGAGAAAAGGGTAAAAGGCCCAGACGTATTCAAAAAAAAAAAGGTTTTAATGCAAAGAGAGGGGGAGAGGAAAGTGAATCGAAAGAGAGAAAAAGGGGAAAAAGGCCCAGACGTATTCAAAAAAGGTTTTAATGCAAAGAGAGAGGAGAGGAAAGTGAATCGAAGAAAAAAAAGGGAAAAAAGGGACGTATTCAAAAAAAAAAAAAGACAGACGTATTCAAAAAAAGGTTTTATGGCAAAAGAGGGGAGAGGAAGTGGGAGATAAAAGGGAAAAAAAGACAGACATATTCAAAAATTTTTTAAAGCAAAGAGGAGGGGGGAGGAAAGTGAATCAAAAAGAAGTTGTAATTTTGTTTTAACAAAATTATGTAAAAGATAGATTACAATGTTTGATAGAAAATTAGGTGTCTAAAAATTGGAAGAAATTAAATTCAGTATTTAATTTTTTAATTAACTAGTTTAGGATTTAGTACAAGTTAACTACTATTGTAATAAATATATTTATCGAGAACATATTAAAGAAATATTTAAAATTGCAATAGTTCATTTACCCGACACATTGTGATTCACAATATAGGAAGAAAACTACGGTAACAATGAATTCATCTATATTAATATCTAAAATAATTTGTGAATGCAATTTTTATTTATTTTTATATTGGTAAGTTTAATTAAGGTTTAGGTTTCATTATTTAATGATATTAGAGGGTAATATTAAAGATTTTGTTTTTTCTTATATATCTCTCACAAATCTATTTCTATAAATTTATACATACCTACTCACATTAATAAGTACAAATACACACATTGACACACATGTAACAATATACACAAAATATCATTCATCTTCACACATAAATTATATATACATTTCATAATCATATTTAAATATTTTAAATTTATTTAGATTTAATTTTGATTCCATAACTATGGAATCAAAATTAAATCTAAATAAATTTAAGTTTAAAATTCGGGTAATTTTTGAAGTGTTACATATTATTAAAGGAAATTTGCTAATATTGTTATTACTAGTTAAATAATGGTAAATTTAAATTTAAATTATCATTTTTAAAAAGAAAATCCCTTCAGAAGATAAAAATATATTCAACAAACCTAATTATAGAGCATTACAAGATAAGGGGATATTAAATATTAAGAATATTAAATTTAAACGCCATTATAATGATCTCAAACTTCTACTTAAAATCAAATCATGCAACCCCCCCAAAAAAAAACCTATATATATATATAAATAAATACATGTACACATATATATCCCCACATATATACATACAATTACATATATATCCACATACATGTACAAATACATATCTATACATGTAAATCCACACACATGTAGAATTTACACACTTATATATACATACATATAACGATACCTTGCACAAAAATTAATGTCAGTATTCAAATATGCCCTCCACTAGTATATTCATATTCGCATATACACACATACATATATATATGTATATATACACCTATACATATACACCCATACTTCCATACACATGTGCCCACAAATTAAAAAATAATACATATATTAATATAAACACTCTTATCTATAATGTTCATACATATATATATATATATATAAATAGGTTCACATATAACAAAGTCTAAGTTCAACAACGCACATATCAAAGATTACAGTGTTCATGTGTTCATGCATTCATTTCAAAAAACAAAATTAATATTTTCTTTTTTTATATGGTTGTATCTACACATACTTTGTTAAGATGAGGTGGTTTCTATGTCTACATTTACATATCAACTCGTTATGTAAACTTTAACTATGGAATCAAAATTAAATCTAAATAAATTTAAAATATTTAAATATAGATTATGATTATGAAATGTATATATAATTTATGTGTGAAGATAAATGATATTTTGTGTATATTGTTACATGTGTGTCTCTGTGTGTATTTGTACTTATTAATGTGAGTATGTATGTATAAATTTATAGAAATAGATTTGTGAGAGATATATAAGAAAAAACAAAATCTTTAATATTACCCTCTAATACCATTAAATAATGAAACCTAAACGTTAATTAAACTTACCAATATAACAATAAATAAAAATGGCATTCACAAATTATTTTAGATATTAATATAGATGAATTCATTGTTACCGTAGTTTTCTTCCTATATTGTGAATCACAATGTGTCGGGTAAATGAACTATTGCAATTTTAAATATTTCTTTAATATGTTCTCGATAAATATATTTATTACAATAGTAGTTAACTTGTACTAAATCCCTAAACTAGTTAATTAAAAAATTAAATACTGAATTTAATTTCTTCCAATTTTTTAGACACCTAATTTTCTATCAAACATTGTAATCTATCTTTTACATAATTTTGTTAAAACAAAATTACAACTTCTTTTGATTCACTTCCGTCTCCCCCTTCCTCTTTACCATAAAAATCTTTTGAATATGTCTGTCTTTTTTACCCCTTTTTATCTCTTTCGATTCACTTTCCTCTCCCCCTCTCTCTTTGCCATAAAACCTTTTTTTGAATACGTCTGGGCCTTTTTCCCCTTTTTCTCTCTTTCGATTCACTTCCCTCTCCCCCTCCCTCTTTGCAATAAAACCTTTTTTTGAATACGTCTGGCCTTTTTTCCCTTTTTTTTCTTTTCGATTCACTTCCCTCCCTCCCTCTTTGCAATAAAACCTTTTTTGAATACGTTTGCCTTTTTTTTTTTTCTTTTCGATTCACTTCCCTCTCCCCTCTCTTTTTCTTTTTGGATACGTTTGCTTTTTTTTTTCCACTTTTTCTTTCTCTTTCCTTTACTTTATTTCCTTTCCTCAGTATTCCTATATATCACTTATTTTTTCTTTTTACCACATAAATAGGTTAAAGTTAGGTCACTCCTCCTACCCCAATTTAAGGCTTATTTAAGAGAGATGTAAATTTAACCTCACTATATTTTGTATTGTCTCTTTAACCGCCACCTTCACCCTCCCTGTTTAATTACAAAATTACACTACCCATCAATTTCTAATCACATTTTTCCTCTCATTTCATTGTTGGAAGTGTTACCTGATGATCCGAAATCCTTTAAAAGGATTTTGGTGAAATAAATTATTGTAATGGTACCTTAAAGTGTCTGTTGTTCATTAAAAATATATATATATATATATATATATATATATATATATATATATATATATATGTATGTGTGTGTGTGTGTGTGTTGCTATGTACGTATATGTCTGTATATATAAGTTTGCGTGTATATCTGTATATGTTCATGTGTGTATATCTTAGTGTGAATGTATATGTTTGCATGTATATGTATATGTTTGTATGTATATATATATTTATAAGTTTGTGCATATGTGTGGGTGTGTTTATGTTTTTAAATGTCTATGTTGTATGTGTTTATGTATGTACCGTACATAGTCGCGTATCAGCCGACTTCTGAAGACCTAATTTTTAAGCTAAATTTAAGGATGTCGCATCATGCATATATAAAATTAGTGTATGTACTGTTGACCCTGGGTACGCTTTTGAACAATATATATATATATATATATATATATATATATATATATATATATATATATATACTGAAGTCAAATTTGCTTCAAAATTAGTTCTTCAAAACTCGCATGATACGTGAGTATATACGCCATGTGTTTGTGTGTCAGTCTGTCTGTATATTTTTGTGTCTGTATCCATATATACATTTGTCTGTGTGTATATATGTATATGTTTGTGTGTGAGTAATAAGTAGTAACTGTAATATCTGAAAGAAGACTGGATGTGGCCCTAGAAAACGTAGTAAAGGAAAGCAAGAAGAAAGGACTATGCATCAAATGTAAGAAAAGAGAATGTACGGTTGCCAGTAAGAGAAATGTCCCACGATAAGAGTTACAAACTGGGGACGGCAAAATCGAGCCATTACAACTAGTGAATTGGGAAAGCTAAAAAATATATTCAAAAATTTCATTGGGATGGCGAAAGATGCCTTCTATAAGCTAATCAAAATATTAAGTAACTGCGAGATTCTGGTAAAAAAATAAGAACTCTGAACTAGTATATACTATCAATCCTCTTATATAGCGGTGAATGCTGGACAAATAAGTGTTTTCTACACAATGATGCTGAGAATACCCTCGAGGGAGTATATAAACGGTAAGGACATATCAAGAAAATAGCAGAAAAAATAGACTATAGACCTTAAGATACCTAGTGTTAAAATAAATTTGCAATAGATGTACAAATAGATTAACATATAGTTTCACAACAGACTTGCAAATATATTTATATATAGATTTACAAATAGAATAACGTATAAATTAACAAAATATATACAACACTGACAAATAGTACAGTTAAATCATAAACAACTGATGATTGGGTGTTTCTTACAGTTTCGCTTTTTGTTGCAATTTGAATTGATATCGTCTAATTAAACCGCCGTAATTAAAAATAAAATTTAACGAGTAGGTGTACGTGGCTCTTGTCAATTAAGGACGTCTGGATTTTTTAAAGAAGGATGTCTATTTCCACAGCTATGCTTTTTTAAACAGATGGTATGTAGCACGAAATTGTTCTTAAAACAGGTTTTTGTTCCACAGACAACAGTAACAATCACAACCACGATATACCTTTTTAAGGGTACTTTGAAATATGAACTTAGGTAAAGCTTTTCGGAAATTAGCTCATTTTAAATGTTATTTTGCGTCTAAATGACTCTATAGATCAATCTAATTTCTTTTTATATAATTAATTCGAAACTGGCGTGATTAACATGGTGAAATTTAAAACGAAATTATTCTATATTAAATTAAATACTAAACACAGGGTACGGTGTGCTTAAGACCCAGCGGCGAGTTGCTATCTAGGGGTCTAGTGGTCCCTATTATATATTTCTATAAAAAAAATCAATAAGCCTGCTAGCAAATTGGATGTTAGTTTAGCATGTATGAAAGAGTCGCATTTAGTATGAAGTATCCGTCGAAGGCAGTTTCAAAGTAAACTCTCAGGAGTTCATATTCGCGATTAATAAAGTAAAGTTGTTAAGACATGTTCTGTATACATTAACTTGAACCAAAATAAAAATATCACAGTCACACGAAACCCACCTTTTCAGCTTAGAAAAAATGTACAAAAGCTTTAGAAATTCTTTCTTTGTCAAAAGAGATATATCTCTCGATCGACTGCTGCTAATATTCCCAAAAGAATCATCGGAGACAACATCGGAAATGCCGAGCAAGGTGATGTCTATACATCAGAAGTGTGTCTACAGTAAATAGAATTTGGTTATAATTATCCCATAATATATATAATATATTTAGGATTTTTTTCGGTATATATCCCATTGAAACTTGTCTATATAGAGAAATCTCAAGTCTCTTATGTTTAGTTTAAATGGTATTTTCTCTCTTTTCTTTCTATTTTTCTTTCTTTTTCTTTCTTTCTTTCTTTCTTTTTCTCTTTTTCTCTTTCTTGTCATTTGATTTAATTCTTCCTTTAATTTCTTTTTTCTTTTCTTTTGTTCTTCCTATCATTCTTGTTCTTTTTTCCCTTTCTTTCTTGTCTTTTTACTTCTTTCTTCGTTGCTGTCTTTCTTTTTTCTAGTTTCTATTTCTTTCCTGTTCTTTTACTTATTGCTTCCGTTTCTTTCTTTTTTCTTTTTTTTACTTTCTTTCTTTCAATTTCACGACAGAAACCGACTTTATAATGCTGTAAACATTTCACAGGCATGAAATAACGTCTAGAATAATTATGGAATTTTATTTAAGAGCTTTTGAATGTGTAAAACCCAATATGCCGAAATGAAAAGAAAATATTTTTAAAAGCTTCCATTATCCTAATTATTTTTATAAACGTACTGAAGCCCCAAAATCACAAAGACAAAATTAAATTTTAAGACAAACCAATGTCAATTACCTGTCAAAGTAATTTCCGTTTTGGGAAATCTATTGTAATATCATCATACCTACAAATGATACGTGAACATTAAATATGGATTTGGACGACACTAAATTCCCCCTTAGTCGTTAAATGCCAATGCATGATATCTGCTGGATTCTAAGAAAATATTATTCTTAAGGGATCAGCCATATTTCAATGACCCTGTAACAAATGCTTACCTTTAAGGATCGCTACAAAAGGCTTTCATATATTTCGTTCAATATTATAAGTATTTATAGAAAGGTGTACGTTGGTTTCTATTACCATAATTTTTCCCTATGCTTTTAATTACTTATACTAATGAAAAACATATAGTTTTGTTCCACTTTCACCCCTGAAGATGATGTTGAAAGAAAATCGAAAGTACTTGGGAAATGAAAATAAAAGCAATTTAAACAGCTATAGCACATTTCTCCCATACTTTAACATCAATACACGGTGTGAATATGAACGGATTTTATTAAATGTCTGTAATTTATTCAGTCAGACATTTCTAAATGAGAATTTGCTGCCTAAATACACAAATTTTAAATATATATATATATATATATTTAAATATATATATATATATATATATATGTATGTGTGTGTGTATAGTAATAACAATAAAGTTTCTTTTCCCTGTTATACTGATACATACTAATAATATTACATTTACTCCCTCTTGATGTAGAAAAATAAGTAGCATAAAAAGTTGCACTCTCAAATATAAAAGTGAATGTCCTGACTATTGCAAAACAGTCATTATACAAAATTTAATAAACCGTGGGAAAATTAACTCTTCCACGAAAAAAAATTCTAAACTGAATCAAAAAAATTTAAACAAACTCTCATCAATAAAGACTTTCCTAATTACAAGCTATTAGAAATATTACACTAAATCAAAAGGCACATGTTACATCCTCATATAACCTTAACCATATCAATCTGCTATGAGTCAGTTATGTGCCATTCGTGATAAACGCTTAGGCGATCATGTATCTTTCGATACATGACTGACGAGGCAGATTTTTCTCCCGCAGTAGGTTCCCATTTCTTTCTGCGGTAGACCAATTGCCATCCAAGTCTATAGAACCCGCCATGTCCTGCTATATACTCTGAGCTGGAGGAGAAAAAGAGGATTCATACTTTCCCAAGGGCATTAGCACGGAAGTGAAAGCAATGGATTAGACTGGAATTCAAACTCGGCTCTACCACAACTAAATGCATTCTACTACAAACAAGATGAAAATATAATAATCTTATAAGTACTAATATATTTCCGACTTATCCCAGTAATAATCAAAACTAATTATATACTATACTAAATTTATTACAACCAATTTAATCATCCACAATAACTCAATTAATATTTTGAAAAAGTCCAGCATTGTATATCAATTTAGATGTCAAAACAGTAAATACACATGTTGTCATCACTACAACAACATTATCAACAGGGTTTATCCTCCATATGCCGGTTAAAAACTCTATTGTACAACATTTAAATGCACTTTCCTGTCTACCTTCACATTATTACATCAATTTCTCGAGGCCCTATATATAAAGAACAAACAGCCAACACTAAATAAGTTTAGTTATGAGTATAGAAACAATGTTTTAAAATCTATATAATAGCAATGTTTGTAACAAATTTTAAAATACTTTTGAACAAAATAGATTATAATCATGCAGGTTAAGTTACACCGTTTAGATCAACAACATATAAAGACGCTATCGCTTCAAAAGTTAATTTTAAGAAAATTATAACATAACGCGTTCATATTTATTTACAAAAAATCAAAACTATCAATTACATTAAAGTTTTTGTCTTAGCCAGTTTTGTTAAAAATGAAAATCAACTATGACAATGACTAAAAGTATAGCCGAAAGCACCTGGATATAACGAATATTCGGACAATTTTTACATAATCTATGCGCAAAAAAGGAAAAATATATATATATGAAAACAGAAGAAAAATTAAATAAAATTCCCTGTCAGTCTTTTTTTTTTTGTTACCAAAACTTGTATAACACAATTAACGTCATTTACTTGCTGTTGAAATGAAAGTGAAAGAAAATATTCTCCAAGTTCTTTGCATTTATAAGTCATCATCAAGGAATATATATACAATTTGTCGGCCCAGTAACATTTTGAAATTGTGTGGTAACGCTAATAAGCTGAAATAATAAGAAATATATAACACGTAGATCCCATTATGGAATCTAGTGTTGTGTCATAAGCAAATTGTGACGTGTTCTTTATTCCTTCATTAATTCAATTAGATTATTTTGTGCCACTGTGGTCACCATACAACTCACAATTGTGGTTCATGTTGACATTAAAGGCAGAAAAATGTAATGGCTTACAGGTTTCTTTTGCATTGGGAATGTTGATGTTAACTCGTTCCTCCTCCAGAATTTAAAGAGGTAAAATTTACGAGGCAGCAGATGGTTTGAATTCAATGTCTTTATTCACCAAGAGTGACGATGCTATATGGAGACAGTGCTGCCCAGAGTTCATGGCCCTCCTCTCAGCCGTACTGATAAGGGGGTTATCTGTGGGTGTTGCGGGACATTTCTTAGTTTCGACAGTCAACCGCTTTTGAGTTTCTGCTCCGGATTTTCTGTTTGGCCTTAATTCCTTAGTATTTTTCGTGTTTTTTTTTTATATAACCGCGAAGCAGGGGAGGTTTCAAATCGTTTTTTATTGTATACATTTAAGGATGCGGGCCCTTAAATTGTGTTTTCAGTTATATAATATTATTGATAAATTATGGTTGTTTTTATTGTATGAGAATACCTTCAAGGATCATAAATCTGATTTAACTGCTTGATTTTGCTAATATTTTGGTATTATTTGTGAGTAGCTGAATAATGCTTAGTATGATGCTTATTAATGTGTTTTCTGGTGGCACTATGGTCCGATATGCAGCCGAGGGGAATCTGCGATAGTGTGGTTGTGGTATATCCTATGTAAAACGTTTTATGCTTTTTATTTACAGAGAAACATTCTCCGAGTGGGCAAGTATATTTTTAGACAACCTGAGTCTTGTATAAGGGGTTGGAATTTTGGGTTATATTATTTGTAATAACTAAGTTTTCAGTTTTTAATGTTTTTTAGTAAATAAGAAAGCTAATGTATTCAATTTTCATCAAGAGTTTTTATATATCTGTGCATGATGTTTTTTCCTTCTGTTTCGACTTTTTAAAACTGCATTTGATTTCGCATTATATGTTAATAGCATTATTGCCAATATTATATTTACGACTGTGTATTTTATGATTAAATTTGTTGTTGTTTAAATGAAATTTGATATGTTTGCCAGCTATATAATTAGTGTAACCATATTTGATGAGTGTTTGTTTTATATTATTTAATTCTTTAAGGAAAATTATTTTACCTGAGGAAATGAGTTAAACTCTTTATACGTTATTTATATAGACACAACTATTCAAGTGAAAGCCCTGTTTATAATAAACAGTATTAAGAATATTTACAGGCTTGAATATCCGAAAAATATCATAGAAAATATGCGTCGTCAGACAGAAATCGATACCTGTATCCTGCACAAAACAGTCATATAGCACGACGTGCCATACCAGTTTAGCTACGAAGGAATCGTCTGGTTAGCAACGTCGAATTACTGCTTTTAATATTTATATAATATATAGGTACACACACACACACACACACACATATATATATATATATATATATATATATATATATATATATATATATAACCCAATATAAAAAATCTAAAAATATACATTAAATTAAATTTATAGAGTAAATTCTTGGTTGAGGAACCTGACTACTATCAATCACTAATCTTTTAGCCCTATCTTTACCCAATTCTACTCTCTCACGTTCCTTCTACAGTAGTAAGTGCCGTCCGGTGTACTTTCTCCATTTGAAGGGAGAAGTTTTCATTCTGATGAGCTGAACAGATTGGTATTTACGAAGTAAAAAATATAAACGAAATGAATAATTAAAATCTCCGTCTTCTTATTACCATTATAATGCTCTGTAATTTACATTGAGGTCTCCCTGGATTTATATCCTCCTCGGAATTATCCTTCCACTCGCAGACTGGTGAAACGTATAATTATGATTATATATATATATATATATATATATATATATATATATATATATATATTTGTAGAGGAAACGGCCTGCGATGAGAGAGGGAAGTAACGATCTTTAAACACAGCTATATAACATTAAGTAAATTTTATTATTGAAAATTTTTTACTTTCAAGATGAAAGGAAAAAATTAGAAAGATCGCCTCGAAACAATGTTCAGCAAAAATAGTTTTGTTGTTTACAGCCCAACATAAATAACAGCATTAGTATGACAGAATACCATGAACATATCTATTTAACGAAAGAATCAAGTATTAAAGTTGTTTTATGAATGCATGTAATTTTTTAGCAGTCAACATTGGCTGACGCCAGTAAAGGGAAGCTTATAACTGCTACTAATATTTTTGTGGATATATTTCGTTTATATGTTTTACTTTACTTCAAAATCGCGAGATTATTGCAAGAAGTTATTCGATAAAATATGTGAAAGGCTCAGAGTAATTAATTATATGACTGCTGACAGTAACAAGTAGATATATAGATGATCCTCAAACACATATAATGCCATTTTTCACTATTTATCTTATCAAAACTGTTTGAATGAGAAATAATAGTGGTAAACTCATCCATAGAAACCATTTGTGAAAAATAAACAAAACAAAATAAAGGTTACGACATGAAACACTTTTACTCACGCTAATGTTAACTCTAAACATTTTCCTACAAGACGCTTGTCCAAAATTCTAAATATAGCTGCCGGCATACAAAATACGGCAGGTAATATTTAATCTCTTGAAAATTCCCGAAGTTTGGGGTATATCTTGAAAGAAAATAATCATATGATGCTGAGAATTCTTAACATGACGCATTCCCAAACACGACCAAAAGACCAATTTTCAGGAATCATTTCGGGCTCGGTCTTGGAAAAATTCAACACCTCTCTTATATACGGCATATCAGAGCATTTGTTATCGACGCGGGTAGCGGGTTTAGCGGGTCGAGTTCTGATTTCAACCGATTTCAGTATGTTCACTCTCACACAAATGACCATGAATGAATTGAATCTCTCTTTATTTTTACTCTTTTTTTGTAGTTAAATAGAAGTGTAGACTAGGTTCTCTAGCTTTCCGTCGAAAACAGTCTTGGAGAGGAGAGCAGTAATTCGAAATCATGAAAGGCCTACAGTTAGCAACACAGCGCCGTAAAAAGATACATGGAAATTAATTAATTGTACACGAGTTTCAGCTATTTCTTCATTACTTCTCTTTCTTAATGTCTTTTTTATTAAACTACATATCAATCTACACAAATCTTCCATCGGTTAGTCTTTCATATGGATCCGTTTCTTTGTTCATTTATTTTTTCATTTTATAAACACAGGTTGTTCATCCTTCTTCCTAATTTCCACGGGACATGTTTACACAGCAATATCAACGGTTTCATTTCCATATCTTCAAAACGTATGTCAACTGTCAAATCTTACAATTTACGACCAATGCGTGTCAAGTGACATTTCTATTCGCTGTGAAAGGATGCCACGGCCATTTTGGAAAAAGATATATCCTGAATGAACTTGATCTCATACCGCAGAAAACGCACAAAACTGAAGTGGATTCTTTTTATGTCAGTCGCCATTGAGTTGACAAATTGCGTGGCTCGTAAAAAGACAATATTTGGGAAGGAAATATTTTCTTTCAGTAGATGTAGTGAGCTCATATTTATTTTATATTCATATGCTTCTCTATCAATCAATGTCGGACACCTCACAGCGGTCTAGAAATTAAACTGACAATCATGACTTATATCTTCGTACACATATCTCTTATCAGTATATTCTAATCTATCTATCTATCTATTCATATTTCTGTTGATGTGCCTTACGAGGTTTCTTTTGTATATACAATTTATATTTTGAAAAACATTTTCCCGTTATATATATATATATATATATATATATATATATATATATATATATATATATATAGAGAGAGAGAGACTTAGAGGCAATAGTCTGTTTCATGCTAGACGAAATCGACAGGCCACCTGACGTTGGTCTGACGACTGCGTCTAGTATGAAACAGACTGTCGCCTCTGAGTGTTGACTTCAATGTTCACTTTTATATTTACACACGCTCTATCACTGATATTGAGCACGTTTCCCCATAAATATACAACACATTAAGAGTATATTTATTCATATATATATATATATATATATATATATATATATATATATATATATATACAATAAAGATGTTACATACGGACAAACAAGTATTCACGACAAAGATGCATTTTTGTTTCGATGCGAATGCATCTTGACAGATGACGAACAAAGATGTTTATAAACGATTCTATTTAAAAATACTACTTATGAAACATCAATTTCTTTTTTCATTATTCAATTTATAAAAAAAACATAAAAGGAAAAGAAATATATGAAGTATTAAACAGCACGTTTCTACCAAAGATTTATTCGATAAGCATAAAACTGTTTATTATAAAATCCTTAGCGATAATGGTTACAGATCATCTGAGATTAAGTATATAGAAAATTATAGTTATTCTAGGAAGAAGAACAGAAACAGGAAGGACGTTTGATATACATCTCCATTCAATAAATTAATTCGTACAAAATTGGGACATGAATTTTTAAACTTGATTGATAAGCATTTTCCTAAGAATAGACAATTAAGTCAAATCTTCAATCGTAAAATTAGTTATATTTGTACTAGAAATCTGGATAAAATTATTAACTTACGCAAGAATAAAACATAGAAACTTGATAAAGATAATAACTATAATCCAAGCAGAAATTCTAATATATCCCGTCTAACTGACTTATGTAATTGATGGAGTCCTGATCAATATCCATTATTAAACAAATGTTTAACGGAATCCATTGTATATATGTGTTCTGTTTCATCTATTGAAAACCCTGGAAATATTAAATTATATGTTGGTTCCACTAGGTATACCTTTGCAAATCGATATTATAATCATATATCTTCTTTTACTAATACTAGTAAGCACAATATGACTTCACTTTGTAAATATTTCTGGAAATTGAAACAAGAAAACAAAACACTTAAAGTTAAATGGAAGATCCTCAAACAAGCCAGAACTTGTAAATCTTTGAATGGGACTTGCTTTTTATGTCTCCAAGAAAAAATGTTTATTATTAAGCTTTTAAATAATAGTCCGTTGTTAAACCAAAGATTTGAAACTAGCGTTTTTTGAAGGCACTTTAAAGATCTTACATTACATTTTTGCTGATCCTTAACTTTATAATTCATTTTTTTCATATATTATTTTACATTCTTATATACATATCACTGATGTATTTACTGATCTATCTGAAATTAAAATTTGTACATATTTACTACTGGTAATAATATTAGATAAAAATAGATTTTATACCTATATTTATATTACGAGTTATATATTTTGTTAATAGTTTTAAAAAAATATACTACTATTTTATACATTATATGTCCTTGTATTTATTTTTTTTAAATCAGAATTTAAATTTTAATGTAATATTTTAAATAGTTTATTTTGCATGTCTAATATTTTTACTTCCTAAAAGGGTCTTTTATTTACATACTGCGTTTAATTCTATTAAATTATGTTTCTGCTTTATTTTTTATTAACGTTAAACTTCAAGAGAGTTTCAATGTAGCAATTATTTCCGGTTGAGTTTAAATTTTTCGGGAGTACTTGTTATCTTAATGTTAATGATCTTTCATTGGATGAATTGTTAACAACGCATATTGTCTTTCTTTCTTACTTCTTTCTCCTTTTTTACCCGTTTTGTTTTTATTATACATGTAGATCTTTCTCCCATTCCTTTTTCTATTCTATTTTTTTTTATTGTTTCTATTTTTTCTTTGAAGTGATGATGTGTTGTCATTTAATTTTTATTAATTCTTACATTTCTATTTCTTTTCTTCTCCTTTTTTCCTTTTATTGTCTTCTTACGCTTTTCTCTTTGCATTTACCAGTTTTCTTCTTCTTCTTCTTCTGATTATTATTATTATTATTATTATTATTTCTTTTCCTTTTATGGAAACCCTTTATATATTTCTTTTCCTTTTATGGAAACCCTTTATATATTTCTTTTCCTTTTATGGTGATTCTCTTTTGTTTGTTTTTTTAAATGAATAACGAAAAAAGAATGTGATACTTTATAAGTAGAATTTTTAACACAGAATCATTCTTTGTTCCTCACATGTAGAGAAGCATTCGCATCGAAACAAAAATGCATCTTTGTCGTGAGCATTGTTTGTCCGTATGTAACATTTTTATAATGAATAATTATTGCTCTACTCATGTTATTGAGCTTTCTTTTAAATTAATGCAATGCACGTTTGAATTTATATTCTTTTCGTTCTCGTTACATTTGAATATATATATATACGTGTGTGTATGTATGTGTGTATGTTTCTATCTATCTATGTCATAGGATGTAATAAAATAATTTCAATTAGAGCGCGATGGCAGGCTAGTTGAATGCTTAAATTCATGAATTCTGGAAACCAGCGAAAGCAGCTTATCGGAGCAGTAACCGTGAAAGTGTTTATAAAAAAGACAGAGGGAGGCAACGGTAGGTCTGTGAGAGAACGACTGCAGACGAGATGCCAGATCCGGACCAATTACATTGCATATCCATCTCTGGATTTTATCAAGGACCTTGAGACAAACAGAAGGGGATCCAGACCATATATGGCAGCAATGCTCCATGCAAGGGCGAATTGTTGATTTGTAGATTTGAAGGATTGACTCCGACGAGAAAAATTTCCTGGCGCGGCACAGGGAACCAATGTTCTTCAGATGTCCTAGATTTCAATGAAACTAACCTAAACTCTTTAATCTATATCGCTGAATTGTCTGTTTCTAGTTATATTACTTTCTATCGCCTCTCTCTGTCTTTTTTACAAATACTCTCATGGTAATTGCTCCGAGGAGATGCATTCGCTGGTTCCCAGGCTTCATGAATTCAAGCGCCCTACGAGGCTGGCATCCCACTCTCACCCTTTCATTGTCGAAACTATTAAATGTAGCCGTCTCTTCTAATCCAATAGCTTCATATCTCGCACCTCTCGCCTGTGGAACTCCCTTCCCTATTCCAGTTTCCCTGAGAGCTATAATCTCCAACTATTCAAATGTAATGTCAATCGACATCTCCACTTGCCTTGATCTATCCACTATCCTTCTCCTCATCCTTTCCTCTATCACTCCTATCTGATCTTGCTCCAAATCTTCTGTAACCCCTTGCGTCCTAGTGACTTCCCGCCTTGCTTGGGGTGAAACGCTTAAAAAAAAAAAAGAACCTAGTGCCCAAATACAGGCCGTCTGGACAGGTATTTGGGAAAATCTTACGAGTAGCGTAATGGGATATTAGTAAACATCGATGCAAACGATACAAGTTTATGGTTACCTTTCGAAAAACTAAACTTGCTTCGTTTGTATCGATGTTTACAAATAGTATTGGAATCTTCCTTGGTAGATCATAACACTTTTTTGCAGATAATAATAATCTAGTGAATCAAGTCTTACTAATTAACCCATAGAAAAGGTGCATTTATATTTTCCGTCTAAGTGAATATAACGAATCAAATTGAAATTAGAACTCGGTTCTCCGATTACAAATTCCGAGTCAGTATCCATTACACCACTCGTATCTAAGCTTACACCATGGGATATTTTCAAGCAGTCACTCATCTAGGTATTTACTAGGCTCAACGTTGATTAACTTCGGTGACAATACAGCAGCCGGCGCTTCAACGCTCAAAGTCAATAAGCCCTAATAACTGTTGAACCCTGACGAGTGGACGTAGTGATTTCTGGAGGGTTCTATAAGAAAGTCTGGAATCCGGCGGCTGAAGGTAACAACCATCAGTTCAGGGGCAAATTTGATATTTGTATTAATTATGTATCTATAAATATCTCTCTCTCTCTCTCTCTCTCTCTCTCTCTCTCTATATATATATATATATATATATATATATATATATTATAAATTGATTTATTTAAAATATGTTTTTTTCGCTACACAGTTCTAACCATGTTTCAAAAATGGAAGCTAAAAGCTACGAATTTAATTTTGTAATTAAATTAAAGACATTAGTTCCATTTCATCCTCAAGCGAATTTTGGAGTAAATTTTAAAATTACTGGGTTTTAAAGAAACAGCTAAAATCATAATTCACGTTTCAAAGTTTACAGATAAATCTACTTAAAAAAAAAACATATTTTAAATAAATCAATTTATAATATTAATGCTCTGTAAATTTACATTGAGGGCTATTTTGTAAAAATAAAAAATATCTATAAGAACACTGGATTATATATCTTACTGTTCTTTCTTTATATATATATATATATATATATATATATATATATATATATACTCACTCGACTCTCGGGTCAAATTCGACGTATGAGGGTCAATCAGATCAGTTCGCAGGAAACCGACAGCCCGATAATAACACATGAAATTTGATTATTGTGGTGAAGGTTTCGTGCAGGACCATCCACACTTTTGAAGGGCCGAATACAGAGACCTGGAGCCTTAAGTGCTATCGATTACTCCAATATGCCTTCTCTCGTTCTTCTCTCTCTCTCTCTCTCTCTATATATATATATATATATATATATATATATATATATATTGGCGTATGCGTGTTTTTTTATTTTATCGATTGCACAGTATAGTAGGGTCAGTTGGGCACCGTCTGTGAGAAAAAGGGCACAATGCGGTAATTCACTCCGTCAGAGATCTGGAAACTGCATACCGTACTACTTGACATTCGCGCTGGAAGCTCCAAGGCGAACATTTAAAAGTGTATGAGTGCCAATCTAAGGACAGTGCAGAGGATTCGGAAAGAGTTGGATGAGTCTTATGGTGATTACGAAGTTACAGTAGCTCGGAATACTCATTCGTTCTGATAAGGCAAGAACTCCCGAATTTGTTGGTGTGACATCAGGTAACTTGAGAAGTTTGTGCTGACCTGGCCAAGATGGTGGCTGCTGGAAGACGCTATGTCTGGGAACATGTCTCTTTACCAACCATGCTACACAAGCAGGAGAACGCAATCATGGCTGTCAGGCATTTTCTGCGACCACATCACCCCTTACATCTGGTCACGTAACTCTCTAGACTGCAACCCACATGATTATTCTATGCGGGGCGCAGTTGAGCGAGAGACCAACAAAACACCTTATAACACCAAAGATGAACTGAAGCCAAGAATTATGGCATCATTCACCGACTTAAATAAGGAAAACATCCAAAAGAGATGCAAGAGATTCCGTAGTCGTCTGGAGCTCGATTTTAGTATTTCAAGATATTTTTTGTGTAATTTTTGTAAATATATCTTTCAAAATGTCAGTATTATTTTCATTTATGCGTCATTTCGACGACGTTTTATCCATCGCACTATATATATATATATATATATATATATATATATATATATATATAGTTTTAAGGTGTGCTACATTTATGGGATAAAGTAATCAATATCCGAGATAGATCGTATGTAAATATAAATATAAAAGTGAACATTGAAGTCAATACTCAGAGGCGACAGGCTGTTTCATGCTCGACACAATCGTCAGCTGTTTCCCGAGACGAGACACTGCACTTCAACATAGGGAATTCTCTCTGCCCGGAGTCAGAGAGTTTGACCAGCACAACTGGAGGTGAATCTCCAACTGCAGTATTTACTACTGTATTCATATGAATAGGGACTTACCTATTATCGTCCGCAGGTATGCTACAACAGTCTTTGAGGATTTATTACCTTACTTGGGGTGAAATGATTAAAAAATCATTAGGGCAATCTATGTCCGTTCGTTTCTTATATTGACTTGTAGACTGGGACGAGCAGACTATATGAAAAAAATGTATCTCAACCCCGCCAATAAATGATTAAAGGATAGAACAATCATTTTCAAAATCTAAGGTAGTGTTCCCCAAACTTTTTCTTTTGGTCGCATTTTCCGAATTATAATTGCTTGCGCATCAGAGAAAGAGTTTTAAAGGGAGATAATCGCGGTTTCGACGTCAGAACATTATCATTGATAACTCTCTCCACCAATTTACGAACCCCAGTTAATATATTCTTAATACTTGATATAATGCAAAGATATGACAATGATAACATTGGTGAATAATTATTTATAACTAATTATACTGGAACTCATGCATACAATGACAAGTAATCCATGATAATATTTTTAATTTTGAAATAATATTTAATTTTTGCCCATGAAATTTTAAACTGTCTCTAAATATTTGATTGTCTTACAATCATTTTGCCACACCTGGTCTACCTTCCGCCGCAGCATTTGGAAATTACTGCTCTAAGCAAAGGATGTTTTTTTTTGCGTGTGGATCTTACTCTATATACGAGCAAATCGAGTGTTTACGTTTGTAAAGAGTTTATTGGAAAAAAAAAAAATGCGCTAAGTCGCCCCCCGTCGATCAATTCCACCTCTATTGCACTTTTGACCGCCTGCCAAATATTGCTTTTTTCATAACGTAAAATCCCCGTTGCCATTTCGTGGAATTTATTACGGAGAAGACAACAAAAAAAAAAAGATGATTCAGATTGATTTGAAAAGTTAAACAGACGCCGGATTACGATTAGCTGGGAACTGATGTTACAGACAGTTCGTTTGGTGTCGTTCTAAACTGTTCTCTACACATAATAATCCCTGGGATTACAATCAGGTGAGTGAGGGACAAACTTTGTGGCTGGTGAAGTCGTAAAAATTATATGACAACCACTTCTCTCTCTTTTTGGAGGTATAACAGCGAGCTGAATATGGCTGCCACACATATAGTCTTCGAACCAAAGATTGACCACGGTGTTCAGAAATTCAATATAACCATCAGAAATTAACTTGAGACGATGTTCAAAGATGTGAGGTGGGCTGACACCACCCTGACTGGAGACACACCCAAAATCCATTACGAGTAATATCATATTGATGGTAGGTAAGCCATCTGTTGTTCTAGGTGTTGTGACGCTTCTCCTGACTAAAAATTATTTTAATCAGAAAAGAACCAGTTTGTCCTCAGATCAACATTGTTCAGGAGTTTCATTGCCTTTGTAAGATGGGTTTTCCAACATTTTCTGTAAGAAGTTAAGCTTTATAGCTCTTGTATGACAAGTAGTGGAAGTCCTCATTCAAGGCCAGATTCACTGTAGAAATTGCAACACCCATTTCCTAAGCCAACGCCCACATTCCCCTGTCTGAGTTTTCCATCACTTACACTTGCATTTTTTGGATGGATTCTGTTGTACAGAGACAATCAACATCTGGTGTTTCTTCCTACACGCCACAGCCTCGTAGTTTCCGTTGCAGCTCTACATTTCACGTTTTATTATATTCACGGTGTCATTATTGTATTATTTTGATGCCCGGCACGAATCATGATAATCCAAGTTGTCCTTTTCCAATATTCAGGTGGATTCCACTTGTCTTTGACATTTAACTTTGTCGCCTCTAAACCTGAAATGATTAGGTTTCACAATCCCTTTCACTTTTTACATATATTCCAAACCAATCTAAAAAAAAAAAAATAAAAAAATATAGGCTCTGTAAAATTTAACACGGACACCATATATTACTCATGTACCGAATGAGAAACAGTCTGAAATACTAGAAATTGAACAGGTAAAAACATGTTCATCAAGTTGATCGTGAAAAGAATTCTGACAGCTGGATATTCTTGTCAGATTTCCATTCCTCGGGCGCAAACGTTTATAACTCACTCGAAGAGGATGAACACAGTGAAATCTTGCTTTGTCCTAACCAACTTTCTTTAGACTCTGTTTAAATCATGGTTCTTAAAAGATCAAGTGCCTGACTACAATTAAGAAGGATTTCATACAACATTTGCAAGACGTTATATTCGATTTCACAATTTAAAAAAAAATTACCTCGATGTCTACGACTGGAAAAAATACAATTTAAAAATCCTTTTATACACAAAATTTAAATCATTTTATTATCAGTTGTTTTTCTTCTGTATTGAAATACGCAGTCCTAAAGTAAGCAGACGATATTTAAATGTATCAGTTTTTCTTTTATCGTAATTTGTCTACCAAATATAATTTCTAATGTGTGAAATAAATGGCTTTGGCATACAAAACAGAGGAGGGCGTTATTCACACGCTCTGTCTTTAGTTTATATACATATATGTATATGTATAAATGTGAGTAGGCATATATCATATATATATATATGTACCGAATGAGAAACAGTCTGAAATACTCTGTCCTATAGATCTACGGCTATTGTTTGCGATGGACGTTATACAAAAGAAGCGTAACGGTGAATGAAAAACACTAGAAAGCCTCACCTGTGAGCAAATAAAGAGTCGAGTGGTGATGTTATCTTAAAAATGTTCCTATTGCTTAAGCAAATCTGGTTAATTTAACAGCATTATTGATCGATAGACTGTCCCAGAAACTCTCCTGCTTTAAATCCAGTCGTGAATCTGTGGACACTCTGCAAAGAACGACATCTTGGAATGAATGCACATACGAAGTACTAACATATGCAGTGGGTCATGTTTCAGTCGAAAAATACGAAAAAAAGTAAATAACAGAATTGTCCCTTTTGTCTCAATTAATTTGCATGTTTATGAATGAGCTTCGAAGCTGGAGAATTGGAAATTCTTCGTGATAGGACTATAAAAATTCATTACGAGAACAGTTTTACCCGAGGGATGGCACACAAGTGGATACCTGATCAGTATCGGTTGGATCAACGTGGATATGGAGGGGGGATGATTCTGAAAGACTCGAAACTTCTAATGATCCTCGGTTAAAAAACATCACTGATGATGTGTGCCAAAGTATCAAACGTATGTATTTCAAGAAGTATCTATCTATCTATCTATCTATCTATCTATCTATCTATCTATCTATCTATCTATCTATCTATCTATCTATCTATCTATCCCTATCAGTTAATATATATATATATCTATATATCTCTATCAGTTCATATCTATCTATCTATCCCTATCAGTTAATATGTATCTATATATATCTATCAGTTCATATCTATCTATCTATCTATCTATCTATCTATCCGCTGCTTTTGATCGTTTTCGAGTATCTGCAATCGCTCCTCAAATTCAAATCAAAGAAAAGCATTTGTGCAGCTTTTATACGGACCCATTATTTGTCTTTCTTCCAAATTCTCTCTTCTCACGATGAAACACCAGGCGCCACTGCAAAGGATTCAGTAATGGCTACGTAATAAATGAGTATGTGTATATGCTTATTTGTCTAAATGCATGGTCTACAAATATGTACATTTCTATTGATTTCCTGTAAGTGCCAATAATCCAGTACGAATGAAGTAAATTATTTTCCACTCATCCAATCAACAAAAGGATCCTATAACATAAAACTCTCTTTAAATTGGTTTCAACTAAAACTTTCATTGTCAATATAATTTTCATATATTGCTTTACATTGCAATTCGGAAGAAGAATATTTTTGTTTATATCGTTCATATTGTCGAACATTTTATGAATATTTCTAACAGCAAATTATCAAGACGAAATACTTTGCAATTTCTGTAAGCAGTTACGCTTATAGGAAGACTCGTACAATACAATCATCCTTACTTTAAAACCGTATTTTTATCTATTTCAAAAAACCGTTGTACGATGTTTTTAAGAAATAAGATTATTCAAAAGGATTTCCTTTTTTTAAAAATGGTTTATCTCAAGCGACTTGTTTTGAATTATGATGAAAACGCTGGTAAAAAACTTAATAATCCTCTCCTTTTGTATTTAGAGATTTTTGTAAAGTTGTCTACATGAATGAATACACCTCTGTACACATTTTACTTTACATCGCGAGGAAAATATTTTTAAGACAATTCTTTAAAGTATTAAATGAGTTTGGTTGCAATTGGTTGGTTAAACACCTTCCAAAGCAATTCAATAATTATTACTTTCATGTGCATATCTTTACTAAAAATTGATTTTATATATTGACTTCCGTCTCAATCCCATATTGCAATGCATTTCAGCCATTTTTTTCTTACGACACAAGTAAAACTGTAGTTAAACTTCCGTGGCACACTTAAATTATGACGATCAAAAACAAATATAATATAAAGAATATTGTTTTTATGATTTATTTTTCTGTTTATTATAATTCAACATTTAAGGAGATATCTGATATTGAATTTTGATTTAGAATCCTTTCTTTGCAATGTCAAATTTTGGGCAGGCATACTCTTAAATATCCTTCCAAAGATTCTGTCCGCGAACGATTTGTGTTTGTGATATTGTTAATTGCAGAAAAAACTCGCTCAAATATGACGTTGAGAAAAAGTAGATGTGTGTCCATTTTTTTTTAAATAATATTTTGAAATTACTAACATTATCTTCTAATTATCTGTTTCTTAATCAAATATACTTGTCTAAATGAACATTGTGTAATAAAAATAGAATTAGGTTCAGTACAAGTTAAACTTCCTCACTATTTTGGGCACAATCCAATGGGCGAAGAATAAGAGATGTCAACTTTTATAATAATTTCAAGATATATTAGTGTTCATGGGCAAGTTCTTTTCAAATTGCGCAATTTATGGACGTGGTACGCTGCCTCATTTTGCACTCCCCGCCCACTTTATATATCATGTATACATCTCTATCTATAAAAGGCAGGATGTGTGTGTGTGTGTGTGTGTGTAACGAATGCACGGCCGCACTTTTCGACGGATTTGCACCATACTTTACCTGCACATGCTCCAAGTTAGCGAGAAGGCCAAGACCAACGTTAGACATTTTCATGACGGTCGTCCTCGAATATAGAATCCAGAGGTTGGCAGTGAATATTTCGGAGACAGTAGGAAAGCGTAGTGGAGGTTCGCAGTGGATATCACAACAGAGTGTAGTTCATCCTTCGTCTGGTCGCCTTTGGTCCTTCCGGTAGAGGAAACAAGATGGCCGCCTTTATACACGACGAATACAGTGTTGGGCGGATTCGGATTGATCAATCTTCCATTGGTCGACTATAAAGGGAAATAAGTCATTCTGACTAGCTCACTAGTTATACGTATTATATACCCAAAAAACCGTAACAGACCAACGTTGCATTTCCCAACTCCCATCGATAGTGGAAATAATCGATTTTTTCATGCTTCTACGGCAGTTTTCATGTAATTTGCGGCCATTTTGTACTGGCCAGAGTGAGAGCCTATAGCTGGCTGCCACAAATATGCAGGAAGATTCTATTGGCCAGCGTGAGAGCCAACAGCTGACTGACACGAATGATAACTAGCATGCAAAAAAATCGATGGCTACATTCGTCACAAGTGGGAATAATTTAAATATGCAAGGCACTTTACTCCAATTGGCTCATTTGCTTGCTTAAACTCAACGTTGATTCTGATTCCGCTGAACATTATTTTTATGTTTGATGCATTTAAAATGATCAAATTTTATTTCAGAGAACAATAAAATTAAATTGTGTTTGATTGAAACCCTGCTAACATGGAAGTACCCAAGAATCATTTGAGGCACATAATGCTTTATGAGTTCAAGAAAGGAAACTCAGCAGCCGAAGCGGCTAGAAACATTCACTCAGTTTATGGAGAGGAATGTGTGAATGAAAGAACTTGCAGAAGATGGTTTGCAAAATTCAGAGGTGGAGATTTCACCCTTGAAAATGAAGATCGAACCGGACGTCCAGTTGAATTTGATAAAAAGCTTCTTGAAGCAGCCCTTGAAGAAAATCCTGCTTTATCAGTTGAGGAATTGGAAGTGTTTCTCAGTTCAAACGATACAACTGTTCATCGTCATCTTCAACAACTTGGAAAAGTTCCTAAACTTGGAAAATGGGTGCCTCATGAATTGTCTGAAAACAACCTCAAATCCCGAGTTCACATCTGCTCTTCTCTCCATTCTCGCCAAAGTGTTTCACCTTTTTTGGATAGACTTGTGACTGGCGACGAAAAATGGATCTTTTATCGAAATGTTAAGCGTCGTAGACAGTGGCTTGGTAAAGGAGAAGGACCCCAGCCACAGCCGAGAAGGGAACTTCATGGGCAAAAGGTTCTTCTTTAAATCTGGTGGGATCGCCAAGGAATAATCCACTTTGAATTCTTACAACCTAATGCAACAATTAATGCTCAAATATACTGTCAGCAATTAGAGCGTTTGAACCAAGCTTTGAGGAAAAAAGACCTGCTCTAGTGAATCGAAAAGAGGTGAGGTTTCATCAGGAAAATGCGCGACCCCACACAGCAAGAATCATGTCACAAAAGATCGTAGAACTTGGTTACGAGAAGATTCCTCATCCACCTTATTCTCCCGATCTTGCTCCTTCCGACTACCATTTGTTTCATAGCTTACAGAATCATTTGGAAGAAACAGCTTTTGTAACACAGGATGAGGTTAAAACTGACATTTGTGTGTTCTTCGAATCAAAGCCAAAAGAATTTTACAGTAATGGAATTAGTAAGCTTGTTAATAGATGGAAGGAAGTCATAGATAATCAGGGAAAATACATTGTTGATTGAATCTGTAATTAAATGTAACATTTGGTCACATGTTTTTTTTATTCAAAATTCGGACAGAACTTATGGGATGACCTGATAGATACCGAGAAATAAACTAAGTTATTAATGGTGAGTTTAATTGTGATATTGTTCCGTTAATGTGTATTGATTCAACGCATATGCGTATTGTAATACGAATGAAGAAAGTTGGTAGTTACCAAATTAGGAGTGTGGTTAAGCAAAAAACTGTATCGGTGTATAGGGTAAAGAAATAATAAACAATAATAAAACAAAATAAAAAAGCACTTACGATGATGTAACTGGATATGGAAAAATAAATAGATAAATATCAGAAGCAGGTCACTTTAGGTATTACAGAAATGATAGGATAATCAGCTTTAGTCAGCATCGAAATATTTGAGAAGAGATTTCCTTCTGTGGCTGCATGTAATCATGAGCTCATTTCGCTTGTTCAGCAGATTATGATTATCGATTTGTTTAAGAATAGTTCGTTTTTTCTAATAGGCACAGAATACATTTAAATGTTAAAATGTTTTGTTATAGCAATGAGATCCCAATTTACTACAGGTGTATAGTTATCTGTCTTGATTTCACAGAAAAATTAGAGTGTCATTGCATTATAAAAGGAAAACATAGCCGATACGTCTTGCTCCCTGTGAGGCTTTATCAAGGCAAATGCAAGAATTTTATTTTTTAACAAGTGTTTATATACAAAATCAAAAGTTATAGTGCTTTTTTTTCAGAATGTTTGAGTTAGAAACGCACATCAAAACGCATAGGTCAGCTGAAACATCAGGTAAGCTATGGAAGGTGCGAAGTGATGATTTCGTTTTTTGGAAATTTTGTGCAAATTACTATTTGAATTAATTTGTGAGTTATGTGTTGAGAAAGTTTTTGATAAAACCAGTTTCCAGATGCATTTTGACCTTCCATAAATATATCTCTCACTCGGTTTATATCTGTGTAATTCTCGTTCTTCCCACACACACATAAACGCGCACATGCAGACACACACACATATATATATGTGTGTGTATTCATATAGTCAACTATTGAAAGTCAGTTGTTTCAACTGAAAATAACTTCTCTTCGTCTCAATCGAAAAGTTTTTAAAAAAAACTGAAAAAAATGAATTCACCATCTTCCGTTCCACAATCTCACATAAATAATTTTGTAATTAAAACTTAAGAAATATTTTCTGTTTCCTGTTGGATTTCAAATCCAAAAGGAAACAGAAAATGAAGAAATTTTTACAACTCTAAAGAAGTAAATTATTACCTCATGAAGATTTAGTGTTTATATATTTTTTAGAATAATAATTATTGCTCTGTTTCAAACATAGAGCTCCACCTGGTATTATATCCTTTTGGAAATATCCATATTGATCATTATATATATATATATATATATATATATATATATATATATGGATCATTAGTGTAACTGTTCTTTCCTACTACATCAATACACACACATACCTATATATATTCGGTTGAGTCTTAAATAATTTTGGATTTTTTGTGAACCAATTATAATCACAGACGTAACATTGTAACGAAAATGATAATTATATATATATATATATATATATATATATATATATATATATATGATAAAAAGTCTTTTTCATAAAAATAAAGCTATTAAGACGCAAGGGATTACAGAGGCTAAGGGAACAATTGACTCAAACGAAATGAATTGAAACCTTCGGAATAAACCTTGTCCATGCTGAACACATTTTACTGACTCTTTACAAGAAGAAATGGTAATAGGTTTTCTTTTTTTGTAAATAAAAACAAACAGAAAAAAATCAAATATCAGACCATGTATTTCCAAACTTGAGAAGTTTCCAATCATTTATCGAAGACGAATTTCGAGTGGATCAGGAAAATATTTTACGTAGAATCTTTTTTTTTTAATATCGCATCTATTCTGGACATATGCAATCTTCACCCTCTACTCATATTTCTTTATTGTCTGGGAAATCCCATAGAGTAAAGATTGTGCGTTCCTCGTCTTGTTGAAATTACTGAACTTGAATTCAAAGACTTATTCGGAACATTAACACATATTTCATTTGACCTATTTTACTGTCTTCTTTACGTGTCTTAATTGTATATAAAGAAAAGTTATTTTTCACCGTAGTGTCAGGTGAAAATAGCATCACATTGTTAAATGCATGAAGAATAAAAACGATGTTATGTCAAGATTTATTGACAAAACAGCTCAGGATTTTTTTATTTCTTTCAGCGAGGTTGGATTTTATTTTTACACAATTGTTCAGGCGCTTTGAAGTAATAAAAATATGAATATGTTAATCTGCTTTCACAATTGTATATATGGTACATAATACTCAGCTTTTGGGCATATACATGTTGGTGTGGACATTCCTGGAGGCAGTGATATGTTTATGTTTTAGTTTCGGTGATGTTATATTTTGCAATATATTTTGATTTAAGAAATTCTACGATATTATATAGATTAATATTCTGAAAGTGTTCTTTCATGTTGGTTGTTTGGTTAGTTCATTTAGTTAATCGGCATATCAACCTCAATGGCTTATTTAATGCCAAAATCTAAATATATGCCTTCAACTATATATAAAATGTGTTATTGTTTATTTTTCTTTATAAATATATTCTTGGCTATTTTACTATATAAATGCATTGTTATATTTTCATAGTGGTTTGAGGATACGCCATTTGCCCATAACTGTGACCCTAACAGTTGCTACCACCCGGGATTAGGGTGGACCTGAGAACAACATCTTTGTAAAACGTTGCGATCAGACATCTTGCCGCTGTATCTAGTTTATCGTGATACTCCGGAAAAATTCACCATAGACTCGAAGTGATTAAAAGTATTTTTCTGTGAAACATTCTTTCCAAAAGTAATTTTTTTGTTCGAGATAATAATGGTTTAGTAATAGAAGTTTTAATTATTAACCAATAGCTCGTATGGAAAAGAGTTTCCTAAGGGTATTTTCGTGGAAGTGAATATAACGAACCCAACTGGAATTGGAACTTGGCTCTTCAATTGACGGTTCCGCGGCATTTTCTATTAAACCACTCGCACATCCAATCTTACAGCACCTTGTATTCCCAAGGATTCATCCATCTAGATACAGACCAGGTCTCGATGTTGGTTAACTTCGGTGATCTTATGAGAACCGGAGCTTCGATGTTAGGTGGTCGCAAGCCCTACAGGTTTGCGGCATTGCAAAAGAATTTCTCCAGATTGAACTTCTTCCTTCCAAATGGAATATAAAGGAAACGAGGATGATCCACCCCTGGGTACCTGATATGGCGTGTTTGAATTAGTGTAACTAGGAAGTGTAGCAGAACATTTTTCATGAAAATAATGATAAAGATAGTTGGGCTTGTGGGTAGAAGGTAATCCAAAATGGAAAATAATATCTCCCAACTAAAGACCGGTTAAACGTTTTTGAACTTTATCCATCACCTGATCATCTTGGTTTTTCAATGGGTGTCCATAAACTTGTATCGTTTGCATCTAGGCTTAGTAATGTTTTGAGAATCTTCCTTGTTAGATCGTTAATAATTTTTTTTTTAAATCAGAAAGAAGGTATAACAGAGTCTTGGGGGATTATTTATTTCTTTATTTTTGTTAATTGGTATCACCCCCATGCAAAACAGTAAAGCCACTAAGACACAGGGGATTACAGGGAGTGAATTAATATTGATAAAGTGCGGGAAGAGAAGAGAGTAATCAAGTGGAGAGTAGATATTGATTTACATTGCATTTAAATTTTTGTAGATTAAAGATGGCTGGAAACATGGAGCCGGAAAGGAGTTCCACAAACGAGAAATGCGAGAAAAGGAACTATTAGAATAGAACTTACGGCAAAATTTAGTCAGCTCAAGTGTAAATAGGTGAGTTCTTAACCCCAGTATAATAGTTCGCTAAAATTTTAAAAAAGCCTAGGTTTCATAACGATGAACATATCCGAACAATCGCCATGAATGTATTTGCAGAAAAGACACAGAGGTAACCTTACCGCGTTGGGAAAGTGACTGAAGCCGAGGCGCAGATAAAATATCAGATTTTTTTAATCCAATTTGAGCATTTATAGAGCACTAGATAATATCTATCTACAATATAACATGTTTGATGTATTACAGAAATCTAACCAACAATTTATCACCGAAAATCGCGTGTTTTTCTTCTATTCTAAACAGGAAGTTTGTCCTTTCGATATCGAGAAGGAAATAACGCAAAGAGTCATTTGACTAAAAGGAATATTTTCCTTTTGAGACAGGTTTGTAATTATTGTAACCTAGGGAAGGCTACTGAATAGAATAATCACACGAAGGTTGGTAATAAACGATAATACTTTCGACAAGAACAACGCATATAAGATTCGTCAGCGGCGCGTAAAAGTAGTAGTCAACTGCTAGAAGTGAGTCAAGTCAATTCCACAATGAATCTAAACCTGCAGGATATCTACCAACCGCCTCATGCGGTCAGATGTGGCACAAGGCCGAAAATGTGTTGGGTATCCGAGCCCGTGGCTCGGCGAAAAAATCCCCGTAGACCCCATACAAAACGGATTTGGGAGCTGTTTCCCGAGACGAGACTCTGCCCTTCGACATAGCCACGTCTGGGGATCCTCTCTGCCTAGAGTCAGAGAGTTTGACCGGCACAGCTGGAGACGAATTTCCAACTGGGAAATATCTACCAACCGTCCCACGGGGTCAGATGCAGCCAAAAATTTGCATGTAGACCCCGTATGAAACGGGGTCGAGTAGCTGTTTCCCGAGATGAATCTCTGTTCTTCGACATAGCCTCGTTTGGGAATCCTCTCTGCCCGGAGGCAGAGAGTTTGACCATCACAGATGAAGACGAATCTCCGACTGCAGACCAACATACAGTATTTACTACTGTATTTATGTGAATGGGGACATACCCATTATCGTCCGTAGGCATGCTAGAATAGTAATTGATTTTTGCATGACACAGAGTCGCGAACATGTCAGCATTATATCGATTTTAAGAGGCAAATAAAAGGTTTTTAATGTCTCCTCAATAACTGGCATACACAATTTACGCTTGTCTTACAAATGCACGCAATTGCTTCCACTCTAATGCAGGCATTGGATGAAATATATTCGCTGTAGCGAAATTAGGTTTTAAGATAATTATTTCCGTTGATGTGTTGTTCATCATGGATTCAATTTTATTCTTTTTTTTTTTAAATTAATAGCAAAACAATTGCAATTGAGAGAATCCTATTTTGTCATATTTGTTTTTAAATGATTTATTTGAAATAAGAATCTAAAATAGTGGCCGACACGCGTTTCCATGTATAGCTGACTGCTCGCATGGATAAACTAATTACTGCTACAGACACCCCCTCAGGCACCTTCCTGTTTATTCAACGCTCACTTGGTCAAACTGGAGTTTCTACTTCAACTATCCTGAGGGGACCTGAGTTAAAGTTTATGGGTTGCAGTTTCTCAGAAAACATTTTAAAAAAGTTTAATGCGCTCCAAATTTTGACGTTTGATTTAGTGTTAGCACAAACAGTTTTCTCCACAGAATCTCGCGTAAAAGGCTTGTGGCTTCACGTGGTCTCTAAGGCCGATTATTATCAATACGTTTCCAGGAAAATGGTGAGGTTAAAATTATTTGAATCTCATTTGGAATATTTCAATATTATCATCGCTACACTTATATATAAAGAAAATGATACACTCCAGCATATTATTTAAACATATATAGAACCCCAAAGTTGTGTAATGTTTGGCAAGCTTGACACGCTAGAACAATTACGATTGGGTTGTGAGTTCGATCCTCACTGGGTGCTCGTTATGTTCAGCCTTTAGCCACATCTAAGCTAAGTTCGGAAAATCCTCATATAGAATGTGAACTTCATTTATTATTGTTAGCTTAAATGATGCCAGCAGTGCCTCTGCCGTGATGTCGATTCGGTTCTTATTAAAAAAATATATATGGTGGAACTAATCATTATCACTTAAGAGACCTATTATTATAATTAATTAAAAAATAGGTATGCCACTATGGCTGATGGAAAAAATGCAGCTGTGTCAATGGAAGTGATTCTGTAATTAGCAGTTAATAGACGATTTTTTGTCAATTTACACTAATAAATTTGAGTATGGCGTTTATGAATACAAAAGGTTAAATCAGAGTGCCGAGTTCAAATCTCTGCCTAGTCAGTTATTTTCGTATTCATTGCTCATCAGAAGGGATTACCCTAAATCTCCTTTATCAGCCATTCTAAGAGAATACATAGTCTCACTTCAGTAGTGAAGGCAACCGGGCGTTACTCTATTATATTTCCATGTAGTTTTAACAATACGCAAACTATAAAAAAAAATAATCTGTCGAGAGACGTATTCGCCCGCCTCCAAAGTATAAAAAAATTAAAAAAATAAAATCGGTAAATGATTGGAGTGAAAATGCTTAATTTCTCACGTTAGAGCGATTTGACAGTATTGCGCTTATAGAGGTTGCGTTATGACGTGTACTTCTTGTTGTTTCAGAGTAACGCGAATGCATACATACACAAACCGGACCACTTTCATTGTAATTACAAAATAAACTAATGAAAGCGTAAGTTAATTTGTACATTTTGTACATTTTGCAAATTCGTCTCGATGCCTCTTCCTAATACAGCGAGCTAATGAGTTAGCGTTCTCAGGTGGTAGAATTGGAACGGAATTGAGTTATTGTTACACCGAAAATCTGGAGATACGATAGATTCCCTTGCTGCTGCGTCGCCGGGTAATCACTTCTGGTTTAGATGGGAGGATTTATAGTATGCTTCTAGTAAAAATACATGCAGAATATAAAGAGAGAATCGAAAATAGATGTGTAGATTAAAAGTGTCTTTCTCCATGTGTTGTGTATCCTCAGAGCGTTGTTTCTTTATATTCTCGCCTCGTATTTTACAGAATTTCACCTGCATGTACCCCCACCCTCACGTTTTTGCTTCGTATTATTTGTACTTTCAGCCACTTGCCGAATCTTATCAAAAAGTTTACTCTCTTTTTGTTTTTGCTGTTTCGTTTTCTTTCGATGTGTTATGTGAGTGTTAAATTTTCAGGGCTTTCTTTTCTCGTTCTTATTGTCAACGATGTGATTAGAACAACATTTTCTGTAGGAGAATAACAAACAAAAAATTGGGCTCATGGAAAATCTTTCTAGTTCTGTCTTTTTCTCCGTCTCTCTCTCTCTCTCTCTCTCTCTCCAAAAGTCATTTCTTTACGACAGTTGATTTTCCCATCTCTCTTTCTCTTTCTTTCAGTAACTCTCTCTCTCTTTCTCTCTCAAGCGCGTAAAAATCTGGAAAAAGAAGATATAAGGAAAGTAAGCAGAGAGAGGAAGATATAAGGAAAGTAAGCAGTGAGAGGAAGATATAAGGAAAGCAGAAGGAAAGATATGAGAGGAAGATATAAGGAAAGTAAGCAGTGAGAAGAAGATATAAGGAAAGTAAGCAGAGAGAGGAAGATATAAGGAAAGTAAGCAGTGAGAGGAAGATATAAGGAAAGTAAGCAGTGAGAGGAAGATATAAGGAAAGTAAGCAGTGAGAGGAAGATATAAGGAAAGTAAGCAGTGAGAGGAAGATATAAGGAAAGTAAGCAGAGAGAGGAAGATATAAGGAAAGTAAGCAGAGAGGAAGAGGAAGATAAGCAGTGAGAGGAAGATATAAGGAAAGTAAGCAGAGAGAGGAAGATATAAGGAAAGTAAGCAGAGAGAGGAAGATATAAGGAAAGTAAGCAGAGAGAGGAAGATATAAGGAAAGTAAGAAATAAGCAGAAGGAAGATATAAGGAAAGTAAGCAGTGAGAGGAAGATATAAGGAAAGTAAGCAGTGAGAGGAAGATATAAGGAAAGTAAGCAGAGAGAGGAAGATATAAGGAAAGTAAGCAGTGAGAGGAAGATATAAGGAAAGTGGGAGAATTAGATAAAGGAAAATAAGGAAAAAAGTGAAGGAAGAATAAGGAAAAGAAAGGGAAAATGAAAAAGAAAGGAATAGAAAAGAAATACAATGAGGAAGAAAGAAAAGAGAGAGAGAGAGAGAGGAATCGAAAGACAAAGAAGTTAAACAGTAATAGAAGAGCAACTTAATGAGAAATAGTGAGCTCATGAGAGAAAGAGAATAAGAATAATGAAAGAGAAGGTAAAGAAGATATATGAAAATGAATTTTAAGAATATATATATATATATATATAGAGAGAGAGAGAGAAAGAGAAGTATGTATTCTTCTATGTGCCATGTCACTCTCCACAATGCCCTGTCCTTTGGATCTCTTAACAATTTTTATTTAAATTAATTTAATTAAATTATTTATATTACCCGGACTGTTAACCTCATCTTCAATGTGATATTCACAGCGTTTCGGCCATTGTACGCTCCGGCCTTCTTCAGGAGATAGGAATTTCGTGCCAAACCCTTTATTTCGTCCACCGGGGTAGATTTTTCTAGTTCCCCCGTGCCATGCTTCTTCCGGATGTCTCTGTTATTTCGCTTAAACTCTACTCTCCAAGTTTTTGGTTCTCCACTGTTGTAGCCTGGAGTTGAACTCACAAGTCTGTCGGTCTAGTTACTGGATCTAACCAACGTCTTTATTCACTAGGCCATGTGTCTTTAATCACATGCCACCTTCAATCTCTACTACGTGTTTCAAATTTTCCAAGACCTCTTTACTCATGCCTTAAAAATGTGAATTGTCTCTTTCTAGAATTACGTATGTGTTCTCGTTTTTATTTTCTCCTAAAGTTTGCGTTGCGCACATGATCTTCTCATGGTATTCTCAGTATAGTTGTATAGAAACATATTTCTGTTGCTTCAATTCTCTTCTTCATCTGTGAGGAGATTGTCTAGCATTCACTTCCACATAGGGGGACTGGTATTACGTAACAGTTCAGTACTCTTTGTTTCTGTTGCTTCAAGTCTCATTTACATATGTTAGGAGATTGTCAGCATTCACTGCCATATAAAAAGACTGATATTACGTAACAGTTCGGTACTCTTTTCTTTGTTTCTTAATACATTGCTTAGCTTTTGCAAGGCATCTTTCGCAATCCTAACGCGGCTTCTGATTTCAGTGTCGCTCATTCTGCCCTTTGTTAATTGAGCTATATGTCTTTCTTCTCACTTTCATTCATTAACTTCTGTCGCTGTTACCTCTGTGTCTGCTATCGACACTGCGTCATCTTCATATATTCAAATAAAGAATCCCAGTAGAATGACTTATTCTCTCAGAATTGATTCAGTGTATAGATTGTACAAGTCCGGTGAGAAGAGACATCCTTGCCTTACACCCCTTTTTGTTTTGCATATTTACTGAATTCATTTTCTATCTCTATGCAGGCGGTTTGCTGCTAACATAGATTTTGCATTATTCTAACATCCTTCGTAAGTCGAAATCAAAACACTTGGAACCTGCTAGTTCTGGAAAGTCTCTAACTTTCACAATACAGACAAAACGTCCGATTCTACTATTACAAATAAATGTCCTTGAGTTCATTTCATCTGCTTTAGATATTTTTCTACTCTTAACAAACCTTACCTCTAATTTTGCGTTAAGAGACAAAGTTCATATTCACGACGTTTCGGCCGTTGTACGCTCCGGCTTTCTTCAGGATCTGTTTATATTTCCGAGATGAGTTATTGAAATTAGTTACACTAATTATATTTTTTGAAGATGCATTTTTGTAAATTATTTGTTTCTCGAAGGGTGCTCCGGCTATGATCGATGTGGACAGATCAAAGCAAAAATTAAATGGATTATTACTACCACATCTTGGTTGGAGCTACACAGTCCTTACTTTCTAGCCTCAGTTGGGTTGAAAAGAATCTAGGCGGACGTGTGATTGATTAGTTGTTTTTCACCCTACCACGCATTTGCCACAGATGCAAAGATGCAAGCCTCTCGCTAGTCTATCGTTACTTCCATCTCAGGCTACATTGATTAGATTCTTGAATTCTGATATTCACAGATAAGACACGCCGTCGCCACGTACACATGTATGAAGCATCCTTATGTAGGAAAGATAACGATTTCCTACATAGCCTCATAAAATCCATATATTGCCTCAACCTAAGTTCATGAAAAATATCACACGGTAACGCTCTACATGAACTTTGTATTGTATGAATATTTATAAGAAAATAAAAGTAAAATCTCTTTATCCTAGTCGTTGAGACGGGCACTTAATAAATCCTTTCACGATAAAGACACCAGAAGATTATCGCGTATACGCATTCTTGAACCGCTATCTTCACTTGTACCTGTTTATAACCTTGTCTTTATTTTCATCATTTTAAACGCTGTCATTCGATGGCATTGTTAACATGAGCAAAATCGTTCAATGCTGGAACTTATTATTCGTTCGAAATACTTGGACACGGAAATCAAGATGCTATTTACGAAATCCTGATTTTGCCGAAGCTTCTCATTAAAATAATATCCAGCACCATCTTATTATGTCCGACAGTTTTACGGGTCAACGGCTTACTGTCCGCGCAATTTCATCTCCGCCCAGCACCTGCTTCGAAGAGGGAAACTCCCGTGGATACAATTTAGTGACGAAACCGAATGCCCAATGCCTGACGGCTGAAACGAAAAGCAGTGATTATATCAAGGACGATGATACAGCTCTGGGATATGTGGGCGGGAATGTTTGGTAGAAAGTAATTTTCCGGATATATTCTTCCTGTTTCTTAGCATATTTGTTGTACATGTGTGAACCCATGCAAATAAAGGACATTGTAATTTGATATAGATGCAAAAAGTGTTATTCACATAGAAGGATAAGTGGTAGGAAAGAAGGAAAAACAAGAATAAAAACGAAGGAAGAAAAACTGAATGAAAGAAAAAGAAGTGGAAAATGATTGGATATTTTGTTGACTAAGCCAAAGGTAAGAAATGGGAACGTTTTTGATAGGATCAAAATTGATTATGGGGGTAAACGCAAAATCCGTTTACCCCCATAATCAATTTTACTTACTGGCTAAAAATATATGAAAGTGGAGTTTGCTGAAATGACCATTGACTGGCTCTTTCGTCGTCGTTGGTGTCTGTCCGTCCGTCTCGAGAGACGATGGTGTAGCGAGGTGCACTACGAGCCTGGGCAGGATATATGGAGAACTAGGGCTGGCCAGACGTCTAGTTCCCCCTTGCTAGCAGAGTCCAAAGGAGAGGATAAACTAATACAGTTTGGTACCAGCGCGGCTGCAGGAGTTGCCGGAAGGTAGCACAAAGTGCCGTCCATCCGCCTTAGGGGCTCCACTCCGGGTTTGAATTCAGAGTTGTCCTTCTCCTAAACCAGTTGCCATCCAAGGCTAGAGAACCCAGTCTGTCCTACTATTTACTCATAGATGGAGGGAGAAGAAGAGGATTCACACCTTTCCCAAGTGTATTAACACGTAAGTGATTGTAATGGATTCGACTGGAATTTGAACTCGGCTCACCGATTCCTCAATCCAAGACGTGATGCATTGCTCCACTGGCTCTTTAGCAAACAAATTAGTATAACAGTGAAAAAGAAAGGAAGAATAAGTTTTATTTATTTTTAAGAATTTAGGGTAAAAAAAATCATTTTTGAGCGAAATACAAACTCTAATTATCTAATGTTTGTATAAGAAAAAGGAACGAATAAAAAAGAAAAACGGTAGGAAAAAAAGAAAACCAACAGAAAAAGGGAAGAAAACAATTAGAAAAAAAAAAGAAAGATTGAGGAAGGACATATTAGGAACGGAAGAGAAAAAAAATCCTGTAAAAGAAAAAAATAATTTAATAGAGGAAAAGAAGGAAAAAAGAAAAAATGAGGAAAGAATAACAAGAGAGAAAAGAAAATTAAAATAATAGAAAGAAAACAGAAAAATACAAAAGCTACACACACACACACAAAAAAAAATTATAAACAGAAAAATGGATAAAAAAGAAGAAAAAAAATCAGGTAAAAAAGAGAAATACCGAACTCAAAAGAAGAAAGAAAAAGTAAAAATAAAATTTAAAAAAAAGATATAAAGAGAGAGAAAAAAAAGAAATAGAAAGAAAAAGTAAATGAAATTTATAATAGAGAGAAATGGAAGAACAAAAATACAAAAACGAAAAGGAATGAATGATAAAATGAAAGAAAGCGAAAAAAGAGAAAAGAAAACAATTAAAGTAAAAAAGAATTAAAACGAAAGAAAAATAATTGAAAAAAAAAGCAAAAAGAAAAAGTGAAAAGATCAAAACGAAAATAAAAAATAAAATGAAAAACAGAAAAAAAAGAAAGACAATTTTATTTTTCATAGTGTGGTTTACCCAGTACAAGACTCGAGTGCCACTCGAGGTAGATAGTTCAACAGCAAATGACACACATTATGAGGATATATGGGCATGATGAAGGTTAACCTTTGACTTGATCAGGTTAAGATTGTAGTGATTGGAAAAACGTCCTTTTGAGAATTGGTTTTATAGTGCAGTGGTTAACGGGAAGATGATGTTCGAGTGGAACTTATTTCTCGCCAAGAAATGAGTGTGGCTCGCTACAATGTGCGTAACACGGCGGATCGTAGCCATGAAGGTTAGAACTGTTGGGATTATGGTGCGTAGTTCGTCTGAGGAATTTCCATGGAAATTCCGATACAACAGTGACACTTGCGACGTTTCGTCTGCAAGAAAAAAAAATTCTACTACGGATTTTATCAAGACGGAAAAATGAGAACTGGCCAGCCCCTGTCAAAATATGGCAGCATTACTTCATTTTCGGTCTGATCTGATTCTTGTAAGAGTAGAGGATAACACAAGATGTAAGGTACTGACTACAGCGGTACAGAGAATCGACTACTTTTCCATCAATCTGCAACAGAGATTGGTTAGCCGTCACACTAGACAAGATTGCCGGGATACGAACGGCCAACCATTTCTATTACGTGATCTTCACAGAAGGAAACGGTTTCAAGTGAAGCAACACACCATAAGTCGGGGCAATACCCATTCTGCAAATGCTTACCCTCTAAGTGTTATTATGGTTTGTTTTCTTGTAAAGCAATATTCGGCGTTCGTTGATCGAAGAGTCAGAACTGCTGTTGCTTGAAATGTATCACATCTTATTAAAACATTTTCTCAGCAAAAGATGTTTCTCAAGACCATTTATAGTTATGACCCTTTTCAGTATCGATGGCAGTTTCCTTCCTAACCTTTTGTTTGAAGTACTGCGGAAAGTCAACACTCTGATTATTTTCTCGCCGAGTCACATCTGCAATCCACTTTAGTTGTTTCTGCTGTTGAACAACGTAATTTTCCACAAGGTTTTCTGTAACACATCGAGGTTTCATTCACAGGAATCAAGTGTTTATCATTGATTTAATAAATCACTTATAGCCAGATAACTGTTAAGAAATATATAAATATATTCAACGCCATAAATCGTATCTATATAAAAGTATTGATTTGACGAGGATGCTTAGGTTAATGTTTTGTTCATGTAACAACTTGTAGTATTAGACGAAACGACATCTGACACAACCTATTCTATATTCGATTTCCATATAGCCTAAAATAAATATTTTTTAACTAATCAAACGCCGATGTATTTTTTAATCAAGTCACCCCATGAATTGCAGTAAAGCAATGGAGACACAAGGGGTTACTGAGTTTAAAATAATTAGAAAATAGAAACATTATTAAGGAGCGAGAACAATAGAAGAGTAATGAGGAAGACAATAGATAATGATGTTATTGCATTTCAGTTTTTGAAGATCAAAGTTAACTGGAAACCATAGAGCCGGAAGAACTTTCGTCAAATGAGAGAAAAGTAAATTTGAGTATAGAACATCCTGTTACATCTGACCAATTCGCCTGTAAATTGAAGGGACCTTATTGCTAATCTAGTAATGCATTTAATTCAGTAATCAGGAGGACTATAGAGAGGGATTGCATTTAGATTTTTGCAGATTGATGTTGGCTGGAAAACATGGATCCGGGGGAGGGGTGTTCCACAAGCGAGAAGCGCGAGAAAATAAACTATCAGGATAGAATTTACGGCTACATCTTGCCAGCTCAAACTCTATATTGGGGATATCCCCTTGGACAGTATAGTATAGCGCTTAAATTAAAAAAAGTCTAGGTACTATTGCAGAGAACTCATTCCAACAATTATCTTGAAAGAATTCATAGAAAATTCACAGAAAGGCAACTTTACGGCGATAGGAAAGCGACTGAAGCCGTGGTGCCAGGTCACGACCCAAAATATTGCTGATTCTTCTTTGGTTTTTATCAAAAATCTATAAATATATTGAAGTATTTAGTATTTATTAATTTCACATTCTGAATCGTTATCATGCGTTCTGGGTATGGGCTGTCACTGCTTTCATTCCAGTTTCTGATCATAGTTCTGGTTTGGAAATTGTTTGATTCCTAATTTTTGGTACCCTTGGTAGAGAATGGTAAATTAATTAAGATGTATAGAACAATGGCAGCTGGATTAAGAAAGGCAGGAATTGAGCTAGGGTTAACTTTCGTGTTAAACACAGCTTAATTCTTGTTCGTCGCATATTGGTCCCTGGCCTGATAGCGCACAAACACCGAGTTACAATTATCATATCAAGTACTCTATTAAGAGAAGCTGGTTAATACTCAAGGGATAATTAAGCAAATTAAACATTAGTTTGTTTTCTTGCTTGGAATCTCGGCGGAAAAGTATGTACTCCGTGAGTAAATAACTCGTTCAATAATGGAATTATCAGTTGCAAAAATGTCCCTATTTCCCAACGTAAAACGGAAATACGAATACCTTTTCTAAGTCGTTTTTTTTATGAAATTATAAAAATTCAGGATGTCGGACGACAGAAAAGAAAGGAATACAGCGGAATACATCAACACCTGTGTTTATATTTCTGAGATGCGGTATTGTAACGATTTATTCTAGTTCCACGTTCCTTACCTTTTCTGGTTATCTCATTTTCAGTTATTTCTCATTAGGAACTCAACTCTCCAAGTTGTTTGTTTGTATCTGCTGTGGCCAAGTATTGAACTCGCAACTCTTTAGGTCAAGCTATATCACCCGAAGAAGCCTGAATCGTATATATTTGAAATGATGTATTTAAACTATTTACTTTAAAGAAAAATAATCACCATAGAGATCCTTCCTGCCCCCCCCCCCATTAGAATGTCTGATAGTCAAGTTCCTGAGAGCAACTCTCTGCGTCTGCCCGGTCTCACGTTGACTGCTGACCTGAGATGGAATAAATACATTGAGTCAATTGCTTCGTCCACCACGAGGAAAGTTGGCTCTCTGTGCCGCGCCATGAAATTTTTCTCCCCGTAATCGATACTTCAAATATACAAATCAACCATTCGCCCTTGCATGGAGTATTGCTGCCATATATGGTCTGGGCACCTTCTGTTTACCTCGGAGTTCTTGACAAGATCCAGAGACGGATATGTAATATAATTGGCCCTGATCTGGCGTCTCGTCTACAGTCACTCTCTCACAGACGGGTCGTCGCCTCTCTCTGTCTTTTCTACAAATACTTTCATGGTAATTGCATCGATGAGCTGCTTTCACTGGTTCCCAGACTCCATGAATTCAAGCGCCCTACGAGGCTGGCATCCCGCTCCCACCCTTACACTGTAGAAACTTTTAAATGTAGCCGTCTCTTCTACTCCAATAGCTTCATACCTCGCACCTCTCGCCTGTGGAACACCCTTCCCAATTACTGTTTCCCTGAGAGCTATAATCTCCAACTATTCAAATGTAATGTCAATCGACACCTCCAGTTACCTTGATCTACCCACTATCCTTCTCCTCATCCTTCTATCACTCCCATCTGCTTTCGCTCCAAATCTTCTGCAACCCCCTGCATCTTAGTGGCTTCACGTCTATTACTATTAGTATTTTTTGTTTCTTTTTTTCAAATTCGATATTGACTCATTTATTCTTTTGTCCCATATTTTTCATTTTGTTTCTTTTGTCATTCATTTTATTATGAGATTTCGTTTTCACTCATTTAGAATCAATGTTTCATTGTTTCTGTTCATGCTTACAATCTCTCACATTTAAGGTTTTATTTTGCCTTTTTTTCTCCTGCTTGATTTTTTTTCCTCAGTCCTATCTTTCCTCCTATTTTATTAGTTCCAAAGAACTATATATATATATATATATATATATATATATATATATAGTGGATGGTGCATGTGAACAAGAAAGTATTCTTAAGAAAAACAGAAACCAAAAATAATCTCAAATTTTAATAAGATATAAACAGTTGAATATTCGTAACAAAATTAATGCGGAAAAAGGCCTGGAAAATCGTTGACATTCTTGAGACAAGACATAAAGATAGGAAACAATAGTATCCTACCAAAAATGCTTGTCAAAATGAACAACAGAACAGGGATTGGGAGGAATATCAAAAAACAAACATGGCTAAAGGTTGGAAAAATTAGGATCACCCATGTTCTGATGGAACACGGCCAGAATGTGAACAGGTTGGATTTAATTGATCCTCAACGACAATCAAAACAGTTGTATGTACATGCAATAATAATACTTATTTATTTTTAACCAATTAATACCAAGCAAGGTCATAATGCCACTAAAACTCCGGAAAGATAAAGAGAAAACTTTAGAAGCAACCGAATGACCAGTACTAAACAGGAAACAAGGGATAAACCTCTACTTCTGTTCAAAAGACTGTGTGAACCGGGCGAGAGGCGAAACTATCAACTCCTTTTGAGGAAAAAAAAAATTCAACGTCTCGGCAGACTTGTTAAAATTATAGAGTGGGAATAGACTTTAGAAGTAAATGGAAACGCAATCCTAAACAAGAAACAATGTATTAAACTCTACTTCTGATCAAAAGACCGGAAGGTGTGTGAACCGGAATATAGACGAACCTATCTACTCCTTTCATCGGACACATGAACTAACTTTGTAATAATGCAGACATCGGACACATAGTTAAATAAATATATTTTGTCTTTTCTACATCCCTTATACACTAAAAATCAATCTCAGTCTCTTGCAGCCATTACTCAGTCCAAATTAAAATAAAATGTCAAAAAACTACAGGACGATAACATGCCTACATCTTAAGTAAAGGACAACGAAATATGTTTACCATTGATTTGCAAAGTTCGGAATGATACTTTTAGAGCAAAAACGAGTACAATAAATGAGATATTCTCACTACAGTGTATCTCCGGGATAGAGTTGTGTCTTTGTCAATTTTCAATTATCTTTGCAGCATCAGCTGAGTTACAAATTCTATTATTTTTTAACTTAGAAAACATATAACAGCTCACTTCCTATGAAAACTTGAGTCAATATCAAAATATTAATTGTAACATATATCTCTCTTTAATTATTCGTTATTTAATTAGCACCCATACCTGATATCAAATATATCATTATATATACATAGTTATATGGAATAAAATATTAAATGCTAATTAACTAATTAATCGATAGTAATAAAAACTACTAATGTTTTGCCAGTGGTAGACCATTATTAGTAACGGACAAATGCAAATTTTTCCCGGGAAATATTCTAATTGGGTTATATTCACTGGATAAGACTTATTGAAAATCGATATTTAATTGCAAATTATACTGATGTTATTTTGGTAGGAATCCCGATTGCATGGACAATATCCCTCTGTAATAAATCTTGTTCTACCGTAAAACAATACCTCCCACCGAAATACTCAAAAAATTATAATTCAACTGGAGTTATATTGATTTATTTTAAAGATGGAACTCACTCACTATCATCATGGTGATCATCCTCAGACCATTCCATGACCCGACATGGTGGTAGAAGTTTGCTCCCCATAATAGCAGCTGAACAGTTTCATCGCTGGATAGAAAGCCCGAGGTTTATTCATTTCTACGCAGCTTATCTCGGACAGTTAGACCCCATTTCCTTTACCTAGAAAGTTCGTTTGGCCAGGGACATGTTACCTTTTATTCCAAAAGGGCTACTTCACTTTAGTCATTGTCTTCCGTCCAAGAAAGCCGCTACCAGGCGATAATGTGTTATCACTGCACTGTCAACATAAATGGCTATGGTACACAATCAGTTCTGTTGTGTTTTTCAAAAGTGTTCATTCGACCTTTCTATTCCTTTGTCCATCTGAGTATCAAAATATATTCCTCACCAGAAAAAGCATTCCCAGACAACTTTTTTTTCTTTTTTCATGTTTTCTTGTATATGTTGGCAACCCACACAAAATATATAGCGGACATTTGATAGGTACGAATACTGCAGCTACCGAAGAGATCCTATCTGCTTTTACCGTGACAGAGAAACCTGGTAAGAAGACTGGTTTAGTTGGCGATGACCCAGCATGTGACAGGTAGGACGATGGTAACAGTAACACTCGTAGACTAACCTGTCCGTTTGTAGTATTTAAACGGTACTGTGCCAAAATTATATCTATTCGATTAAGTTAAAATACAGTCAGATAATCATTTACTTCGGTTAGCTTAATTTAATGCATGGTTTAATTTTCTTAGAATTATCTAAAAAATTCCACCATATTATTAACAAAATCTTTTATTCATATAAATCATAGCTTCATTATTCATTCATCAAATGAATTTTCTGATTTTTCCACGAACAGAACTTTTAAGGTTTCGTTATGTTGCAAATAGAGAATATTTGCATAAAACTAATTTTCTATTTAATCTCATTCGGATGTTTTGTTTTCTTGTAACTTTTGAATTTCCTCTGAAATTAAGCGCAGACATTTGGGAAGATTCCTTTGAAAATAATGTCGAAGCGTATTTTTACTGAGCTGACGGGCCCTTCCCTAGGCGTGTTCTGTCCGAACTTGATTTTCCGATACTCATGAGATATGAAAGACAACTTTAAAATCGATCCAGCTGTAATTTGTTATTTAATGGAGTTTGTTACCTAAATATTTAGTCGGCATAAAAAAAAAAAAAAAAAAACCAAAAAAAAAAAAAACAACCGAACATTTTTTCAAGCTGGTAATTTTTTCCGTAATTGCACAGGAATATGCGAAACATTAGAAGACATTTTCTGGCAGCAATTATTGTCAATTACTAAGTTAAATTTAGTCTGGCAATAAGTCATACTTTCTGGTCACACTTTTGATGCTCGAATTCAGTGAAAAGATCATACTGCTATAAGTCTACCGTTCGTCTCTGCTTAGAATATTGCTGCCACATATGGTCCGGTGCTCTTGCAATATATTTAAAGATTCCTGATAACAACTAAAGAAGAATCAACAATAGCATTGGTCCTGGGTCGGCCTCTTATGTTTAAACACTTTCCCACCGCCGTAAAGTTGATTCCCAGTGTCTTTTCTATAAATAATCTCATGATGATTGCTCGGATGAGCTCTTAATTATGATAGCTAGACTTTATTAATTTAAGCGCAGTACTAGATTGGCAAAGAAGTCCTCATCAATTTACAGCCAGATGTAACAGTAAGTTTTATACTGACAGTTTTTTTTCTCGCACTTCTCGCTTTTGGAACTCTCTTCCGGAATCTTTCTTTCCAGTTAACTTTGATCTTCATTAATTTAAATGCAATGTCAATCGTTATCTACTGTCTTCCTGATTACCCTTCTATTGTTTTTGCTCACTAACAATGTTTCTGTTTTCTACCTCTTTCACACTCGGTAACGCCTTCTGTCTTAGTGTATTTGTTGCCTTGCATGGGGTGAATTTGATTTAAAAACTTCACATCTGATATCAAAAATGACTTACAACAGAATGAAACTATTACTGAACTGTTATATAATATCTAATCTAATATTGCATTGAACGCTGAAAAATCTTCCCATTACTGATGAAGCGGCTCTAAGTGGTAAAAATAAGGCTAATATTATCTGTTTCCTTATGAGAAAACATTTAGCATAAATTGATTGAACAGCCCGTACTGTTTTAATATATATATATATATATATATATATATATATATATATATATATATATATATATATAGTTGGATTGATGTGAGTTAAATAAATAAATAAATAAATGAAATAAAATAAAATAAAACACCAACAATCACTTTTTAGTTCAAGCTAGCACCACAATAATTACATTTATTGTTTTTATCATTCTCCTGCAACCATTACTAATCACTTCTACCAATTTACAATAACTATTAGCTACTTATATTGTCATTGTCACCAATCCCCTTACAACATTACTATCGCTTCACATCTACTATTATCATATAGACCCGCTAGAATTATTAACGTAAACTACCCCCTCCCCCCAGCATATTTAATACCATCAGAAAAATAACCAATAAGGATTACAAACCGAAATTTCTACCAGTTACATATACACAGTCATCAAAAACAAGCAAATAACCAGCTTTAAAGTAATAACAAATAAACTTTAAAAAATTAAAAATAATAGCAATTTTTACCTATCATAAAATTACACAGACCCCACCACACGTATATATGTGGGAACTTGCATAACAAACCAGCCTTACCTCTTTTTAAGAAATGCACTCTTCCTATCTGGTAAGTAACATCCTACTTTCATAAAAATATAACAAGTATTCATTGGTCAATCACCTCCAATCTAGCTTGCTGATTGGTCAGTTCCGACCAATCAAACCGCCTGCACGCGACCAATCTGTTTTCCCGCGTTCTCAATTGGAGCCTGTCACGTGGTACAACAAAATTATAAAAACCCAACACACGTAAACTCCCTCAAGTTTTCTTTTCATTCATCTCACTCGCATGTCTCATTCCTTGCTACCAAGTGCCAAGATGTAACCTTCAAGAACTCCCGTCTCAACCATAGCGGTCAGACGTTAATGACAATTACCAACCTCCACGCAAATACGAACTCTGAAATCACTTCTGAACTTTAGAACTCACAATTCCAAACTTTATTCTTCTAAATTACAATTTAATATTACTTCTTAAACTCAGGTACAACTAATACCTAATCAAAGCGACACGACACTGTCCTACCTTTTTAGTTCGCATGCATGTATATAAAACATTAATAAATTCAAATGTTATGTTTTGAAATCATTCCGTTCAGTTTTGTATTTTATACTATGTGCTATTTACGTCAAATATAAATTGCATTGCGTCAACGCATTGTCCTTAATCCCACCTTTCCTAGCCAAAGTTAAATATTGGTAATTCAATCACTACAATAATGATGACCGTGACGTTCGTCGCTCGACGTTCACAACAACAATGGTAACACCATCGCTACATATAGGTGCATGCGAGGAAATATTATTCAGCGAAAAAAATAGAAAAAATGCTCTGATTGCTGACATGTATACATTCACGAGAAATTTTCGTTACACTTCCGATCTTTAAATTTCAACATAAAAATGCGTATGTATATAGACAACACCACCCATATACATACATATGTCAAGTCCCATGCTGTCCATATATGTTTATGTCTGTATGAGCCCCGGTGGACGAGCGAGTGTGTATGTGTGTCTGCGTACCTCAACGGGTGTACAGACATGCATCTATGCTTGCGTTAGCATGAGTGACATCACGACGACGCTTCGCCCCACTTCCTTAATAACACCAATACATGCAATCTATCTATCTATCTATCTATCTATATATATATATATATATATATATGTATGTATTATGGTAAAAAATCCGTTTGTATATAATCAAAGTGGATCCTAGTAATATAAAAATATTAGAACTGATCCACAAAAAAGTATTTTTTTATGCAGAGCAACCAACAAATCTCTTTACTATATATATATATATATATATATATATATATATATATATATATATATATTGAATGACGTCATAGAGCATTTTTTGTAGCAAATGTTATCCCATCATCCAACAATATGGAATGTCTTAGACGCTCTTAAAAGAAAACAAACTTGCAGATAATATCAAGAGTTTCAAGAAATAGCCGAACGTAAATGAAAACTTTTAAAAAATTAGTGGCATCCTTTGGTGAATACTCCTCAGTAAATGATTATCTGCGCGCACTATTATATAATTTAAGGTTATAAGGATTTTTTTACTAAATTGTTTTATTAACGATATTTGTTTTTCGAATGATTATCATTTTGCATTTACTCTTTTGATTTTTAAATTTTTATTGCAATAAAGAATTTTACATTTCAAATAATTATGATTTAGTATAATTGTCCTTTTGATTAATTTTCATTCAATTTACAATTCGAATAAATGTTTTTTTGAATAATTGTTTTTTTTTAAATCGGTAATGTCACTAAAACGCAAGGAGTTACAAGGAGTGAAAGAGAATGGAAAAACAATGAAAATGGGGAGGATTGAGGAAAAGACAAAAAATGGAACAGGGTTCAAGAAGACAGAAGATGGCGATTGAAGTTGCATTTAAATTTTTGAAGAGTGAAGAGGGCATTTTTTTTCGCAGCAAGTGTCATGCCACATTATGGAAATTCTTAGACGATCATAAAAGAGAACAGGACATGCAAGAAATTCGTTTGGCAAAAGTAAAAGCAGGTTGCCAAAATATCAAGAGCGCCAAGAAATACTGCGACGTAAATGGAAAACGTAAAAAATTAGTGGCGTCTTTTAACGAGGAGTCATCAGTAGTTGTGTCTTTGCGTGTAGTATCATATAATTTAAGGATGTTTCTTATTAAATTGTTTTATTAAGGATATTTGCATTTCAAATAATTATGAGTTAGTATAATTGTCCTTTCGATTACATTTCATTCAAACAATTTACAATTCGAATAAATGTTTTTTTGATTAATTATTTTCGAACAATTATTTTCGAACAATGTTGACATAATCGATTGAAGTCGAGATGACTGATCAGAATCGATAAAGACTATAAAAACAGGCAAGAAAGAATCAACTTATAAAAGCAGGAGTTATTCTGATATATAACGTCTGGTGAAGCTATCAATGTGATGATTACTATCAATGTGATTATGTAAAAGGCTGGGTCATGTGCGTAACGACAGACTTTTGGTGCAAAGAATAAAAGTAATTTGTACTTTCACTGACCGAAAAATTCCCGAGTAGACAGAGGAACAAATAATTGACAGCCATCTTGTATTTTTTCGGAGCTCAATAGAGAATTTTGCATTTCGAATAATTATCATTTAACATAATCTCCCTTCGATTAATTTTCATTCAAAAATTTACAATTCGAATAAATGTTTCACAAATACTTATTTCGAATAATTGTTTTCGAACAATTATTCACATAATCGAGTAACCAATTTAAAAGTCTGTATGACTGGATGGCAAAACAGAAATAGTATGATAAAAATGCAAATACTTAAATTAAAATTTCTTTAGCTGTATAGTATGTGCTGCGCCAGCGATATATACAGTTTTGAATTAAAAGTGTTCCTTCTAGGCTGGTTGACATCCAAGGCTATAGAACTTTGTCTGCCCTACTATTTACATATAGCTGGGGAGACAAGTGTTACATTCATACAATTCCCAAAAGTATTATCGTGTAAGGGAATGTGATGAAGTCGTCGGGAATTCGAACTCGGGTCTCCGATTCCTCAGTCTGAACAACAATTCATTACCAGGACTCTGAACAGAAACAATAAACAGGAAAATGTGGATAGCCATGATCACCGTCGTTCGGAAGGGACACGATACTGTAGGAATTAAATCCTATATATATATTTCAACCAATAAAATACCATCAAAATGTTTCTTTGATAAACAATCATTGCAAGGAGAAATACCACCAAAATACTTGCGGACGTAGTTGTAGACCTAACACGTGTTATTTTTGGACCATTTAGAAAATAACAATAATAATTCCCTTCGCCACATTATCAGCCAGTGTGAAATTATATTCTATATAATGAAAACCTTGCATGTAAAAATTTCACACCTCTATGTGAAATTGGATTTCGGATCATCCTTGTGGATATAAAAATAGAAGCCTATTGCTTCTCGAGACTCAAACCAATTATGGAAGCCAGTTTGATCTACACGTGCTAACACGCACACACGCATCCACGCACATCCATAACCACCAATTAAGATCTTGTCCATGCACACAATAGAAGCCTTTGTTTACGAACTCACAAATACTTTAGTCTGATCATCATAAAGTAAACCAGTCCACACTAAGAACGCTTAATTATAAAAACAAATAATTAATATTTTTATTAATAAAACAAAATTTAGTTCAAGGAAAACAGACATTTTTTTTAATATAATATGAATAAAGATAAAAATGTTATTTCAACTAATGTTATGCTTCCACTTTTCCTTCAGAAAATAACCTTTTTTTGTTTTATTTAAAAGTTGTGTTATTGTTTTGTATTCCGACACTCGGATAACAACAAAAACTTGGTTGACAGATCACATCAGTACGTAATAGAATGCTAATTATCTTTAGATGCACAAAGATATACATTTCTAAATTTGGTACTATTCCACAAAAATTCTTCCATTCCCAAATATATAAATAATGTTTGAAAACCCAACATATAACTTACAATCAATTTCTACTAAGGACCTGATGATCATTCAAGACCTTTTGCCTTTATGTTGATAGTTATACAATGGAAATACAGAATTTAAAATATTAAAATACGATGTTAGCGTCAGTAGACGGTTTCTTGAAAAGGATGTTGATAAGAACAAAAACAATGTCCGATCAATGCAAAGACTGCGCCATGACTTAGTCTTGCAGAGAGAATTAAGAAAATGTAAGCATAATAAGAAAAAAACTGTCTTCTAATAAATCGAAAAGCACTTCAGTTGAAGAAAACAAACTTTCTCACTCAATCATCAAATTTAAGCATTATAAAAGAAATCATTTGCGACTATGTGAAAAGTAAAACAAATTTGTATAAAAGATCGATCCATCAAATTTTCCGTTTATCGATTATTTCATCAATCAATTTCTATGAAACATGGTGCTGCGAAGAATCATTTCAAAGATCCACACGACTTACACATTCTTGATTTCTCGTTTTTTTTTCTTTTCTCGTTTGAATACGTCTACTGATTATTTATTCCACACTGAAGGCGAATGGAAGAATCACTTGTGATACACTCTCCTTGGCAAACAAGAAGATAAACCTTTGGAAAATACCAAAATAAACGATAAGAAAATATAAAGCTTGGTGAGTCACGAGAAATTCGGTTAAATATATGCACGGATCTCTTCCTACTTTGTTTGCTTTTTAATTAGCCAGTTACTAAGGTAGCTTCCTAACTATATCTATCTATCTATCTATCTATCTATCTATCTATCTATCTATCTATCTAAGTCTATACATATCTACCACTCTATCTCAGTCTATTCATATCTACTTATCTATCTATGCCAGTCTATTCGTGTGTCTGTATGTATGCGTGTGTATGCATGTATGTATGTATGTATCTATGTATGTATCTATCTCAGTTTATTCATATCAAACTAAGTCTATTCATATCTATCTTAGTCTATACACATCTATCACTCTATATCAGTCTATTCATCTCTCTCTCTCTCTATCTATCTATCTATGCCAGTCTGTTCATGTGTATGTATGTATGTATGTGTTTCTATGTATGTATCTATCTACATATGTATCTATCTCAGCCTATTCATATCAATCTAAGTCTATTCATATCTATCTTAGTCTATACATATCTATCACTCTATCTCAGTCTATTCATATCTATCTATCTATCTATCTATCTATCTATCTATCTATCTATCTATCTAAGTCTGTATATATCTAACTATCTTTCTATCTCATTCTGTTCATATATATCTATTTATTATGTGTGGGGTGCAGTTGAGCAGGCGACCAACAAAACTTCCTAGAACATCAAAGATGAACTGACGGCAAGGATTATGGCAGCAGTAATCAAATTAAACAAGAACAACCCAGAAGAAATGCAGGAGATTCCGAAGTTTTCTGGAGGCGGTGATTGAAGCGACTTTATTAAATAAATGTACTCTTTAGTGTTTTAAGATATATTTGTGTAATGGTAAATGTATTTGTTAAAATATGCCAGTATTATTATCATTTTTGCGTAATTTAGACGATATTTTATTCATCGCATTATATATATATATATATATATATATATATATATATATATATATGATAAAATATAGTTTTAAGACATGCCATATTTGTAGGCAAATTACAGTGTAAGATATAGAGCGAATGAAAATTTAAAAGTAGACAGGGAGATCAACACTATGCGGCGATAGTCTGTTTCGTACTTCAACTCAATATCCATGGCCTCTTTGCTTTGTTGCATGAAACACATTTTTGCCGCTTGATATTGAGTTCAGTGGCTAGATATTAAACTCAAGACTATTTAGGTCAAGTCACTTTCGGATCGACGAACCAACGCCATGTGAAGGAGCAGAAAATTGGAGAGTTGAGTTATGAAGGGGAATTAACTAAAACTGAAATATCCAAAGGCATGGTATAGGATAATTTTATTCCCTGGATTAAATAAAAGTGTTTGGTTCGAAATGCAAAAAAAAAAAAAAACGAAAAAATAAAGTCACCTGATGAAGGCCGGAGCCTACAACGTCCGAAACGTGAATATAGCAATAGAGAAAAAAGTAAAGAAAAAAAATGAAGAAAAAACAAAGAATATTAACTAAAAGAGTCCGTCGAACATTCTCTAGACGTTGTTAAGATGAAGGAAAAAAGTAACATAAAAAACATGGAGAGTAAAATCTCGGAGATAATTAAAAAAACAACAAAAAAAAAAAAACTGAAGTGTAACCAAATGAAATGCTGTCTAGGAAAGTGAAAAATGAAAGAAAAAAGAAATATCTTTGGATAAATAACGGCGCATGCTGAAATGAAATCTATAATGACTGGTGATCATGCGCAAAGGACCTTTTGAAAATTGTCTGCAGTACAAATACCCTTCAATATAACTTGAAACTCACTTACAATCAACGCTGTAGCAGAGGTAATCATCCCTCTTGGACGAACATTCATCACTCTGAGAAAGACACTCATCGCTACGGGAGAGACACTCATGGAAACAGAAGAGACATTCATCGCGGTGGGAGAGGTACTTAAACAACAGTTTTAAGATTTATAACGACACCTTGAGATCTCTGAAGCGTTATGTCACATGACGCAGAAGACATTTAAGTTTGCCATCATTTTCCTATCTTTATTTTTTCCCAGAGAAAGAGGGAGAGACAAAAAGAGTGATTCAGGTTTAGAACTTTATCTTTGTCAAAAACTTAATTTCATATTTAGATCTTTTAGGAAAAAAAAAGCTTCCATTAGAAATCTTTATTGACTCTCAAAATAAAAGTTCAGTTTTAGGAACGCATAATCATTTTAGTTTCTCAATAAGAATTATATAGTTTCTGAATGTGTATTAAAAGACGAAGATACAACAGACATATAAATTGTTACAAGTGAAAGTCAAGGCGCAAGAAGCGTCCAAGGTAGATGGTTACTCGGTGTGATTTCTATAGGGTCGTAAGAGGATGAACAAATAGTAGATTATGAGTAATTGAAGGAAAGATGATATTTTATTCTAGATTTTCTGAAATCATTTCTTCATTAGCAAGGTGAAATATCACTGAAACGAAGATTAGAAAATATTTGTGAAAAAAGGCAATAAAAGAAGAACTCGAGAAAACAGTAGATGGAAATTGATGTTGAATTTAAAGTTTTAGAGTGTGAATGTTATAGAATAGCCAGAAGCCGGAAGAGAGTTCCAGAAGCGAAAAGAAACTTACGATTACATTCAGTTATTTCCACTGTAAAACGATGAAAGTTGCCAGTTTAGTAATACGTTGGAGTTGAGAAAAAACGGAAGAAAAATCATTAGAAAAATTGCCATACAAATATTAATAGAAAAGGCACAAGAAAAAAAAATGACTAAAGCCGAGATATAATAATAATAATAATAATAATAATAATAATATAATTGCCTCATCTTGTCAGAAATCGCGAGATATATAGTGATATATATGTAGAGTGTAATAGTAGATTAATAAATGTACAGACTAGATTCTGGTGAGAAAACGCGTCTAGGAAGACGCAGTAAAAGAATTTTCCTGGTAGCAGTCCCAGAAATTAATTCAATATAATCATTCAAATATATAACAGCTAAAAATATGAGAACCAGAAGTCGCAAAGAATTGAAGAGGTTATTATTACTGAGATCAGGGGAGCAATCTCTTGAGAATCTTTCACAAATTAGAGGTTCTGGAAAATCTCTCAGAGTTTGATGTCTGTCTCACCAATAGAATACAAAGAGAATGAGTATGATTCAAACTTGTATATATGAGATGGCGTCACCAAGCTGTGAGGCTTTAAACTGGTGAAATTAAGGAATATAGCACATCTTAATATTTTCCATAGAAATAGTGATAAAGTGGCGATAGAATGTTGCGTTTCGTCTGTGGGGAAAGAGGTTTTAGACTGGAAAATAAATCATAGCACTAGTTCAAAATTATACATCACGTAGAATATCTTTACAATTGAACGTTGGATAAAATAAAAAGCCGGGGATAATCAAATCTGTAAGAAATTTTTATAGAACGGTACGAATTCTCGAAGCTACAGACGAGAGACTATATTTCAAGCAGACAAAAAAAAAAATGAAAAGAAAGTTCAGTAATGATAGATGTCAGTTCTTACGACAACCAGTTCTTAATTAAACGGTTTCTGTAAATTCTGCCGTGAATGCCTTGGGATTTTGGCAAGATGATCTTCTTTTTGAACTTTCCCTCTCTTGAGGGGCTTATCGTCTTCAGCAAAGTCAGAGTTAGTAATTAGGTTTTCTCAAATGTCTTTATTTACTTCGATATTAAAATGAGACAGAAGTTAGGATAATTCCAACAAGCAAGTACCTAGGACCTACAATGACTTCTTTTTCGACAAGATATATATTTGGGCGAAAGCGTTATTAACAGTAGTAATATTAGCCTTTTCACTCCAAGGAAATATTTGTCATTCATTAACTGAGCAGCCAGTATGGCATTCAGGTGATATTTATAAAGATGTTCTAAGCACTCCATCCTAATTAATGGCAAATGCTGGCGATCTAAATTCAGAATTCACCTTGCATATGTCTAAATCTACCATTCGTCAGTTCATTGAATATTGCGGTCTTATCTCGTCTGGTGTTGCAGCTATATATTTTTAGATTCTCTACAAAATACAAAGAAACGCCTGTAATATTATGGGTCTTGGACTGGCATCTTGACTTGACTTACTTTCCCAACGTCTTGAGGTTGTTTCCCTCTCTCTTCTTGGCTTTCTCTGTTTTCTTTTTTCATGGCAGTTGGGATAATAATCTTTCATCCTTGGTACATCGACCGCATGAACGTAAGCGTCCGACTAAATTAGTTACAAGTTATCTGTAATATAATGTTTAGTTAGATGCAACTATAAGAACTCACTTCCAGTTATTATCTTTCCTTCCAAGATTTGAATGAAAGGAACATCCCCATCTTTGGAATCTTGTTCTTTTATTGTTTTTTCTCCGCACCAAATTACAAGCACTGTATCCATCGCTTTGTATATGTATATGCATATCTATACTTACATTTGAATGTGTCGTTATCTTTATTTCTTGAGATCTTTCTTAGCACAGACATTTTGTATTAAATAAAAATGCCGACAGGAAGTGTCATGGCGCATGGGGAGTTATAAAATGAGCGTGACGATTGGAATAAGCGTTACATATGGTATGTTATTATATATGTTTAATGGAATGATACAAAATAACTATACCTAGGAGAACATTCCACGACAAAGTCTGTTGTTTGTATGACATACGCATGATCTTAGGTGGAGAATGGAATTGAATAAATAAATAAATTCTGTCTTATCTTGCATTTGGAATGCAAGACTGTGTGTGAATTTCTATATCTCATATATATATATATATATATATGAAGTCTTAAAGGTGTGCTATATTTATGGGATAAAGTGCTCGATATTAGAGCGTGTAAAAATGAAAGTGAACATAGAAGACTTAGAGGCGACAGTCTGGTAGGCCACGTATGCTGTTATATCTTATAGTCTATTATGGCGGTTATTTTACCGGAAGTCGTTTGTTTGTTATTTGCGTTAAATTATTTTGCTTGTTTTATTTAATTTTATATTTTGTTTCTTATTTTATTTATTTATTTATTTATCTTTTAATCTGTTTTTTTTATTAACGTAGTAAAAATTTGTTTATAATAGTTTTGTTTTGGTTTGAGAATTTAATTAAAACTATTTGTTCCGTTTGGGGTTGGTTGTTTTATTCTAACTATTATATTTGGTAGAAACAGTTTTTAATTTGTGTTTATTAGGGTTGATTATGTTTATTTGTTTTTTCTAACGGTAACTTTATTTATGGGACTTCTATATTTTCTCGTTTCGGTTTCGATTTTTTAACCATCGCAGTTATAGCTAATCGAGATTTTTAGCCACGTTTATTATTTACTTTATTTATTTGGGTTCGTTGTTTTATAACATATATATATATATATATATATATATATATATATATATATATGTATACCAGACTATTTATCAGAAAAAATGTATATACGGGTAGTGACCGATATTTGAATTTTATACTCTGTATATATATATTATTTGTCATCTCTGATGATGGCTTATGTGAAGATATGATTATACGGGTCAATATAATATGTTCTTTCGTCTTTCAATGTTATTAAGACTTATCAGACGATATATTTACATATATATATATATATATATTAAATATAATATATATATATATATATATATATATATACATATATATATATATATATATATATATATATATATATATATATATATATATATATATATATATATATATATATATATATATATATATATATATATATACATATATATATATATATATATATATATATATATATATATATATATATATATATATATACACACACATATATATATATATATATATATATATATATATATATATATATATATGTATAATCGGATATATATATATATATATACATATATATATATATATATATATATATATATATATATATATATATATATATATAATGTTAATGGAAACTTTAATTATCAGATGGATAATTCGATCTGAAGAGTTGAACAGCTTGGTGTTCTTAATAAATATAATGTCTCCGTCTTATAAGTCTACTCTCTAGTTACATTGAGCTTTTCTTGGATTTATATCCTTCGTAGAATTATCCCTTCCAGTAAGACATATATATATATATATATATATATATATATGTGTGTGTGTGTGTGTGTGTGTGTGTAAATAGGCGACAGTCTGTTCCATGCAATCTTCAGGTCATCGAGATTGGCATAAATCAGATGGTCGCCCTTGATATTGACCTCAGTATCTACTTTTATATTTACACATGGCCTTTCTCTGATCTTAAACACTTCTACTCATAAATATAGTGTAACATTCTTTTTAATTGATTTCGCCACAAACGAGACAGTAAAGCCACTAAGTCACAATTGTTTACTGGATGCGGAAGATTACGGAACTGTAACATTAATAATCCGCGGGAAGAGAGAAAAAAATAATTAGGAGGACGGTAGATAGCGATTGACATTTTATTTAAATCTTTGAAGATTAAAGTTGGCTGGAAAGCAGGGAGTCGGAAGGGAGTTCCACAAGCGAGAAATACAAGAAAAGAAACTGTTAGCAAAGACGTTAAGGTTTCATCTATCCAGCCCAAATGTAAATCACGAATTAAATTTCTAGTACTGCGCTTAAATTAAATTAAATTTCTAGTACTGCGCTTAAATTTAATTAAATCAAAAAGGTCTAGGTACCATAGCGAAGAGCCCATCTGAAAAATTACCAGACAAGTATTTATAGAAAAGACACAGACTGGCAACCTTAAGACGCACACACACACACACACACGCACATATATATATATATATATATATATATAAGATGAAAATAAATAAGATGAAAATAAAGGAATCGATGCACTTTGGAGATAATGTTATTATTTGTCTATCATTATTTCGAATCATCGTATTCAGAACAGGAAAGGAATTTGGATTTTTAAAAAATCTAAAACCTGTCTCCAAATACTTCCGAAATAAATTTCTCAAAGTGTTCTGTTATTTGCAAAATGTGATTTGTAGCGGGATTGACTGTTCAACGTTTGCGTCTGGTTCATTAAGCCAATCTCTCCGGCCCTGAAACTTGATTATTGTGAAATCGTGACAGATATCTCCCTAGTTTCATGATACTCGTTAGATTTTTCACATTAGGAAGTTCACGGATTTCGAAATTAATCAACTGTCTTTTATAGCGCGTCATTCTACGCAGCTGTACTGACAAGAATAACACCAGAATATCTATGGGAATAGTTTCGACAGCATCTCCACCCGATCTTTTACGCTGACAGGAATGGTCATTCATTTTTAACTAGGTCAAGTCTGCGCGGTCTCTGATGTTTCAGACTTTCAATTTGGAACTGGGAATGGCGCAAATGGACATTAATAAAATCTGCAGAATTAATAAAAGTCTTTTCTGACTTCTGCGTTAAATGACGATGAAAATATAAAAAGAGAAATTGGATCATTTTATAGTGTAATAATTACAACAACAACAACAACAATAATAATAGTCTTGAGACGCCAAATTTCCTCATTTAGCGAATGCGGCAATTTATCTCTTAAAGATTATATAAGAAAACATATCTGGGACGAAGGTATGATCCATTGGGGACATTTCAATCATCTAGGATTTTACTATAAAATTATTATGCCCCGATTCAATTAGAAGGTCTAGGTAGTTCCAAATCTTTGAATATGAGTTGGTGTCGGACGATTGTCTGTAGTGGATATGCGTAGTAGCAGCAAGTGATTGGTGCATTTAAATACGCATTTTTTAAAAACGAAAGTAGACACAATTTCCATAGAATCTTCACAGCTTTACGAATCCTTAATTCTCTCCAGCTGGCCAGTAAATCCACCATTCTTTGTTAAAACACGCTGACTATATGACAATATGCATGCGTACACATAAACGTACATTCACCGTTTGGAATAGAGTCGCGAGTGTTACTTTGCCTTTCTGTCTGACAACAACGTCTGGATAACAGGAAACGAAAAGCATGCAAATTATGTGGCTCTTTGATGTGATTTTTATAACTCCTGCATTTAAAATGTATTTAGATAGATTTGGTCATTCGTATTCAAGTAAATGTGAACACATTTTTAATTGTTTCATGTAAGGTTCGCTGCTATTGTTTCACTTATGAAATATTAAACAGGTGGTATATACATTGCTTTGTTCAAATGTATTTTCCCTCTAGTTTAAACCTAAAGAAGGTATTATTTTTCCAAAATACTTTCAATTAATCCTTAATAATTATCTGAATTTCTGAGGTGTTATTATTATTTAAACTATTTATTTTCAGACTAGCGTCCTCATCTTTGTTTTTTTATTAAAATGTTTCGGTCGTTAAACCCCATCTCGGCCTACTTTCTGTGTATATCGATATCGGTTACCTACATTGAATTCTGAAGCGTTTATTTAATCATAATGTCTAGACTGTTCCCATACAACTGCTCATGTCTAGCGATATCGTCTAATTCTACATTTATTTAGTACTGTTCGGATATTGCTCACCTGTTTCCATTGATGAGACAACGTCCAAAACATTGTCCTAACAACAACAAACGCGAGGTCGATAGTCCGAGTGTAAATAATTTAAATAATAATTAATCCTAAATTTTACATATTTTCTTTTTCTAAAATCTAGGATAGATATTTTATTTTTTAAGAGAATTGTAAGATTCTTAAAATTTCTGCCATTATTAAAATGGTGGCACGATGATTAATTAACTAGGAGAATGTCTTAAAATGTCTTATTGAAATGTGTTAAATTACATTTCTTCTTTATTATTGATTAGTTTTGCTTTTTGATGTGATTTTTATAACACCTGCATTTAAAATGTATTTAGATAGATTTGGTCATTTGTATTCAAGTCAATGTGAACACAGGAGTTATAAAAATCACATCAAAAAGCAAAACTAATCTATAAAAAGAAGAAATGTAATTTAACGCATTTCAATAAGACATTTTAAGACATTCTCTTAGTTAATTAATCATCGTGCCACCATTTTAATAATGTCTTAAAATGTCTCATTGAAATGTGTTAAATTACATTTCTTCTTTTTTATAGATTAGTTTTGCTTATTATCTTTCAAATAAACCCATAAATGTACTGGAAAGATGTTTAAACTATTTTAAATACTGTTTTAAAATAATATTAGCTGATATTTTGTTAGTACCTATTATTATTATTACCTAAACAGATGAGATGTTTCTTTCATAATAGTTAATATGTAGAAGCCTTTGTGTCTGTTACTGTTCATTCTGTTATACCTTTACCTAAGTAATTCAATAACAAACTCTAGATGAAATCATAACAATGCATGCAGTGTGGAAAAAATTAGTTTTTGTGTTATCGTCATTCATAGTGTGTTTCTTTGTCCCTTACTAAAATCTGATCGGTTCGATAAAGTCAAATTGGAAGCTGATCTAAAAAATGACAAACATTCTGTTGTGAACTGGGCCTAGGTATTGCTTGTTAATTTTAATGATTCCAAAACGAGGCTACTCTCAATTTACCGCCTGAGAGAACGCTTTCTGCCTTTCCTCAGCATGGTTGATGCTAATATGCATGAGAGCGATTAGTTACGAAATCCCTGGCTAACATTTTCTGCTGATATGAATTGGAAAGATTATATCGAATCAATTGCTAGGTCCGCTGCTAGTAGTGTTGGTTCTATCCTTTGTGCATAAAAATTATTCTCTCCAGGATCTTACATATTTACACGTCTACCATTCGCCTATGCTTAGAATATTACTACCACAGTCTGGTGCTCTGGTATATATTTAGAGATCCTTGATAAAATCCAAAGAAGAATAATTTGTCCTGACATGGTATCACGTCTTCAGTCATTTTCCCACATAGGTTCCCTCTGCGTTTTCAATAAATATATTTCATGGTAACTGTTCTAATGAACCCTCTCTTATGGTCCGGAGACGCTAGGATTTTGTTGTAGTGTATTAATATCTGCTCTGCTTTAGCAATTTGACAATCTAGTGTTTCTACTTAAAAATATGGCAAGTAGTCACATTATAGGAGAATTTGATGTACTTTGGCTTTTCTGTTCTATACATGTGAGTATTTAATAAACTTTGTCTTTGTTCCCTTTACTTAGTCTTCTGATGTGTTTATACTCTAACATCCGCCTTCCTAATTCTCGGGTATTTTGAACAAAGTATAGAATTTAAGTGTTACTAATCGATTGACGGCAAAATCCCATCATTTTACGTTTTAAATATCTAAATGTAACCGGAAGTTTTATGTTACTAGTTTCTTTTCTCGGATTTTTCGCTTGTGGAATTCTCTTCTGTCTTCTTGCTTTCCAGTAAAGTTCGATTTTTAAAACTTTAAATGTAATGTCAATCGTTCTATTTTCTGTTCTTTTATTGTTCCAGCCCCATAATTATGTTTTTTTTTTATATTCTTTGACGCTCACTAACACCATTCCCCTGCTCATTCGAAAATTTGTTGCCTTTCTGGAGGTGAAATGATAAGAAAAAAGTCCTTAATTTCTTGTATTATAACAACATTATGCCTCCAAAAACAGTCAATGTGATAAATCGAAAATCTCGATTGCCATAAATTTTTCTTTCTTTATCTTTAATGTTAGTGACACGATATTTTCGACTATGTGGCCATCTATGATTGTCGATTTAATATTCTAATTAATGTACTCCAAACTCCAAGTAGAAGACGTATAACGCCTTCCTTGAAACTATTATGATGCTACATAATCTATTTAATTCATCTGGCTCAATTCCAACCAATCAATGACCCTACATTTCTCTTGCAGATCAAAGAGAAACTATTTGATTTCTCTTTTGATTTTTTCTTACTCTGATCGCACTAAACCTATTTGATTAGCTTAATGTTCGGCTAGCATTTGATCAGCTTAGAGATAAATCTCAGATAAAGATTATAAAGTACAGCAAGTTCACCCATCGTTCAGTTTCCACGGCCTGCATCTCTTCAGAGCTTATCATTCTGTTTGGATACAATGGCCTTTCATAAAATTATTCCCATGATTATACCTGTTGACCATCAGAAGTCGCTGTAAAACAATGCACAATGTGGTTTATTTCGTTTGTCGCAGACGCGGCCATGATTTGTGTTCGATAAATGACCCTTTTCAAGTGTGAAGTTTGGTGGGGGTCACAAAATCTAGGAAGGCGATACCATTCTTGTCATCAAGATTAATATCATTCACTAGGCCCTAAAAAGATTTCTTTCTAACGTCATACAAGGAAATACGATTCTTGAAAATGATCTATGGATTTTATTACCTCTGCTTATTTGGAGAAAATTAGCAATGCTGAAAGGTGATCAATATCTGTAAGTTAAGTCATTCCAAATGACAATTACACTGCCTTTCTCATCTGAAAGAACTCTTTCGACAGAGAAGTATTTTGTGTGATCTTGCTTGGCACATGGACAGAGCAAGTAGCGAAACCAGATAATAGCTTGTAATCAATAATAATTAAGCTCCTTTTTTGCAAGAAAATCCAACATAATAATAATAATAATAATAATAATAATAATAATAATAAATTGTTATTAAAGACCACAAACAAAAACGGTACCTCCTTATTGATATGGCAGTCCCTGCTGACTGCAATGTATCTTTGAAGATATTCAAAAAGTTGTCAAAATACAAGGACCTTGAAATAGAAATCTCGAAAATGTGTCTTATGGGAACATCAACAATCCCTGTTGTAGTTGGAGCCCTAGGACTGGTTGGAAAAGATTGCAGTAGACTAATTGAAGGGATTCCTGGAAGTCCATGCATCAAGGAGATACAAAAAATTGTTCTGACAAGTACAGCCCACACTTTACGAAGGGCTTTATCTATGTAATTTTTTGTTTTATTTTTGTCAGTGGAAAGTGTCATGACGCCATTTCTAACCTTAGGTCACTGGGCGGGACCCGGAAAGAAATGTGTAAACACCAGAAATCAAAGAAAATAAAATAATAATAATAATTAGTAATATTATTATTAAACAAACAAAATGATTAATGTAAATATTCCATTATTTTTCAAAACTTACCTGAAGTGCACGATTTAAGAAAAGATACATAAAAGGAAAAAATAGTGTTTGACAATGTTAAACAATATTTAGTTAGTTAGATCCCGTGACAGGACCCAAAGAGTGTGAGTTCAATACCTGTTTAAGGGGATGAAGAATTTGGAGAGGAGAATTAAAAGGAGATAACTGATAACTGACATCTATTAGACATGGCACGTGGATCTAGAACAGTCTACCCCAGTGAGCGAAATAAGGGGTTCAGTTCGTCATTCCAACCACCTGAAGAAGGCCAGAGCGTACAACGGTCGAAACGTTGTGATAAATATGGCAACAAAGATGAGGACAATAGTCCGAATAATGTAAATGGTGTAAAAATATATAAATCTAAAAAAAAATATCTTTTTACAAGCGTTGCTTGTGTTGAACTTAAAACAAAAACCGACTCTACTCGTAATGAACGCTTCAAAACGAATGAAACATCGCCAGCGTAAAGTCATGCAACTGAAACGGTGATCTTGCTCAGCTTGAAATTTTCCATTAGTTGATTAATTACCAAAATAAATTAATCAAAGAGCTTCATATAAATCCTGTGGAACTCTCTTGTAATTCTGTTCAATCCTCTGAGGCAGGACGAAGTAAATTCCATACGTAACTAACCTCATGTCTTTTAATGGCCTGTAGATTCTGAATATTTTCTTTTTCAGAATGTGCCCATTAAGATTCTTGTCGAAATTACAGTCGTTTGTAATAACATGTTTTACAAGCTCTGTTGATGTCACATGTTTGGTTCTGACATAATGCTTGTACCATTGACTCATTTCAATCCGCATAAACCCACTAGTGTTTGGTACATTGGGAAACATATATTAAAGACATATATATTGTTTAACATTGTCAAACACTTTTCTCTTAATTATTATTATTATTATTAAAGCTGTAGTCTCCCTTTGAATGATAGTGCAGCAGTCAGATTAAGCCAGATGATCCTGCTATGGTTTCAGTAGCACGTAGGTTATTATAAAGTTCAGTTAATAGTTTTATGCGTAACCGGTTTTGAATTCAGGATGTTCTCCTAGATTAACCTACAACATAATCAAATGATCCCATTTTTCGCTCGTAGAAAGGGGATCAATTTAAACTTCTACAAAAACATTTGCGTAAAATTGAACGCAACGGTCACAATTTCATTTTGGCCATCCGATCCCACTTTTAGCCATGATGACCCCTTCGCAATGCATAATATTGTAAGCATGCGTATTGATTATTATACATTCACTAGCATGGCTCAAGGCCACGATAATGAGTCTTCAATAATCAATTTAAAGTCGTAAACTATGGTTCAGTTTTTTTAATTGTGCATTACACATAGTTTCTATTACATATACAAGTTTCTTTCCTGATAGCAAAAATGAACGAGACTCGTTTACAATTCATTGCTACAAATACTGAAGTTGATACTCACTGCGTCATCCGTTCATATTTTTAGTCTTAAGCTAACAGCAATGCATAGTGGACTTATTCCAACGTTGAGAATTAAGCATTTCTTTCACCTATTCCGTAGCGACATGTCTGACTGCAATAGACGTCTCTTTGCCTCCGCCCGTAATGAGTGTAAACGTGTCCTCAACGATGCTAAGTGACTATTTGCTGCTCGGATGAAGGAGCGTATTGCATCTCGCAAATTTGTCTCTAAAGATTATTGGATTACTGCAAGAGCGTATTGAACAATTGCAAACCCTCTATACCTCCACTTCAACCAGTTCGAAGTCCTGACCTCCTCTGCCGACAAGGCTGAATGCTTTGCACGGAAATTTTCATTGAACTCGACGCTCGACTCTTCCGGTGTACCCATACCTCACTTCCCCTTTATAACTGAAGCCCTATTGAGTGGGTTACACATAACCTCGTCATTGGTATAGGGCGTTATCTCCAATTTGGACCACAACAAGGCTAGTGGTGGTGATGGGATACCAGCCATTGTCTTGAAGAAATGCGCGCCTGAACTGGTGCCTGCCCTTTCTAAACTACACAACTACTGCCTCAAGGAATCTTGTTTTCCTGACTGCTGGAATCCTCTTCGATCGTTCCTGTCTTCAAGAACTCCGGCGATCCCTCTGACCCTTCCAACTACCGTCCTATCAGTCTCCTTCCCCTCTTCGGTAAAGTCTTCGAAGCCCTAATCAATACCGAGCTGGTTAACCACCTCACATCCCATGATCTGCTCTCAGACAAGCAATATGGCTTCCGCTTTGCCAGATCTACAGCTGATGTGCTTACGGCCATCACCGAAACTGTCTACCGAGCTCTTCAAAATAACGGGGAAGCTCGTGCCGTGGCCCTAGATATCTCCAAAGCATTTGATAGGGTTTGGCATGCCGGCCTTCTTCGCAAGCTCCAAGGTTATGGCATTACGGGTCGATTGTTTGACCTAATACAATCATTTCTGTCAAACCGTGAATTGAAGGCCGTTCTCAACGGATTCTCCTCCAGTTCCTATCCCACAAACGCAGGTGTTCCTCAAGGCTCCATCCTAGGCCCCACTCTATTCCTTATCTATATAAAGGACCTTCCTGACGCCAAAAATTCCCAAGTTGGCATCTACGCGGATGACACCACAATTTACTCCTGCCTCAAAAACAAATCTAGTGTCAGTGACAAAAATAACCTGGCCGTCCGTCTCGAAAAGGACCTTCAATCGGTTGTGAACTGGGGCAGGAATTGGCTGGTCAACTTTAATGCTTCAAAAACAAAACTTCTCTCTGTTAATCACCACAGAGATCCTTCCCTGCCCTCCGTTAGAATGTCTGACGCTCAACTGCTCGAGGGCAGCTCTCAGCCACTGTTCGGTCTCACGTTGACGGCAGACCTGAGATGGAACAAATAGATTGAGCCAATTGCTTCGTACACAGCAAGGAAAGTTGGCTCCCTGTACCGCGCCAGGAAATTTTTCTCCCCGGAATCGATCCTTCAGATCTACAAATCAACAATTTGCCCTTGCATGGAGTATTGCTGCCATATATGGTCTGGAGCCCCTTCTGTTTGCCTCGGTGTTCTTGATAACATCCAGAGGCGGATATGCAATGTAATTGGCCCTGATCTGGCATCTCGCCTACAGAAACTTTCTCACAGACGCACCGTCGCCTCCCTCTGTCCGTTTTACAAATACTTTCATGGCAATTGCTCCGAGGAGCAGCATTCGCTGGTTCCCAAATTTCATGAGTTCAAGCGCCCTTCGAGGCTGACATCCCGCTCTCACCCCTTCACTGTCTAAACTCCTAAATGTAGCCGTCTCTTCTACTCCAGTAGCTTCATGTCTCGCACCTCTTGCCTGTGGAACTCCCTTCCCTATAGTAGTTTCCCTGAGAATTATAATCTTCAGCTATTCAAATGTAATGTCAATGGACATCTCCAGTTGCCTTGATCTATCCACTACCCTTCTCCTCATCCTTTCTCCTATCACTCCTATTTGATCTTGCTCTAAATTTTCTGTAACCCCTTGCGTCCTAGTGGCTTCCCGCCTTGCTTAGGGTGATACGCTTAAAAAAAAAAAAAAAAAAAAAAGTGAAACCGATTCATATACTAAATATTGTTAACAGATAGAGCATGTCCCTGAACCGACTATCATCTTTAATTATTGTTTTTACCACTTTATGGCGGCAATGTTTACCTCTTTTTTATCGAAATAATTTTCCTATGATTTTGAGTCATTATGTAATTATATCTCTACCAGATAAGATATATCCATGGCAAATGTTCAAATAAACTGTATTATTTATTCTCACCCGTTTAGACTTTCATAACTAGGAAACATGATTCTACATACATCCAGCCTCATTTGTTCCAAATAAAACGAACATTTCATCCAGATATTCCCAGGAATTGGCAATATGGGGAACAGGCCCCTGCAGAGTGCTTCCCTAAACACATCATTCTTGACTTCTTCATGTCAAAGATTAATAATTATCTCTACTCCTTATAATCTTCAATAACTACAACTCTGACATTGATTCAAATTACACTCGTTATCGACCAATACCGTTTAGACTGAAATACTAAGTCTGATAGGTTTGATGAGTTCCATTAGGCAGCTGATCTCAAAAGTAATGTAAAAATCTGCTGTTACCTGTGGCAAGGAATGGCTTGTTAGTTTTAACGAATCTAAAACAAAACTGCATTCTATTAATCATCTAACAGACCCATATCTGCCTTCCATCAGCATGGCTGATTCTAACCTCTAGAAAAAAAAAAGTTTTGTTGTACCTTCTCGGTTTAATGTAGTGGAAAAATTACATTGAATTCATTGCTAGGTCTGCTAACAGAAATTTTGGTAAACTGTGTCATGCTGGATAATTATTCAGGTCCGAATCTCTCTTAGATATTTAAAAGTTCACCATTTGTTCATGTTTAAACTATTTGTGCTACATCTGGCCTGGTGCTACTTTTGCATATTTAAAAATTCCTGAAAGAATCTGCGGTGTTTTCGGTCCTGACCTGGCATTCGTGCTTCAGTTACCTTCCCATCGCCACAATGTAACTTCCTTGTGCCTTTTCTATAAAAGAAACAACTTTCATGGTTATTTTTCTGAAGAATCTTTCTTCTTGCTACCTAGATTTTATGAATTTAAGAGTTATGTGCTAACACGTTATTTTCTCGCAAATCTCGCTTGTGTGCTAATACTGTAAAGCGACCACTCGGGTCAAATTTGATTACACCCTCATGAAATGTATTTTGTGTTGTAGAAGGTTTTTCAAATAAGGAACTATCAGAAAACCTAATGAATGAAACAAGGTTGGTGTGTAATTCACCTGCACATTCTCAAGGTCTAGAAAGAACAGTTAAATTAACTACTGATGTTCCACAAATTGTATATAAACAAGAAGTAATACATTTTCCATTCTCATATAAAATATATCAATTTTATTTGGATTTATTCTTGAAATATTTAAATTTTGAAGTCATAAGCAAAAACCTGACGAGATTATGTATTTCTCTATATTTTTCTGACGATTTTAAAACAAAATTCTTCAAAATTGGCAAAAGCTATGAATTACAATTTTGAGATTAGTTCATATAGCATCAAGCTCTAGATTTCACATCGAGTGCAATGTGAAAAATCAATCTGCCCTATAGGGCAAACCAGACAGAAATGTTGGACATGTTTCCTCTAGTGGTCTTGGGCCATTAGTAAAATTATTTACTATTATATATACCGTTGTTAATTTTGTTTCATGTTTACTAATCATTCATATAATGCTTTCTAATAGTACGCTATACAATAGGGACCAATTAGGTGTAGTTCTGTTGTTAGCTCAACTGGATTGCTGAAGAAGAAATTTAATATTCTAAATACATTTTGTAAAGCAGATTTGCTTCCCAAAGCAAGACACTAGCTCTTATTTTGCTGGAAAAATATATCTCAAATTTCTAATATTAAAAAAATAATTATCATGTTTGAAGTAAATATAACTGTTACTGGGCAGTCTCTCTTTTTAAGGCTAAGGACATTAGTGTTTGTAGTCGTTCTTTATTACAATTTCCGTTATGTAATTTCCTGTTTTTGCAAAATATTTATCCGATTTCCTGTGTTTCTTTGTTCTGTCAGTTCGTGACACGCGATTTAATTATTATTGATTTCTCAATGTCAAGTTAACCGAAGCGATAATGGATTTATTATGGGTTTGTTATGGCTAGTTAACCGAAGCGATAATGTAGATATTTTTTAACCGATGTTATGATTTCCTTAAATTATTATCATTTTTATTGGAGAAACATCGTTCACTTGTCAAAACAATTCGTAGACAACATTGACTGGGTGTATTATTTATTACGTGTTCTGCATTTTCACAGGCGAAACATAAGTTCTTTCTGTGAAATGGCAAGACACGTAAAATTACGTTGATTCAGTTTTACAGAGATATGTTCATTTTGTTCCGTTCAAGATTCAAACAATTTCTTTTTCTTAAAATCTATAAAACTCGTAATGAATTCCTCTACTGTTTTTCCCTGCCGAAAATGTCCTTAGTAACCGCGAGAGAACAGTTAAAGTCTTTTAATAA